>LR753393.1:130000-432576 GCA_902729485.2 Mus minutoides
TAAGTTTGTGCTACACTGAGAGACTCTGTCTAGAGCAAAACAACAAATCCAGGGCAGAGGAGATGGCTCAGTGGTGAACTCTTGCCTCAGAACCACAGGGACTTGAGTGTGAATATCTAGAACTCACAAAACGCCAGGCGCAAGGTAGCACGTATCTGTAACCCCAGTGCTCCTGTGATAAGATGGGAGATGGAGAGTCTCTGGAAGCTTCCAGGCCACCTGTGTGGTGTATACAAGTCCCAAGTGAAAGGGGAGGGCAGACACCTGAGGCTGTCCTCTGATGGCCACACGTGACCCTTGCTTTCACACATGAGCATGTGTGCAAGTGTGAGTGAACGTGTGTGAGTGTGCCTGTACACACAAAAACAACAACAACAAACACCCCAGCAACACGATGAAAGTAAGCGTTCCTCCTACTCTTTGTGCGGCTAGGCATGAAGAGGTTCAGAGACAGCAAGTTAGTGATGGGGGTTGGATTCACATCTTGGCAAGCCTTGGTCTCCTGGGCTAGCTAGTTTCTGCGCTGTCAGCCTCCCCTGAATTTCCCTCTCTACCAGGGGAGCAGAACAGCAAACCTAACCGTGGGGTCTTCTTTGTACACGTGAACTAAAGCTGCAGGTGACAGGTGAGGCTGGAGAGTAGGCATTTGCCTTGGGGCTCTAAGAGTATTTGTTGGACATTGTGGCCTAGAAGCAGGTTCAATCAGTGTCTCCAGGCTGCTATGGACAGAGTGAGGTGACAGTCCTCACCCTCACTGGACGCCTGACTAGGTTGGGAAGTGACCATCGTTCATGTCATCCCGAGGGCTAAGTTCCTTTCTCAGTGTCCTTTAGTGATGGCGTGGCCTTCCCACTCCCTACCCCCTCTTCTCTTAGAAATAGAAGCCCCGTAACCCCCCCCCCCAAACCTTTTCTATAGGTGAAAGAGGCTGCTCTAGGCTAGGCTGGGCCTGGCTTGAATTCCTCCTTTGGGTATAGCCCTGAGAACCCCATGGAAATGCAAGGGAAGGGGTGCCTCTGATGAGGATGAAACAGGCTGTGGGTTCCACACTCTTGACAACAGTAAGTCTCCCTGGGTTCAAATGCACTACTGCCAGCTTTGTCAGAACTTGGGGACCCTGAGGATGCTGGAGAGCAGGCCTCTTCCTGACGTCCCTAGAAGTCACAGCAGAGCATCTGCCTGCCCTGCTTTTGTCCCTCCCACCTTCACACTTAGATGCCACAGTATTAGAGGCAGGAGGATCTTGTCTGTAGCCCTGATCCCCCCCCACCCCTGCTGTCCCCCACAGAGCAGTTAGGCCACACGCCAGGGCCATAGCCCTCCTTGTCTACGAATGTGGAAAAGTCACCCTGCCTTCTCGGTTAGGTTTTTCTCCCCGTTACTTCATAAACTCTTCAGAGTGTGGTTAAGGAGCCTTATAGTTCACCAAATATGGTGCCATTGACCAGACTTCCCTCCTAAGAGGTCACCAGAGTCAATGACATGATCACAACCCCTTCCTCATCTTCCTAAAAGAGTCACACACATAGAGCAGTTGACGCTATGAAATTTTATTTAGTATTGTCCTCCGTATATTTGAGGAAGACATCCCACAGTGCTCCCTTTGGAGGGATGTTGACAGAATGAAGGGCTGAAGAGGGAACAGGGCAGATGCAGAGATGACAGAGGGGTTCCAAATCCTCTACACAGTGCCTTTGTGTCTGGGACCAGAAGAAACAAGTGATCTCAGAGCTGCCATCGCCAAGAGGCCCCTCCCAGGCCCCACCCAGATAGATCTTTCCTCCTGCTCCCTGCAGGTGCCCATATGCACCACCAGATGGTAGCATCGAGCAATATTCATTCTCCCTGGGCCCACCTCCTCTCTGATGCCTAGGCTGTCCCCTGATCCTCCTGCCTTTGTCTTCTTTATTTCTCTTGCTACCAAAACAGATCTTTGGGCTTCTCCTAGGAAGTCCACGGCACGTGAAAGCACCTGGCTCATCAGACGAAAATGCCTAGCCGCTGTCAATCACCCACTGGCTCCTGGAGGAGCCTTCAGACTCAGGCCAGGAGAGCAGAATCAGGTCTCTATGGTCCTAGCACCTGGCACCCAGGAAGTGTCCACTGAGCTGAAATGAACAGGAGCACACAAACAAACCAATGCAGTTCAGGAACGAAAACATGGATTCGCTTGGTGTGGTGACACAAACTGTCCCGACCAAAGGCAGCCGTCCCTTCCGCCTCCACTAGGATAAGTTAGAGCCTAGGCTGAATGTTTTTGCTTCCCGATGTTCACAACCCTTGATGTGGATGGTCTCTGACTACAGCCATGTAGTGGGGCGGCAGGCAGTAGGGCAGTTGTCTTAAGTGATCTTCGAACTCTCTTATCTCTCTCTTCCCACACACCTCCTATACAAGCTAAACCATTCAACAATACAGATGGCATCTCCTCCTGACCCCAGGCTAGGAGAGTGGGCAGAAGCGCATGGGTCAGCAAAGGGGGATGAGACTGCCCAGGGGAACCGCCCATGGGAAACAACTTACCTATGCCCTTTCTTCCCTTTGCCAGCCCCTTTCTCAGCTATAAGAGATACAGACTTTTCTAGCCAGACATGGTGGTGCACACTTTTAATCCCAGGACTTAGGAGGCAGAGGCAGGCAGATCTCTGAGTTCATGGGCAACGTGGTCTACAGAGTGAATTCCAGGATAGCCAGGGCTACACAGAGAAACCTTGTCTGGAGGTGGGGGCTGGGGGGTGGAGCAGAGATACAGACATTTTATTGAACCCAAAGAACCTGTCAGGTTCCCCGACCTCCTTTAGCTTACTGCTCTCTTCTAAGCCCAGGGGGTACAGCCACTCTTCCCACTTTGTACACAATAATCTAAGGCATAGAGAAGTTAAGCAACTTGCCCAAGGTCACAGAGCTGGTAGTACGGGAAGTGATGGGCCACAGAACTCTAAAGGGGCCTAGTGCTCACTACCATTTTCAAAGTGGGAACATGGAGAGGCAGAGAGAACATACAGATGGTGCTAAAATTGAGGGTGGCTTTCTTCCCACATGTTAGCTAATGTTTCTTCCCTAGCCAAAGCTGTCTAACCTGAAATCACCTGGATGGGATGACTGAGGGCAGGGGTGGGTGGATGTGTGGGTGGATGGAGGAGGGTCACAGTAGCTGAGCTATCTTCATTGCAAGCCCAGGAAGTCCTTGAGGACGTCACAGGTTTTCTTGTACATGACCTCTCGGAGCTTCCTGACCCGCCGTGTGCTTGATGCCCCCACAAAGCTATCGGGTCTCAGCATGGCCATACCCCCGTCCACCTCCCCCATGATGATGAGTGGGGTCTCACCCACTGTCACATTGGGGCAAGGACAGGTCCAGTCTACATGAAGCAGGGTGACTTCCAGAGGCTCCCGGCCCAGAAACTTGAGGCCCATCTTCTCGTCTTTTAAGACCTCATCCACAGTCACCAGGGCACGGCCTGAGTCCTGCTCCTCAGTCAGCTCAGAGACCCTGCCCAGGATGACAAAGTCACTCCGACAGAAGCTGGTAACAAGTTTTTGCCGGGGCTTGCAGGCCCGGCAGTGTTGGTTGCCCCTCGGGAAGGGACACGACTCCTCACAAGCCTCACGGCTTTCAAAGTTGTTACCATTGCCCTCACAGCCACCATAGACGAAGGACTGGCATAGGCCTGTCTGGCTGTTGTAGGCCCAGCGTGGGACATAAGCTTTGCAAGGCCCCTGCAGGGCGGGCAGGCTGCAGGTGGCCAATGGCCCACTCATGCAAGCCAGCATGCAGGCCTCGTAGGTCTCAAAGTGGTTGAGATTATGGTGGCAGTGGCCAAAGGTGAAAGTGAGGCAGTTGTTAGCCTGGGCATCAAAGTGCCAGCGTGTCTGCTCCTCTCCGCAGTCCTCACTGTCTGGGGGCTTCAGGCACTCCGTTGCTGGGAAAGCTGTGCTGTTGAGACTGCTCTCTGAGGTGGCCCTGGCCTGACCGCCCCTGACTACCGACAACGGGAAGTCAGCCCTCAGGACACCAGCGACATTCCGAGCTGTACAGGTGTATATGCCAGCATCCTGGGGCTGGACGTTGTAGATGACCAGCTGGGCAATGTTGGTGACCACCACATTACCACGCACGTGGTTGGGCCTCATGACCACGTTTTCTCTGTCCTCCAGCTGTTTCTCCCAAGTGAGCTCTGGACGAGGCCGGCCTGCCACATCACAGAGGAAACTCACAGTCTCACCCACGGTGACTGACTGATGGACAGGGTGGTTGAGCAGGGCCGGGGCTGCCATGTCCAGCCCAAGAGTCTCCGGAGAAGCGGTGGTGGGATGCACCGTGGTCTCGGGTGGCGGAGGGCTGGTGTTAGGCCAGGTGAAGTGATAACGGCAGGTGACCACAGACAGTGTGATGCCCTTGGAGCAGGCCTCGGCATCCATGAAGCAACGGTTGTAGTAAGTAAGGCCATCAGAGGCACAGGTAAAGCTGGGCTCCTTCTCACAGCGATCTTTACACTTACACACTGGCTGGCCATCCCAGATGTCACACTCAGAGCCCTGCTGCAGGCACATGAAATGGTCACATGTGGCCTCCTTGGGCATGCCCACAGGGCCCTTCTTCCCTTTCACGTCCATGTAGCGGGCTGCCACACAGCTCTTGGTTCCACACACATTGGGGCAGCATTTCTCATAGGTCTCACATTCCTGAAAGAGCCAGAGAAAGATAGACAGCTATCTTTCTGGAGGAAGAAAGAATGGACAGATTCCTACCTCTCCCCCAGAGGTTGTAACATGGGGGCTTACACTTATGAACTCACAAAGCGCTTAATGTAGATAGAACTCACAGACCCAACACCTACCGTCTGTCAGGATCCTGGACATCCTTCAACTTACCACTATGTACATAATAATCTAAGGCGCAGAGAGGTTAAGCAACTTGCCCAAGGTCACAGAGCTGGTAATATGGGAAGAGATGGGCCACGAACCTCTAAAGGGGCCTATATGCTCACTACCATTTTCAAAGTGAGAACATGGCAGAGAGGTGACACTCAAGCCATAGGGAGGAGAGGTGGCAGAAAAGGGCTTTGAGCTCTCCTAAGGGATCCTGGAACGGAACACCGTCCGGTGACCTGGATGAAGCCTAGGCTTGCATTGTGAGGTTGGCCTTTGTCTTTCTCCCACATGGTAAGGGTGTGTTGGCTACTTGAAGAGGTTAAATCTTGGACCCATGTTCAAGGCTAACCACACCTATCTTCCCCACCCCCCCTGGGAGACACCAACATACACAAGGGTGTCAAAGACCCTTGTGACCAGGAAAAAAAAAAAAGTCCTCTTGTGTGGTGTCAGCAAACCTTGCCAGCCTGTAATCCGCCTCTGACTTCTGTGGAGTCATGCAAGGCTGTACTCTAATTCTTCAAAATTAGCACATGCCAACTGGAGCCGACACAAATGCGGATTGCATGTGGTGCTTTGCACAATGTCACACCGTGTGGCTGGGCAGCTGGCTGGGCTGCTAATCCACCAGGTAGCGACTGTGTGAATTAGTCCCCACCACACTGGCCTCTTGTCCTTCCCACTTTGATTCCAGTCTTTCTGACATTCCACATGGGCTAAGAGGGGGAAAACACCCCCACCCGACTGTGTGGAGCGCTGAGCGGCTCGACTTGTTTACTCTTCTCTCCCTTCAGTTCAGAATAAGGACTTTGTTTTGAAGCTCTTGTTTGGCATAGGCTTCTGGGCCACAACAGGGGAAGCTTGGGGACAGAGATGGGTCACATCCAGAGCTGAGGTTCAAGGGAGAGAGAGAATTTTAGAATGGAGGGTACACAGGGACACAGAGACCTGTGAACAGAAAGCCTGCTCTTTGACCTGATGGCTATTCCAGTGTGGCTAGGCAATTCCATCAGGGTCCAGAAGTGGTTGGACACTTGGGAATCAGAGCCCTTGGGGACCAGGTGAAGGAACGCTGGAGGGAATAGTTAGAATACTTTCACTTTAGGAGTTACAATGTATCTAGGCTAGGTGGATAGTTAGCTGCTCTCAGGTGCCTTCTCCAGACCACATGAAAAGCCAGCCAGAGTTCTACTGGCCCTAAGTTCCACCTGATTTCAGGCTAGCTAGTATCAGGGGAAAAGATTCTCCAAAGGCAGACATCTGACGGCATGAGCTCTTGGATGGGAGGGTGGGTTGCCACTTTCCCTGTTCCTTTATCCCCACAACACTGCAGCATCCTACCACTGTGTACCACTGCAGCATCCTACCACTGTGTACCACTGCAGCATCCTATTGCTGTGTACCACTGCAGATCCTACCACTGTGTACCACTGCAGATCCTACCACTGTGTACCCCTAGAACATCCTACCACTGTGTACCACTGCAGCATCCTATTGCTGTGTACCACTGCAGCATCCTACCATTGTGTACCACTGAAGCATCCTACCACTGTGTACCCCTAGAACATCCTACCACTGTGTACCACTGCAGCATCCTACCACTGTGTACCACTGCAGCATCTGTCTCAAGAGGCTTGAGAATGGTCCCCAGAGAATGTGAGGCAGCAGCCATTCTCTCCATGGGAAGCCTCATGTTTTCTCAATGTGACCAGCTACTTCTAGAAGCACCAGGCTCTCCCATGTTTGTTACTGATGCCTAACCCACACCCAAAGCCCTGGGAGACTCTGAGCTACCCTCAGAGATGGCCAGCCTGATAGTGGCCACACCTAGAGCAGGCACGGGTACTAGGATAAACCAGTGGGCAGGAGTGGACAAGGGTGGCTCTTAGAAGAACCCATCTGGCAGCCAGGGAAACAGCATCTGTTTCTCACTCATGTAGTCTGTCTGGACTGGATGCTCTTGACTACAGCAGCATCCACGAAGGAGGAGCATGTGGGAAGAGCCAGAGAGGTAATAAACTCAGTTCACTTTCCTCCCAGGACACTTAGAATGGGTGTACAGGTCGGCTCCTGCTCAGTCTGCCCAGTGGTATCATTACTCTATGGCTGAGTTCAAACCTGAGGAAGAGCTTAGAAGCCTGGTGAAACTAACTGCAACAATGTGTCAAACAGATATGTTTCCAGGCCAGCCTGTCCCTCCCCGGCTCTGGCATCACTCTGTGTGAGCATCCATCTTCTACCTGTGAGTGGGAAGCTGAACATCCACTATGCTGTCATGTTATCCCATGCTATGAGCCTTGTACAGTGCTAGCCCACAGCAGCCCTCAACAAACACAAAGAGGAGAGTACTCAGAGATGGATATTTAGGTACTACACCCTCTTCTTCTAGGCCTCAGCTGTAACAGGCAGACTCAAGCCCCGTTTGTCTCTGGGTTGGCAGCGTCTGGTCTGTGTCCCTTTATGTTCCTGGAGTCATTCCTTAGTTGTCGACATCCCCACCCCCCTCCCACCATAGCTCCCATACCATCACCGACCCACTCAAGTGGTCCATCTTAGGCTTCAGGAATCTCACTCACCTGGTCTGTTTCACACTCTCGCTTGCAGGTGCTCTGGGCATCCACCCAGAGGTTGGGGTTCATGTCGTTGGGGCAGATGCCCGCATGGGAGTATCGGATGGGTGGCAGTGCTAGGCCTCGAAGGGGAGCCTCGAGGAGCAGAAGCAACAGCAGCCCCCAGTGGAACCAGAGCCAGAACCGATGATACCCTGGGGCCCACATGGTGCCGTCTGCAGTGGTCAGAGGGTTCCCCCTGTGATGACACCAAGAGCTGAGGCCCACCGGGGCCTTCTTCTCCAGGGCTGGCAACACCTGCCCTTCTCACCCTAGCAAGTGAGCCTCTCCTTGCTGAGGCCGCTTGCTGGCTTCGGCTGCTGTGACTGGCTCCACCAAGTGCAGCCTGCTGGGCTGTGAGGCTTCAGATAAAAGAAAGGTCTTTGGAAGAAAACTCTGTTCCCCACCCCCCACCCCCCCACCCCCGGGTGCGTAGGGAGAGGAACACAGCAGGGGCTCGAGCCTGGATTTATATCCTGGGCGCACCACCCGAGTGGGAGCGAGCTAACCCGATGCCTGTCAGAGGCAGGCTGCTGGCGCCTCTGTCCCGTGGCTGATCACAGACGTATTGCAGAAGGGGGGAAAGCTGGAAGCAGTTTAGGCAGCGGTCTCTGGCACGGTGGGACACCTGCTTGTTTTTGACTCCAGGAGGCCTTTAACCCCTTCCAGGGACAGAAATGGCATGTGCTTTGGGGGGAGCTGGCCCCAGGACACGCACGCTCACTGTGAGGCAGGTTTGTTTCCCTTTCCCCACCTCCTTGGGGCCAGGCTCCCCTCCTCCCCTTCAGCCACCTCTAAAGAACACACAATCGCTTGTTAAGAGGAAGGACCTGAGCCGCTGTGTTAGCGTCGCCCAGCTCGATAGTACATTTGAGAGCAAATGACGTGGAAAAACAAGTTCACGGCCATTCAAGGGCGGGCCCAGGCAGCCGGCGCTGTGCTGTGCAAGCTGACTCCCACCCCCGGGCACCAGGTCCCCTTGTGGGGGGTACGCACACACAGGCAGCGCCACATCCCTGTGTTACGGGGGTTACCGGCAGTCCATGTCTTAAGTTCCAACTTTGGTGAATTCCCCCAAAATCATTCCAGAGAGACATACCAGATACCAGATATGGTCTGGCTCCCCCCGGGGGCTGCTGGGACGGATCACGTTCCTCGTTCCTGTCTCTACACACTTGTGGAGGAGTCCAAGAAACTAGTGCAGCTACAGTGTCCCAG
This sequence comes from Mus minutoides, assembly GCA_902729485.2. Taxonomy (NCBI): domain Eukaryota; kingdom Metazoa; phylum Chordata; class Mammalia; order Rodentia; family Muridae; genus Mus; species Mus minutoides. Next base: position 138,703 of record LR753393.1, read on the forward strand.
GACTCCACTACACCAGCGCTGAGAGCTGCCCTCGCCGGTGGCCACGGTGGCCCCTGCTTGGTGAGCCCTTGGGTGCTAGGCACACTATGGACACGTGGTTCTACATCCTCCTGTCACACGGAGTGAAAGGCTTCCGGTGGAAGAACGTAAACAATTTGCCTAGGGTCCTCAGAACCACCAATCATATAATCCTTACTCGCTCCCAGCCCCCTAATGCATCACTCCGTTTAATCCTCACAGCTAGCTGTACCTCCAGTTTGGACTTAAGCAAAGGATGGATGCACAGTGAAGCCAAGCAATTCACCCTGTGTCACACAGCTCAGTTAACATAGGAGGCAAGGACAGCAGCTTGCTGGGTGTGGGCAGGGCCTTTTGAAGCCACCCCTCGCCCCTCCATCCGCCAGAACTGCTATCAAGGTACAGCCTAAAGTCTGTTTTGTTTTTTTTGTTTTGTTTTTTTTTTTACAGAATGGTTAGGAAGTTTTTGAAAGTCAGGGGTTGTACTTGTGGGAGGCCTGGGAAGAGACCTGTAAGTAGCCAGGAGGTTAGAAGCACTTTCTATCCCAGTAGATTGAGGGTGTCTGATTTCTTCATTAGATGCTTAGGATGATGAGGAAAGGAACTCTTGAAAGACAGAGGTGGCTTTTTTTTTTTTTTTTTTTTTTTTAGGTTTTTCGAGACAGGGTTTCTCTGTATAGCCCTGGCTGTCCTGGAGCTCACTCTGTAGACCAGGCTGGCCTCGAACTCAGAAATCCGCCTGCCTCTGCCTCCCGAGTGCTGGGATTAAAGGCGTGAGCCACCACGCCCGGCCCAGAGGTGGCTTTTTAAGGATAAGCCAACAAGGATTGGAGGGTAGACTGAGCCACAGTGGGTAGAGGACAGGAAAGTGGCTGGAAGAGGGGAGGGGTTCAAGGCCCCTATCTGCTCTCCTGATAACCATGGCTCCCCATCCAAGAGGACTGTAAAAAATCACCTGCAAGATCATCTCCTATAGACTCTTCCTCTTCCTAGCATGGGGAGGTGCTGGCTTTTCTCCCTCTGAGCCAATTTCTTCCCATCGCCTGCTTCTAGGATCCCTCTTCTCCATCAATGTCAAAGTGCTAATGAAGGGTGTCAGGTCTTGATCTGCTGAGTTATCAGAACAAACCTCCCTCAGAGGAGGCCATTTCCAGTAATGAAACCAGACAGCAGGCGATGCTGGCTGCTTTGAATTCCCTGTAATTTCATAAGCCGTGTTCCTGCTGCTTGAAGCAGGAGCCTCTCTACACAGCCCTGCCCTGCCCATGGCTTGCTCGGTCAGCTTCCTGCGATGCCACAGAAGGAAACGGACAGTGACAGGTTTCCAGGCAGCACTTAGAGAAAGTGTCACAAGACATTATGGCCAGGACAAGCAAGGAAGATGTTGGGTGTTTGAGGGGGTCTGCTGAGGCCATGAGAGATTCTGGTCCCTACTTCCCATTTTCAGGGTTGGTGGGAAAAGCCTTCCACCCAATTTTCAATGATGACCCTCCTTCCAGTTCCAGGAGATACCTGTACAGGAAAGGAAGCTGAGCAGGAAAGGTAGGCTGGGCCTGTCAAGTAGCCCTACAGCCTGGAGAACTTGGCCCAAGCCTCCCCTGCTGTGAGCCACACCTGCACTTTCTGTACCATGAAGTCTGGCAAGCTTCCCCCTCTCCCCCCAAAAAAACCCCATGGAGACCTCCCCCTCTCTGCCTCTGCCCTGAAGGTTGCTTCTAAGGCTATTCTGAAGTTCCCACCAACCCAGGCCTCTCTGTGATCCCCCCACTCACACACAGTCCCACCCTGCACCAAGTTCCTCACTGGGGATGGATGTCGGGCTAAGCTGCTGGGCAGAGGCCTGGCCGCTGGGTGTCCTTGACTCTTTCCCAAGGACATGGGGTCCAGCTTAGTTTCTCCACCACTGAGTATGAGAGGCGGAGAGGGAACCCTGGGTGCTGGTCTATGCTAGAAAAGCCACAAACACAATGCCCTTCACACTGCTCCCAGTGCCTTAGGAGCTGCTCAAAGGCCCTGCTGCCAGGAGGCCACCCTCGCTCTGACAGTGAACTTTGGGTGATCCTTGATCTCAGCTTCACCCTGATCTTCCTGAGCCAGCGGAGGGGGGGGGGCTTGATAGGACAACACAGCTGACCCTATTACCCAAATTAGCCAGCCCTACCCCCACGACTCAGCAACAGTACACACCACTGCAGGCCACCCAAACACCCCGGGAAGCCTCCTAGACACAATCGTCATGCACAAGCCAAGTCTCTTACCTCTCATCATGTCTGGTCCCTCTTTCCCTAGCTTATTTCTCTCCTCAAATGGTTCTTAAAGCCCCTGCTAGGTGCCAGGTTTGGCACACACAGAAATCCACAACGGTATCTTCCCAGTTTGCATCCGAAAACAAACATGCCAAAATGATGATGATAAGCCCAGAGAATATAGGGTTGGCGGGGAGGTGGTCCTCACCCTACTGAGGGGTGGCAAAAGGGGTTAGGCTTGGGGTTGATGCGACAAGATGACATGGGATGGGGATTGAGGCTAAGTCGCAGTCTGCAAGAGTAAAGAAGGCAGCTCCCTAGACCCAGCACACCGAGGGCTGGCCCACCCAGCACAACGAGGGCTGGCCCACCCAGCACAACGAGGGCTGGCCCGCAGTGCTGGGCTCTCCAGCCAAGCCCCCATCCCCACCCCTTTGTGGGGCCCAGGCTCCAGGAAGGGGAGATGAGGGCAACTCAGCAGGTTTAGGAGGAGTGGGGGTGGGGAGCTACCCCACTCCTTTAGAAAGACAACCCCAGGAAAGACCGACCAGCAGCCCCATTCTTCTCTACCACGACAAGGCCCTACATAGGGTGTCCACACTGTTCCACATGGGAAATCAGTCCAAGGCAACCCCCTGACCCTGTGTTTGGAAGGAGTTGGGGAGCAGAAACGGTGATACAGAGAAGACGCTGTCCTCCATGAGGTGCTCAGATAGACTGACTCAGGCCACCTCAGCGAAAGGCTCATTACCCAGCTGGGGACCCCCTGCCCGAGCCGCCTCAGGCCTGGCTTACATTACAAGGCTACATGAGCTCTTCCCTCCAAGTGAGGCTGCACAGAGCCTTGGAATAATTATGGGGCCTCAGCAGATGGTGGAGGTGGATGGGGGAGGCCTTCAGCTGGGGGACACGTGACCCACCAGCATCTGTGTGGAACAGGGCCTGGGAGTGTCCAGGCCGAGCTGATGGTGGTAGGGGGTTGGCACTGGATCAAGATCAGGAATTACAGGCTTGGGAGGGGTGGGGCACAGTCTAGGGAGGCCTAGGGTTGTTGTCAGAGCTCCTGGACACTGGAAAGATCAGTGTGTGTCCTCTAGCACAGAGGCATACCCCAGGCACGCAGGGCTTGGTAGCTTTGAGAACTTGCGTGTCCTGAAGGGTTTTAGCTCAGATCCTGCCCCTCTCTGGTTCTTGGGCTGGAGCAGCAATTCATTCTTTCAAGGGAGGACCACCTCCAGTTCCCCATCTGAGGCCCCTCCAGCTCCTCTGTGATCCGTGTCCTGATTCCTCCAGATTTGCACTGATGGAACCAGCTTCAAAAAGCCCAGTGAAGCTCTCAGCCAAAACAAACATGGGAAAGCAAGGCCCAAAGGTGTCTGCTCCTGTCTCTGCTCTGCCGGAGGAAATCAAGTTCTAGCTTTCCCACGCCTTGGGAGCCAGGAGGAACACTGCATGAGGAGCCTGGCCTCACTCCCATTTAGGGCCCCCCACCCATTTTAAAAGCTCCTCTAGACCATCACGGCCTACAATTCCTCACTCCTGCCTTGTACCTGCTCCTTGTTCTTTGAGATTTCCTGAGGCTGGGGGGGCGGGGGAGGTTGTCCCTGACACTCCATGCTGCCCAGCAAAGTGGTTCATGTTCTCTAAAGCCATCTGTACCCCTGAAATGCATCTTGTCATCAGTGTGCCCTGTCTGATGTGCACCTGCACGTCTGTATCCGGTGTGGAGGGGGTGGGACCATCAACTGCTATTGCATGATTCTGGATTAACAAAGGTTCCTGCAGGTTAAGGATGAAGGCGAAAGCAGTTTGGACCACCAGGAACTGCTGTCTCAGTCTAACTAACATTACCATTCTTTCCCTAGCCCACCTGAGCTGCAGAACCGCCACTCGAGTCTCCCCAGCTCTTCCCTCCAGCCTTGCACAGACCTTGCCCTCTAGCAAGGGCTCTCATCTCCGAGACAGCAGCTTCCTGAACCATCTCCGAAGCCATACCAGAAAGGAAGCTCTCCTAACCCCCAGAGGACCAGAAAGGCTACTTCTTGCCCAGAGGTTCCCAGTACAGTTCATAAATAATAAAGCAAAACTATACTGAAGGGCAGCTTACAAGCTTGCCTGCTTGGTGGAGCTGGGTTGAAGGGTGACTCTCAAATGTCCCAACCTCAGAACCTGGGAATGGAACCATATTTGGGAGAAAAAAAAAAAAAAAAGGCCTCTCTGCAGGTGCTAAGGATCTTGAGATGAGATCATTCTGGATTGTCTGGGAGGAAACGGCACCCGATGGCAGGTGTCTGCCCCGGGAGATCTGGAACACAGGAAACAGGAGAGGGACACAGACTTGGGAGAAAACACAGCCGAGTGTTGGAGAGGCAAAGAGCTGTCACCCAGAGCTTTAGGGGGAGCAAGCACCTGAGGACATTTTGATTTGGGTTCCCTGGCCTTTAGAACTGTGAGATGAAGCAGGTGCGGTGTCTTAAACCAGAAGTATATGGCACACTGTCACAGCAGCACACAAAGCAAACATGTGTCTGGCACCGTTCAAGGGCCCTTTCTGGTGACAGTTAAATGGCACAGAGGGACCCACCCCTTCACAGTTTCTCCTCAGCAAATCTTTCTTTCTGGAGCGTATTCTTCTTTTCTGACAGGTTTGTATTCTCTCTGCTTTTATTTCCATTCAGTGAGGAGCCATAACTTCATTAATAATAGAAGGAGCACAAACTCCAAACCAAGCCTCAGCTACCCGTCTGAAACACCAAAATAATAACGAGGTCCTCATTTTCAAATGGCTCCATTGGTAGCTCCAGCGGGGCACCTTTGTCATTATGTTTTTATGCGTCTGCTTCTGACAAGGCTAGCTCTATGTCTTTGATGCACACTTCTGTCCCATCAAGCCCTCCTCTCCTCTTCCCTCTTGTGCAGCTGGAGTCTGTGTGTTTTCTCGAATGTCTGAGTCGGCTTCACCTTGAACTTGGAATTTCACAGAGGGGGACAAACTGTGCCTGCTCGCAGAAGTCCTCAAACTCCAGTCTGTTGCAGATGACGTCAGGATGGGACGTGAGCCCTTGCAGTCCTCTGGCTTGGAGATGAGGAAGATATTGCTAGATGGTGACTCTAGTCCCTCCCAGACCCTGGACCCAGTTTCCCTAGCCTCCTCTCTACTCTAAGTCTGCTATACTTACCTGATTGGCTCTTTGCCATTGACCAAGACAGGGTCTCTCTAGGCAGTCCAGGCTGGCTTGGAACTTGTGGCTATTCTGCCTCAGCTCTCTGAGTGCTGAGTTTGCACCACTATGCCCAGCTAGGTTTGACTCACTCTTGCTCTTTGTGTTCCCCCTCCCCTTGGAACACACACCTCTCCCTTCTGTCCTTCTTCCTCTTTTTACACAATGACTCTCTATAAAGCCCAGGATGGGGCTGGTGAGATGGCTCAGCGGGTAAGAGCACCCGACTGCTCTTCCGAAGCTCCCGAGTTCAAATCCCAGCAACCACATGGTGGTTTACAACCATCTGTAATGAAATCTGATGCCCTCTTCTGGAGTGTCTGAAGACCGCTACAGTGTACTTACATATAATAAATAAATAAATCTAAAAAATAAATAAATAAATAAATAAATAAATAAATAAATAAAGCCCAGGATGGACTGGAACCCTCTGTATAGATGTGAACCACCTTGCCTGGCTTAGGTCTTATTTATTTATTTATTTATTTATACTTTATGTGCATTGGTGTTTTGCCTGCATGTATGTCTGTGAAAAGATGTTGGATCTTAGAGTTACAGACAGCTGTGAACTGACATGTGGGTGCTGGGAATTGAACCTGGGTCCTCTGGAACAGAAGCCAGTGCCCTTACCCGTTGAGCCATCTCTCCAGCCCTAAGGATCTTTTTAAAATGCTAGGATGTGTTGTTTTATTCTTTAATTGAAACGGATGGTCATGATATAATGCTTTAAAAATATTTTTATTTTGGCCGGGCGTGGTGGCGCACGCCTTTAATCCCAGCACTTGGGAGGCAGAGGCAGGCGGATTTCTGAGTTCGAGGCCAGCCTGGTCTACAAAGTGAGTTCCAGGACAGCCAGGGCTATACAGAGAAACCCTGTCTCGAAAAAACCAACAAAACAAAACAAAAACAAAAATATTTTTATTTTAATTTTTAGTGTGTGTGTGTGTGTGTGTGTGTGTGTGTGTGTGCACCCACACATGCCATGACACATATGTGGAAATCTTTGGGAGCCAACTCTCTCCTTCTGTTATAGGTTGGGGGATTGAACTCAGACCGCCTGCTTTGCCCACCACACACTTTTACCCACCGAGCTACCTCACTCACCCAGTTATAATGGTTCTAGAAACCTTTCCGGAAGCAAGCACAGAAAGGAAAGCAAACTGGACAACGTCCACCTTTAATCTGTGGTCCTCGGGGGCAGGAACTGCAGCAGATCATAAGAAGTATACTTTGGGTATCAGCAAGATGGTCCAGCGAATAAGGCACTTGCCATGTAAGCCTGATGACTTGAGTTCGATTCCTAGAAATTGCTTAAAGCTCCATAGCGTTGTCCCCTACCTCCCATGTATGCTGGAGCAGTGAGTGCCTCACCTAACTAACCATTTCCACACACGATAAATAAATAAATAAATAAATAGTTAAAAAAATAAGCATGTCAGGCTAGAGAGATGGCTCAGTGGTTAAGAGCACTGGCTGCTCTTCCAGAGGTCCTGAGTTCAATTCCCAGTAACCACATAGTGGCTCACAAACATCTGTAATGAGATCTGATGCCCTCTTCTGGTGTGTCTGAAGACAGCGATGTGTACTCATATAAATAAAATAAATACATCTTAAAAATAAATAAATAAACGTATCTTGCAAGCTAGACAATTAATGGCTCACATCTATAATGCCAGCACTTTGGAGCCTGGAGCAGCAGAATTGTCATGAATTTGAGGCCATTCTGGCCTACATAGTGAATTCCAGGCCAGCCTGAACTATGTGGTGAGATCCTATCTCAAAACATCCTCCCAACTCTAAGAAGGGGAGAAAGAGAAATGTATTTTTCATGGTGACTCAGTGTATGCACTCATGCCCATAGTTGTAGCAGAAGTTTTACACCAGCTGGGCACAGGATGTTAACGGTAGCACGGGGAGGCAGATCTCTATGGGTCCGAGGTCAAACTGCTCTACTTAACAAGTTCTAGGTCAGGCAGTCAAGGCATGCACACAATCACACACACACACACACACACACACACACACACAAAACCAAATAAAAAATTTTTTATACATGTTAGATTCTTGAGTTTTCCAAAATTTGAAGATGGCTTGTTTGTTCTTTTTATTGTGTCCATCAGAAGACTCAGTGTTTCAAGATACAAGAACTGTTTGAAGTTGAAGTTAAACATGGGTCAGCAAATAGCTGGCTCACTGGAGGCTTAAAGCATTTGCCATCCAAGCCTGATCCCCTGAGTTCAGGCTCCCAATCCTACATAAAGACGGAAGGAGAGAACTGACACCTAAAACCTTCCTTTGACCTCCATACACATGCTATGGTGGTTTGATAAGAATGGCCCCCATAAGCCAGGCTTAATCCCAGCACTTGGGAGGCAGAGGCAGGCAGATTTCTGAGTTCGAGGCCAGCCTGGTCTACAGAGTGAGTTCCAGGACAGCAAGGGCTATTTAGAGAAACAAACAAACAAACAAAATGACCCCCATAGACTCATGTGTGTGTGTCACTGTGAAGGCAGGTTTTGAGTCATATATGCTCAATCTATGCCCAGTATGACACAGTCTCTTTCTGCTGCCTGTGGATCAAGATACAAAACTCTTGGCTCTTCTAGCACCATGTCTGACTGCACGCTGCCATGCTTCCCACCATGATGAAAATGGACTAAACCTCTGGAACTGGAAGCTCAGCCCCAATTAAATGTTTGCTTTTATAGGAGTTGCTGTGGTCATGGTGTCTCTTCACAGCCATGAAACCCTAATAGAGACGTACACTACAGCACGTGCTTCCACACTTATACACCATGACATATGCAAACATGGCAAACACAGGGCCATGTATCCCTCTAATCCCAGCACCTGGGAGGTGATAACTGGAGGTGATAACTGGAGGTGATAACTGGAGGTGATAACTGGAGGTGATAACTGGAGGTGATAACTGGAGGTGATAACTGGAGGTGATAACTGGAGGTGATAACTGGAGGTGATAACTGGAGGCTCAGAAGCTCAAACTCACCCTCAACTACACAGCAATTCAAGACACAAGCTGGGGCTACATGAGATCCTGTCTCTAAAAACAAGAGAGGCAGCTAGGAAGGGAAGAAGGAATGGGGAGAGGGGAGAGGATGAAGGAAGGAAATAAAGAGTAATGGTGCTGGAGAGATGGCTCAGCGGTTAAGAGAACTGACTGCTCTTCCAGAGGTCCTGAGTTCAATTCCCAGCGACCATATGGTGGCTCACAACCATCTGTCATGGGACTCCATGCCCTCTTCTGGTGTATCTGAGGACAGTTATAGTGTACTCATATAAAATAAATAAATAAATCTTAAAAGAGAGAGAGAGAGAGAGAGAGAGAGAGAGAGAGAGAGAGAGGAAGGGTAAGACCCTTAGGTGCTATGGTTTGGTGTGGTTTGTGTAGGAAAGCTGGTCCTAGCGGGGCATGACGAGAGGTGGGGGAATCTTTAGTTGATGGATCCTGTGGAGTATGGAGGTCATCAGGGGCTTCATACTTGGAAACAATTGATGCTCATGCCACGGAGCAACCTTAGAGCAAGCCTGGCCTTCAAATCTTTGTCTTCACGTATCACCCTGTACTTTCTCTCTCTTGCACCTATTCCTACCATGATGCTACCTGCCCACCATGTGTAGTCAAGGAGGCCCTCACTGGAGGTTGAACAGACAGGACAGCCTGACTTTATACTTCCAGCCCCTAAAAACATGAAATTAATAAGCCTTTTATTTTTTTATCTTTGTAAAGTACCAAATTTCAGGTATTTTGTTAGAGCAACAAAAATGGACTATTCTATCAGCTATAAACATCAACAGTAGACTCAGGATCTACACGCAAGAAACTATAAAACTGGGGACTGGAACAATGTCTCTGTGGTTAAGATTACTGCCTGCTCTCCCAGAAGCCCCAGGTTTGATTCCCAGCACCTACCTGGTGGCTCCCAACCATCTGTAATTCCAGTTCCAGGGGATCTAGTGCCCTCTTCTGGCCTCTTAGGTACCAGGCACACACGGCTCACAGATATATGTGAAGGCAAAGCACTCATAATATAGAAAATAAAATAAAAACAGAAACATGTTTCAAAAGAAGCTACAAATTGTGTAGAAAGAAAGCAAAGAAAAGTTAAAGAGGCAACAGTAGCATAGGGGGAAGATGGTTGTCAAAGTAGCACGTCTTCTGGACATAATCTATCAGGTCAACAAAGCCCTAGGAAACCATTTGTGACACCAACAAAGTGGCTCTGAAGTTGACATGGAAGGGGAAAGCTCACCCTAAAACAGAGCCTTGGAGGGTAAGCCTGGCTGGCTGACGCTAGTTAGCTTTAAGTCTTAAGACGATGCTACAGTGGCCCAGACAGTAGAGTCTTGGTGAAAACTAAACAGATCAGTGGACTAGAATGGAGGGCCCAGAAATAGACCCAGACCAAAGCAGCTGGTTGATCTTTTTCAAAGGAACAAAACCCGACCGAACAAAGACAAGATTGCCTTGTCAACAGACAGTGCCCGGTCAATTGGATGTCGGCGTGCAAAGTAAAGAAAGGACTAGCCGGGCGTGGTGGCGCACACCTTTAATCCCAGCACTCGGGAGGCAGGCGGATTTCTGAGTTCGAGGCCAGCCTGGTCTACAGAGTGAGTTCCAGGACAGCCAGGGCTAGACAGAGAAACCCTGTCTCGAAAAAAAAAAACCAAAAAAAAAAAAAAAAAGAAAGGACTAAGAGAACCCATACCAAATAAACACTATGCTTTTTTCCCAAAAATTAATTAAAAACATGTCAAAGAGCTAAGTGTAAAACACAAAACTATTCAATTTCTGTAATCTAATCTAAGAGGAAGCTAAAATGCTCTTGCATTTGGCAATACGATTTTAGATATAATACCCAAAGCTTGATCTGTGGAGGAAAATTAACAATGAAATTTTTTTTTCCTGCCCTGCAAAAGACAGCATTAGAAGGATGAAAAAAAGAAGTCACAGAATGAGAGAAAGGTCAGCATCTCTCAGGATCCTGACTAGCTTTGTTTCGGTTGCTGTGATAAAGCATCCTGAGAAAAACCAACACAGGCGGTGGTGGCGCATGCCTGTCATCCCAGCACTTGGGAGGTAGAGGCAGGCAGATCTCTTATTTGGAGGCCAGCCTGGTCTACAGAGTGAGTTCTAGGATAGCCAGGGCCACACAGTGAAACTGTGTGTGTGTGTGTGTGTGTGTGTGTGTGTTTAAAAGGAAGGAAGGAACTTGAGAGGAGCTTACAATTTCAAGTTATGGTCTGTCATGGAAGGGAACTCAAGCCAGGAACTTCAAATATCTATTTACATCACACCCACAGTCCAGAGGAGGAAGAAATGAATGTATGCATGTACTCGTTTGCTTGTTTTTTCCACTCTTACCCACTCAGGACCTCCCGCCTCAGCCATAGTGCTGGCCCAGCAGCCAAACACCAGGGCTTTTCCTCACTGTTCCGTGAGTCTGTGAACCTTCTCCTCGTAGTCATAAAATTGCTATCCTCACTCCAAGGCCCTGGTGATGACATGCAAAGACAGGAAGCAATTTAAGGTGTGGTAGAGGATATCAGTGCACAACCTTCCCTGAAGTTAGCTTGAGGTGCAGGTGTTCACCATCTCCATGACCTTCTAGAGCGAGTTGTTTCATGGCGTGTGCAGGTACCACCATGTTGCAGGGAGAACAGAGAGAAGAGCATGGCAAGCTTCATTTTATCCAGGAATCTTCCCACCATGCAGTCTAGCCTCAAATTAGCATGTCTAGCCTATAGTGGCAGTTTAGACACCAGTCTGGCAATTTTCCCAAGAGAAAGGCCTTCAAGATGTGAGTCCATGGCTCGCTCTCGCTTCCGGTTCAACCAGGCCTGGCTCAACATGATGGTGGTGAATTCTTTGCTACTCTTTCCACAGAGAGATAAGATAGAGGTATTTGCCTTTCCATTGAGCCGGGCTGTCGTTGACTTTGACAACAGGATGTGCTAGAATACAACTTCCAAATCGAGCCTTAAAGATCAGTGTTTGTGTTTATCACTTCTCGGCCTTTTGGCTAAGATCAAGTGCAGTGTTTGTGTTTGCCCCTCTTAGAAGGCTTCTTTAAGGAAGCCTATAATTTGTGAGAATCCCCCCCCCCATCCTTAGACTACCTTGGCACGAAGAAGGCCCAACCAGCCACTCAGAGAACCTCAGCAGAGCATTGTAATACCACAAGAGGGGATGCTTTGTTCTCCTCAAATATTTCACGAAAGAACAACCCAGGAGAACCCCTACCCACAACTACCCTACCCCCTAGCAAATCTCTCCTTCACGGGATCCCAAGAGAGTCGCTGTCTTGGGGCATAGTTGGTTAAAAAGAATGTTCAGCCAGAACAGGGGAAAAGGAAAGTATGAAGGCCGGCCGAACTAGTCAGCCTGGGGCCTCATCCAGAGTCAGGAGCTGACAGCATCCCCTGCAAGAGAGAGAACTTGAAGATGTGTTTGAAGTTGGTGCTTTCACCTATGCTCATCATAGGCGTCGGGAGCCGGCTTGATGGTCTGCACCATCCGCAGAGTGTTAAACCCCACTCTTGGTCCAAGGTAATGCCTTGCTTGTAGGGAGGGTTAAGCAGCCAGTTGTTTGCTCTGCGCATAAGTTTGAGTTGCTTTGCCCTACCTGGCACTGAGCAGATGTCAGACAGACAGACACACTGGAAGGTGCCTGGTTTACAGATATTCAGCAGATCCATATGTGGATGGAAGACTCCAGAAGGCTCTTGACAGTAGTCTCTTCCCGTCCCTGACTATTTCTCTACCTAGGGATGGTGGTCGCATGGCTGGAGTGGAGGATTTTGAACAACAAACAGTTCAGAAAACAGAGAAAAACATTGGCAAGTAGAGCCCTGCTTTCAACTTGGGGCAGAAGCCATGGCAGGCCTTTGGAGGAAGCACTGTTACCACCGAGACATCAGAGAACTGTGTGTATAAAACCCGAGAGGACTTAGACGGACCCAGGAAGGAGGAAGGAGGCCCTGGCTTACCTTCATTCACCTTTTCACTTTGAAATCTGTTTTGTGGGAATGTTTGGAGATGGAGATTCGAAGGGAAGAGCCCTCTACACAAGCTGGGAAGCAATAGACCCCAGTCGCTGTGCTGGCTTGCAGCTGGCTGACCACAAACATGCGAATCAGTGATTGACTGTCTGCAGCCTTGCTTCCAGCTTGGACTGAACAGGAAGGATGGCATGGAACTGCTGGGCTAGGGAGGAACCCACCTCCCTGCACATCCATAGAGGCTTCCACCAGGGACGGTGGTCCTGATGCTGCCTACCAGCCGAGTGTGGCCTCCCAACACATGAGGCTCAGAAGGCAAGTCCTAAAGAAGTTGCGGTGTTCGGCGTGGGTAACTCAGCGCTCAATTCGATGACTAACAACGCTCTCCCTTCTTTGGATTCCCAAGGAGAAAATGTCAAAACTCAAGACCTGAGGGACTTGCATGGGGCAGAGTGGCCAGTTCTCAACCACATGGGATCTGGAGTCTACCCTGTAGTAAGATCGAACCTCACAGGCATAAGGCTGTGGACAGGAGATTGAGGCCAGACTCTAGCCTCCTGGCTTTCTTTTAGGATCTGCAATGGCTAGTCTCTATTGTGAACTTGACTTCATCTGGAATTAACTAAAACACAAACTGCTGGGTACACTTCTAAGGGATTTTTATTTCTTTTTGATTGGATCATTTGAAGTAGGAAGACCTACCCTAAGTCTTGATCATGTGAGGTTTGCAGACCCATCTTAAATCTGGCCCACACACTTCTGGTGGCCTTCTGTATAAAGAGCATGGAAGAGGAAGTTTTTTTTTTTTTTTTTTTTTAAGATTTATTTATTTATTATGTGTAAGTACACTGTAGCTGTCTTCAGATACTCCAGAAAAGGGAGTCAGATCTTGTTACGGATGGTTGTGAGCCACCATGTGGTTGCTGAGATTTGAACTCAGGACCTTTGGAAGAGCAGTCGGTGCTCTTAGAGACTGGGACTGCCTTCCAGCTTATTCAAAACCAGACATGGTGGGGGGGTTTTTTTGTTTTTTTGGGTGGTTTTTTTTTTTTTTTTGCCATGAGGTGTTTTTATTTTCATCAATCATACAAATAATTTTCTATAATATCCCAGGGCAAACTGGTGAAATTTGGCAGTCCGATTAGTGGAGGGGTCCCCTTCAGAGACCCGCGGGCCAGTGGCATCGGCTTGGAGTGTCCGGGTTTCACAATGCAGCTTGTGGCTCGCATCCATCTTGCAGGTGGCTCTTCCTCCACATCATGAGGGGGTCTTGGGAGATGACAGAGAGGGGTGGGATGGGGAAATCATCCTAGGCTTTTAGGAGATTTCACTCCTCTTTTCCTGTTCAGGGGTCTCTTTGGTCGGCAGAGTGTTCTTCTCCTGCGTCTCAGTTTTCTTCAGCTTGGCCTTATCACTTGGCCTTATCGAAGCTGGCGATTTCCCATGTCCGGCTTGTCTGCCATTTTCTAACAACTCATGGATTCTCGTTCAAAGCTCACGCTCCAGGTGCTCCCACTCACGTCGCTGCAGCAAGAGACCGGTGGTGTCTTAGTTAGGGTTTTATTGCTGTAAAGGGTCACCATGACCAAGGTAACTCTTATAAAGGACAACATTTAATTGGGGGCTGGCTTACAGTTTCAGAGGTTCAGTCCATTATCATCATGGTGGGGAGGATGGACAGGCTCCAGGCAAACAGTGCTCTAGAAGGAGCTGAGTGCTCTACTTCTTGATCCAAAGGCAGCCAGAGACTCTCTTCTGCAGTCAGCCGGGAGAAGGGTCTCTTCTGCATTGGGTGGAGCACTAGGAGCCCTCAAAGCCCACCTTTCTCCGACCACACTTCCTCCAACAAAGCCATGTCTTCTAATAGCGCCTCTTCCCACGGGCCAAGCATATTCAAACCACCACACATGGAAATGCGGAAGAGCCACGCTAATGAAGGGTTATTGAGCAATGAAAAGAATAAAAATCACGACCCAAAGATGCAACCCAAATGAGCCTTGAAGACATGCTGAGTGAGAACAGCCACGTTCCCTCTGCTCGCTTTTGGTTGAAATGCTTCCGAGAGAGTACCTCCACGCAGAGCAGGAAGAGAAGGGTGGATATTAAGCTCTGTGAGGAGGACGTTGGATGACTGCTAATGGGAGCAGGTTTCCTTTTGAGGCTTCCTTATAGCCACCAAAAGCATAATCCTACCCATGGGACCAACCACACGACCTGCCAGACCCCTTCCCCCTTTATCTTTTTCATAGTGGGTTGCCAGGGGAGGATGGAAGTGACCAGGCAACTGTGGGGAGTCACTCCCTCACCCACACATTGCACTGAGCATCTCCACTCGTGGAGAGGGGAGTCCAGGTTTGCCTCTGCAGCCCTTTCAGAAGAGGAGGAAGCCTTTCTCAAGGGCTCCCTCTGTAGACTCCCCCCAAGCCCTCTTCCTTCCTTAGAAGGATGGGTTGCTAATACTCAGCTCCCTCAGCCTGGAGGAACCCCAAAGCTTGAGCCTGCTGGCCCCAAGTTTAATCAGCAAGAAGCAAACAACAGACTTATTGGTTATCGTGTGAATTCTGCATTCTGCTTACAAAATCCCCATTCCCTGTCCAGAACAGGATTTGTGCTGGCTGCCTTGGTCACACAGATTCCCAAGTGTGGACCACCTCACCCAGTACTGCTGGAGAAGGGGTCTGGGTCTAGACAGACTCTGGACTGCAAGTCTTGGCCCTTAGGGGACTACAATATCTGTTCTGTATGCTACTCATTCCTCTCCAAGAAAATGGTGATTCCAGGCACTCTCCCCACTTCTGCCCAGACAGGACCATGATGAGCTTCTTGGCTCTGCTCTAAGGACTGCTGTGAGACAAGTGCCACTCAGCAGTGTTGCACGTCAATGCCGACAGCCGCCTCGCCCCAAAACTAACTTGTACTGGGAAGGAGGAGTAGTGTTTTTCTTGTTTAATAAACAACTTTGGTGTTGGCAGGAAGAAAAAAAAACTCAGGGAGGCCAGAATGGTGTGCAGGGTGAGACTCGAGTCTGTCTTTCTGCTTCTGCCGTGGCATTTGTTTAACCCCCGGTTCTTAACCATCTCACGTGTCTCTTCCCATTCTGTCTTCATCTATGGTGAATTTTGCCTCAGTAAAGACAATAAGTGCTAAAGCCTCACAACTTCCTAATTATTTTCCTATATGCTGGAAGGAAAGTCAAGGTTCTACGGTTGGAAATAACGTCCCTGCTGGCCGATGTTAGCACAACCCTGAGGGCCCATGAGGCTGCTCCCGGTACCTTCTGATGCCTCCCTTCCCACCCCACACCCCTGGACCAGAGTTCTAAGCTATCCTGGAAGCTTTCAGTCCCTGGCAAGTGCCATACGGTAGGGAGAATTTTGGTTTCTTTAAAAACCCGGTTATGTTGTGTGAATATGTTTACGTATCCCAGGTGTGTGCTACGGGGCTGCTTCAAATTGTCCACAGCTGTTAACTATGATTTGTCTCGTGCTTTAGGCGGGGTGTGATTTTTGCCAGCTGCATAGTTCTGGGACTCCGGAGAGGGTATAAATGGCAGAGTCCCAGAGGCTGTGGTGACTGCCGCTTCCTCTGGTGCTGATGGTGTAGGCTGCTGCTTTTGCTAAATTGCTATTTTTGCTGGATTGCTGGTTGAAGATATCTTGATGATGGAGATTGCATTTGCCCCTAGGAACCTGATGCCCCTAAGTGGCAGGAAGTAGTCAAAAGAAGAGGTATATGCTCCTTCCCCTCTACCCTTTCTCTCTTACCTAGTGTTGGGGGTTGGAAGGGATTAGGGTGGAATAAGGATTGGAAGGGTGGTAGATAATAGAACCCAATAAGGCAGCCCCAAAAGTACACCAACACTATACACCCCCATGTCTGCCTTGTGCAGGCTCTCACCAGCCTGTTCCTTCTGAGCCACTGCTGTGTCTTCACACAGACAGATGCCCCTTCCAGGAAGCCTTTTCTACCTCTCTGTTCTTAAAAATGATTTATTTGATTTTTTTTTATGTGTATATGTGTTTTGCCTACAGAGTGAGTTCCAGGACAGTCAGGGCTACACAGAGAAACCCTGTCTCGAAAAATCAAAAAAAAAAAAAAAAACTTATTTATTTTTATTTTATATTTGGCTTATACTTCTACACACAGCGCTGTTCATCCCTGAAGGAAGTCGGGATAGGACCCGAAACAGGGCAGGCACCTGGAGGTAGGAGCCGATGCAGAGGCTGTGGAGGAGAGGCTCGTCCCCACAGGCTTGCTTGGCTTGCTTTCTCAGGACCACCAGCCCAGGGACAGCACTGCCCTACAGTGGCCTGGGCCCTCCTCCATCAATCAATAATTAAGAAAAGGCCCTACAGGCTTGCCTGCAGCCCAATCTTATGGAAGTGTTTTCTTAATCGGGGTTCCTTCCTTCCAGATGACTTTCTTTCGCTTGTGTCAAGTTGACAAGACTACCCAGCATAAGAGCCCGGAGCGAGACTCAAGGGTTATCTCTGACCAATGGCCCTTTTCTCCTCTCTTCTCAATCATGGATTCAACTTCAGGTACGACAAGGAAAACACAGACACGAATGTACCAGACATGCTGGCTCATACCTGTAATCTCAGTGCTTGGGAGACTGAGGCAGGAAGATCATAGCAGTTCAGGCTGGGCTACAGTGTGAGACCTGGCCTCAAACTAACCCACAACAGAACCCCCACGGGGCTGGAGAGGTGCCTCAGCCGTCAAGAGCAGTGGCAGTTCCTCCAGAGGATCTAAGTTAGGTTCCCAGCACGCTGTGGTGGCTCACAAAGACCCGTCACACCAGTTCCAAGTGATCCTGCCCTCTTACGACCTACTCAGGCACCAGGCACACACATGGCACACACATATACATGGTTGCAGAATACAATAAAAATTACATACATACAGGTGTGTATGTTTATATTTAAGCATGTGTTTAAGCACATGCGTTCGTGGGTTTGTTTTAATTTTTACTTAATTCTTTAAGTCTTTGTGTATTTTGCCTGCATGCATGTCTGTGTACCATGTGTGTGCCTGGCTCCCGCTGAGTAGGCCAGAATTTCTACTGATTCCAGAAGTTTCTCATTATCCTGAAATGAAACCCCAGACTCATTAGTGTTTGTTCCTGGCAACCTCAAACCTGTTCTCTGTCTGTATGGCTTTTTCTGTCCTAGGTGCCTCACGTCAATGGAATGTATCAGTCTTGGCCTTCTGGGGTCTGGGGTGTTTCACATCCAGTGGGATGTTCTCAACACAGGAGAGTGTGAATGGGTACTTGTGCCTTTTTATGGATGAATGATATTCTACTTTGTATTATCCACCCATTAGCTGATAGAGCCTGGGTTGTCTCTTCCTTGGACTGTTTTCTCATTGGAATCCATAGCCCCATCTCCAGACCTGACACTCACCACGTTGCTTCATGTAGCAACATGGTACAGCATGGAGCTTGTTGTATGGTAGCAGCCTGCCTTCTAGCCAGAGGGAGAGTTGCCATGGAGGAAAGGTGATCTTAAATGTCTGTCATTGCCGGGCGTGGTGGCACACGCCTTTAATCCTAGCACTCAGGAGGCAGAGGCAGGCGGATTTCTGAGTTCGAGGCCAGCCTGGTCTACAGAGTGAATTCCAGGACAGCCAGGGCTATACAGAGAAACCCTGTCTAGAAAAACCAAAAAAGAAAAAAAAAAAATGTCTGTCATTGTATCTGGCGCAAATCAGTCTGCAAAATAGATTCTCTGTCTCTGGGGTTTTTGGAGGTTTTGTGTGATTTGATCTCTCCCTCCATCCCCCCCCCCCCCCTTATACACACACACCTACACCTCACTTTTGAGACAGGGTCTCATTTTGCAATCCTGAGTGGCCTGGAACTCACGATGTTGCCCAGGCTGGCCTGGGACTTTCTGAGATTTGCGTGCCTCTGCCTCCCCAGTACTGGAATTAAAAATCACTGCTACCCAGACCATGTCTGGGCTCTGCAGCAGCCAGGGTCTGTTACCTACCACCTAAGGCCAGGCAGAGTCCCTGGGCTGGGCTGGGCTGGGCTGGGCTGCTACCTAGGGACATATCAATGTCTGAGGGCTGTGCAGAGTCCCATCCCTCACCTGGGCATTGTGGGATAGCTGGCCCTGGATGCATGACAGAAGAGCTGACCCCACCTCCACAGCCAGCTGCAGTACTTGGGAGAGCAACCCTGCATAATTGTGGGTGAGAGCCAGTCTGAGGAGCTGAGTGTGGGAGAGAGCTGGTCTTGGAAGAGATATCCACCTATCCCCTCGCCCCTCACCAACTGCAGCAGTAGGGAAACCTGATCCCAGGGAGTCACAGGACTGGGAGAACTAGCCTTGTCCTTCATTGACTGCAACACTCAGGAGAGCGAGCCCTGCACGGTGTCTGGGCAGCTGAGTAGAACTGACCCTGGTTGCAAGGGTTTCGGGTAAGCTGGCCCCAAGGGTGTGAGAGCAGGAGAGCCACCTAGCTGATCAGCTCAGATACCTCTCAGGCCTGAACGCAGGGCTTTGAATTGGACTACCTCAACATCTACCCCATTGACTGCTGGAGTGCTAGTTGTACAGAAACTACAGGATCTCCATGACACAGGGTAATAACAGGATATTTGAGAGGAGTCCCAGCGAGGTTCCAGTATTGGTAGCAGAAGCCAGAGGCCTTGAACCAGACCAACGAGTTATTACAATGAACATTTGCAAGCGAAGAAGTGTGGACCAAAGGGTAGACTGTGGGGCACACTGTGACACACCACAGCTTCCATAGACTGTGGGACACACTGTGACACACCACAGCTTCCATAGACTGTGGGACACACTGTAACACACCACAGCTTCCATAGACTGTGGGACACACTGTAACACACCACAGCTTCCATAGACTGTGGGACACACTGTGACACACCACAGCTTCCATAGACTGTGGGACACACTGTGACACACCACTGCTTCCATAGACTGTGGGACACACTGTAACACACCACAGCTTCCACAATGAGATTTTTTTTTTCTCTGTTTTGGGGGAGGTTGCAAGGGTGGAGAGTGGACAGAAGGGGAGGGGGAGATGAGTAGGATTGGGGAGCAGGATATGAAATTCACAAAAATAAATAAATAAATGAATAAATAAATAAATAAATAAATAAATAAATAAATAAATGGTGAGAGAGAGGGGCTGGTGAGATGGCTCAGCAGGTAAGAGCACCCGACTGCTCTTCCGAAGGTGCTGAGTTCAAATCCCAGCAATCTTACAACCACCCATAATGAGATCTGACGCCCTCCTCTAGTGTGTCTGAAGTCAGCTATAGTGTACTTATGAATAATAATAAATGAATCCTTGGACTGGAGAGAACAGAGACTGAGCAAGTGGGACCAACCAGAGTGAGCGGGGCTGGCCGGAGTGAGCGGGCCGACTGGAGCGAGTGGGGCAGACCAGAGCGAGCAAGGTTGACTGGACCGAGGGGAAAAAAAAGGTGAGAGAGAGAGAGAGAGAGAGAGACAGACAGACAGACAGACAGACAGAACAAACCAAAAAAAAAAAAAAAAGGTGAATATCACCACCTATGACTTGGTCTGTTTTTTTAAAAAACAAATTCTCTTTGTTGTCTCAAACCCATGATCCTCCTGCCTCAGTTTCCCATGTAGCTGAGATTATAGTTTCTCAGAGCCACATCCAGCTGCAAAATAGGTTATTTTTAATGGCTATTTTGCATTTTTTAAAAAAGTTTTTGTTGTTTTTTTTTTTAAGATTTATTTTATTTATTATATGTAAGTACACTGTAGCTGTCTTCAGACACTCCAGAAGAGGGAGCCAGATCTCGTTACAGATGGTTGTGAGCCACCATGTGGATGCTGGGATTTGAACTTATCACCTTCGGAAGAGCAGTCGGGTGCTCTTACCCGCTGAGCCATCTCACCAGCCCTATTTTGCATTTTTAAAAAAAATTTACATATATGGGGGACACTCCAGTGTCAGTGTGGAGTGAGTGTGTAGGTCAGTCCTTCTCTCCTTCCACCACGTGGGTCCCAGGTCTAGGACTTGGGTCATTAGAATCTGTAGCAAGTGCGGTCATCTCCCCAGATTCGTCAGAGTGGTCTTACTGTTAGACTGCCCAGCATCCAGCTTGCAGAATGTCCTCACCGCTTCGTCCAGGCAAAATATCAACAGAAACCCCTCACCCCCCACCCCCCTCACCCCCCCAACCCCCCCCCCCCCGTCCCAAACAGGCTCCTCCTAGTGGAACACATTAGCAAACCACGACGTTTACATTTCAGAGATCTGCTGGTGGGGCGGGGTGGGGTGGGGGTGGGGGAGACCACTTAAGGTAGGAGGGTCTGAGAGTGCTCCTGAGAGAGGACCTCCCAGGATTCTCAGAAAATCAAAACAGATCCTCTGGTTAAGGACAAATAAGGGAGGAGCTGGAGCAGCGCCACGGTGGGAGAGTGGGCATCCGGAGCCGCGCTCAGCTGCTTGCGCTGGTGATTTTTCCGTAAGCCACAGGATGCAGGGAGGGAAGAAACAGGGAGAACTGAGCGATCTCATTCCCTATTGATAAGAGCTCACCCGCAGATCTGCCCAGTGCTTCCCGGTCGAAGGACATCAAGGGCCCTTAGAAAAGGCACAAACGAAATCCAAAGCAGAGAAAAGAAATTTAATTAAATTAATTAAGCTTTTTGATTTTAAATTGTTTGCATTCAGCCGGGCGTGGTGGCACACGCCTTTAATCCCAGCACTTGGGAGGCAGAGGCAGGCAGATTTCTGAGTTCGAGGCCAGACTGGTCTACAAGGTTAGTTCCAGGACAGCCAGGGCTATACAGAGAAACCCTGTCTCGAAAAACAAACAAACAAACAAACAAACAATTGTTTGCATTCTCAGCCCCTCAATAAGCAGCTGTTTCGAGGTTCCCTGTGACTAACAGTTGACAGATAGTAGATAGTAGTTTTCTCTCTAACTGCCAAATGCCTCTTCTTCCCGAATCCCACTCTATGTTAACTATGTATCTATCTATTTATTAGAAATAAAGTAGGGGGCTGGTGAGATGGCTCAGTGGGTAAGAGCACCCGACTGCTCTTCCGAAGGTGATAAGTTCAAATCCCAGCATCCACATGGTGGCTCACAACCATCCGTAACGAGATCTGGCGCCCTCTTCTGGGGTGTCTGAAGACAGCTACAGTGTACTTACATATAATAAATAAAATAAATCTTTAAAAAAAAAAAAGAAATAAAGTAGGAGAGTTAGCTTTGTCAACTTAACACAACCTACAGTAACTTGGGAAGAGTCTCAGTGAGGGATTGTATACATCAGATTGGCCTGTGGAAGGCTGTCTTAATTAAGTTAACTAAGAGTTAATTAAGAGTCAGCCTACTGTGGGTGGCATCATTCCCTAGGTACAGGGTCCTGAACAGTCTAAGAGTGGAGACATCAAGCTGACCACAAGCAAGCAAGCAAGCAAGCTGAGCATGCATGTCCTTCTTTCTCTCTGACCCTGACCTTGGATATGATTTAACTTGCTATTTTAACTTCCTGCCACCTGTACTACTGCTGAGATGGACTAAAACTTAGAGTTGTGAACTAAAATAAACTTTTTTTCCCCTAAAGTTTTTTTCTTTTTCTTTTTTTTTTTTAAAGATTTATTTTATTTATTATATGTAAGTACACTGTAGCTGTCTTCAGACACCCCAGAAGAGGGAGCCAGATCGGATGGTTGTGAGCCACCATGTGGTTGCTGGGATTTGAACTTATCACCTTCGGAAGAGCAGTCGGGTGCTCTTACCCGCTGAGCCATCTCACCAGCCCCTCTTTTTTTTTTTTTTAAATCAAGGTATTTTATCACAGGAATGCAAGGTCCTGAATGGCACTCTCCAGATAGCTGAGAATGGCCTTGAACTAACTCCAGGTCCCCCTGCCTCCACATCACAAGCAATGGGAGCACAGGCTTGGACCAACACACCCAGTTTTATACAGTGCTGAGGCTTAAACCCAGAGTTCTGAGCATCATAAGCCATGCCATCACCCCGCATCCTACCTCCTATCTCCTCGCCTCACCCTTCTTTGCTACAACACCACCCCTGCCGCCGTCTTACACATCCCTGTCAGTGTCTATGCTCCCAGCATCTGTTCTCTCCCTCTTACAACTGCTCTGTTCTTGTAGCTTTCTCTGTGTAGCTCTGGCTGTCCTGAAACTCATTCTATAGACCAGGCTGGCCTCTAACTCAAGAGATCTGCCTGCTTCTGCCTTTCAAGTGCTTGGATTAAAGGTGTATGCCACCCCTAACCAGATAATACCAATTTAATTGGTCTGTGTTCCACAATCAGGACAGGACATCTTTGACCTGGCTTCCACAGAGTCCTTGGGTAGCTATGTCACCCAGCTGCCTGGAATGGCCAAGGTGAAAGCTATATGCATTGGCTTTCATGAAAGACATGTGCTTTATTTCCACGTTCTCCCCTGGTGGGACACTGGTTATCTTTGGTGAGCAACTTAGCCTCTGGCACAGGCTGCCCAAGGTCACCAGAGAGCCTCTCTCACAGGGAGCATGCTCAACATCCCACAGATGAGTCCATCTCTGTCCTGTCCTCTGGCACCTCCATTACAGGCTGAGCCCTCCAGCAGATAGGTGATTCTCCACTGAGCTTCCCATGGGGCCTTGAACTCTGTAGTAGCTGAGTCCTATCAACTTCAGAAGAGAGGACAGAGAAAAGGCTGGGCTCTGGGGCTAGCTTCCTCTGCTGGGAATCTCACCATTCCGTTCTCTGAGGTCCCCAGCCCCCACCCCCTCCTTTCCAAAGCCACGCATAAGGTGGGTGCCCTTCCCGACTACCGTTCAGCTCATCCTTTGCAGACCACAGTTCCTGCCAGCAGAAGTTTCAAGGCCTGAAGGTGATCTGAAGGCCCAGTGGGTCAGATAGATTTTTCTGTTTTTAGTTCTGGCTTATCGTTTCTTTGATGGCACGGCTCCCTTGAAACCTGAAAAGGCGCCTTATCTATTTGTTTCTAGTCCATTCCAGATGCCAGCGACCACACACAAATGCATTTTTAGAAATAATTTTCCAGCCTGCCTCTTGCTTCCTTCTCCATGAGAAAACACAAAGGAGGCACCACACAGCTCCTAGGTCCAGTGAAGAACACTACCTACTCTGACCTTGGGCAAAGCTGAGGCTTAAAAGCCCTTTGCTGCCTAAGAGTTTGTTTTTTTTAAATATGTGTGTGTGTGTGTGTGTGTGTGTGTGTGTGTGTGTGATGTGTGTGCTGATGCCTGAAGAGACTAGAAAGGAAGTTAGATCCCTGAGAGCTAAAGTTATAGTTCTGAGCTACCTGACCTAGGTAATGCATGTGAGAGTCAGAACTCCAGTCCTCTGGAAGAATGGCAGCTGCTTTTAATCACTGAGCCATTTCCTCGGCCCCCTGTTTATTCTTATTTCCGTTTTTCTTTCTGTGCAAGGGATTGAACTCAAAATCCCAAACATTCTAAGCGTGAGGGCTATCACTGAGCCATATCCCCACCTTTGGGTTGTAAAGCCTACTTAATACGGTTTCCTCGCTGTTAGCATCTAAGGAGAGTTGCTCCTCCCAACCAAGACCCCTGGTTTTGTGTAAAGTCTGTCATTTCTGTCCTCCTTACAAGTCAGTAAGTTCTTGCCTGAGTCCATCTGATCCTTGTAAAGTCTTGTCAAACAATGTTAGTAATGCCTTCCTTGGGTAGATGAGTAATTCTCCAGTTGGACCCAAGGAGCAGGTCCAAAGCACGTGGATACCTTACTGGTTCAGCTTTTGATGTGCTCAAAACTGAACAAGCCCAGTAAAGATGATTTCAGTCTCCATCCAGTTCCTGATGTTAGTGCTATAAAAAGCAGGTGGGCAAGGTGACACAGGAGGGTTTCTCCCCTGAAGCCCTTCCCACTCTTCCTCACCTCCCTTCAATAGATGTGCTAGTCACTTCTCACCAGTTTTTCCATTTCCTTCTCAGGCATGAGACGACGAGCTTAGTGGCCTCCGTGGCCACTGAGTGTCTGTCTTAGTCAGTGTTTTACTGTGAAGAGACACCATAACTATGGCAACTCTTATAAAGGAATGGTATTTGTGGTTTGTATTGGTTTTCCCAGACAGGGTTTCTTTGCTTAGCCCTGGCTGTCATGGACCTTGATCTGTAGACCAGGCTGGCCTTGAACTCAGACATTCACCTGCTTCTGCCTCCCAAGTGCTGGGATTAAATGTGGGTGCCACCACCAACCAGCTGAGATGCATTTAATTGGGGCTGGCTGTAGGGGTGGTGCTGATGCTAACTAAGGTCCTGTTCCCCAAATGGTTCTTGATCTGTCAGTAAAGAAGACATGGGCCAATTGCTGGGCAGAAGGAATAGGCGTGACTTCTGGTCCCCAAGGGCAGGAGACAGATGCTGGAGAAAGAGAGTTTGCCAGGCTTCGTTCAGAGGGAGAAAAGATAACCAGCCATGTGAGATCTTGGGTAGAGTGGAGGCCTGTGGCTGGTCCTACAGGCAGGAGGTTGGACGTGTTTAGCAGGGACGAGATGTAACTGAGCAACTAAAGGTTAGGGCAGGTGGAGAGGTATGGAGCTAAGAATATTGATAAGGGCATGCTTCTCCAGGCGGGACATAAGTAGTGCTTAGCAATTGTACCCAAAAGGCAAGTTGAGATTGAGCAATATGTGTGTCTGTGTTTTTTTATCTGTGGATTCAAGGGAATCTGGGTGGGGACTGGTAGCACAGCCTGTTCCTGGAGCTTAGGCAGGGTAGCAAAAGCTACACACAACATCTGGTTTACAGTTCAGAGGTTTAGTCCATTATCATCATGACGGGAAGCATGGCAGCGTGCAGGCAGGCGTGGGCTCTGGAGAAGTAGCTGAGGGTTCTATGGCTAGATCTGCAGGAAGAGAGAGAGCACTTGAAACCCCAAATCCACCTCCAATGACACACTTCCTCCATCGGCACCACATCCATTCCAACATGGCCATACCTCCTAATCTCTCTCAAGGAGCGCCATGTCCTAATGACCAAGCATTCACATATTTGAGCCCATGAAGGCCATTCCTATATGAACCATTACAAAGTCTGACCATAGCTAGCATTCCTGGTTAAAGTCATCAAGATACAAGAAGGAGTCCATTGCTCTCAAAGAACCCACATAACCAGTGCTGACTTTTGTACTGAGTTAAAGCGACATAAACGAATATAAAAGAGAAGTTCCCAAATTTCCCTTGCCAGAAACAATGTGGTGGCCCACGCCTTTAATCCCAGCACTTGGGAGGCAGAGGCAGGCGGATTTCTGAGTTCAAGGTCAGCCTGGTCTACAGAGTGAGTTCCAGGATAGCCAGGGCTATACAGAGAAACCCTGTCTCAAAAAACCAAAAAAAAAAAAAAAAAAAAAAAAAAAAAAAAAAAAAAAAAAAAAAAAAAAAAAAAAAAAAAAAAAAGAAAAGAAAAGAAAAAAGAAAAGGGAGACCCAGCCAGATGGTTCATCAGTTAAAGGGACACACTGCCAAATCTGAAGCCTGAGTTCCACACCCCTTCCCTCTCCCCAGTCCCACATGGTGAATGGAGACAACCCTCACAGGCACTCCTTCCCATCCCTATCCACAGAATCAAAATAAGTAAAATGTAATGCTCTAAAATGGTGGCTAGGGGAAGCTGAGAAATTGTTGTCAATACCTGGCCTGTGAATGAAATCCAGACACAAAAACCAGATGACTGAAAGAAATGAGAATACAAAGCTGGGCATGATGGCCAGACACAGTGACATCAGCCTCAGCCTCATGGTGAGTTCAAGCTAATACGAGCATGTTAGACCATGTTGTAGGAAAAGAAAGAGGCTGGAGAAATGGCTCAGTGGTTGAGAAAATTGACTGCTCTTCCAGAGGACCCAGGTTCAATTCCCAGCAACACATGGCAACTCACCACTGTCTTGTCTGTAACTCCAAGATCTGACACCTTCACTTAGAGACATACAAGCAGGAAAAACACCAATGAACATTTTAAAAGAAAAAAAAAAAAAGAAAGAGACAGAGACAGAAGAAGAGAGTCAGCCATGATGGTTCATGGCTCCCATCTCTCAGGAAGGTAAAAGAGGAGGATGGTCACAAGTTTAATGCCACCTTGGACTACAGAGAGAGTACTAACCCGGCATGAGCTAGAGAGAGAGAGAGAACACACAAGGTTGTGCTATACAGCTAAGCATGACCTTAAACTTCTAATCCTCTTTCCTCCATCTCTTTTTTATTTGTGTTTTGTTTTCTTTTGGTTGGTTGGTTGAGTCTGTTTGTTTGTTTTTTTGTTTTGTTTTGTTTTTTTGAGACCGGGTTCCTCTGTGTAGTCCTGGCTGTCCTGGAACTCGCTCTGTAGACCAGGCTGACTTCGAACTCACAGTGATCCACCTAAAGGCCTGGCAGCCTCCATCTCTTGAGTGCCACCCTTACAGGATTCCCCACCACGTCTTATTTTTATTCATTTGCAGAATCCTGCAGTGGGTTGAGCTTATCGCTGGCATTGGATTGCATTAGCGCTGTGACAGTTGCCTGGCTCACAGAGCTTCAGGAGATGACTTCCTAGTCCATTACAGAAGAAATCTTTGGAGAAGAGGGTTGGTGGGCTGGGGATAGAGTTTCATGAGCCAGACTTAGAAGGAACATTATCATGCTTATCCCATTGGCTGGAACTCAGCCTTCTGTCTCTGTTCTCTGTGTGTTCCCAGGACACTAGCTGCCACTTCCTGTTCTTCCCTGTGGCAGGCCTTCCATCCTGTATGCTCTGCTGCAAACCCCACCCAGTCTCCAGTGACCTATGGTTCAGCATCTTTAGGTCTGATGTTTTCCCCAAACCTTACATCTATATTTCAAGCAGTGGGTGGGACCTCTCACACTGCAGGATGAGGTCTAACTTGATCCCATCCACCAAACCTCATTTTTCCTTCTCTGGCTTATGATTCAGGGAACAGTTCATTCTGTCAAGCGCCCAACCTATAAAGCCCAGAAACAGCCCTGGCCGTCACCAATTCCTCCATGAAGGCTCCTTGAATCACTTCCATTTCACAAATCATTCTGCCTCCACCCTGTACCGACTCAGCCCAGCTCGGATTCCTGTGTTAAGCTCCTCTCAAGCACCAATGACCCTCAATTCTCGTGGAGTCATCCCACAATCGTTTGAGGCTGCATCTTCCAAATCCAGTCTAATGAAACCTCTGTGCTGTATGAGTGCTGTTGTCCTGAAGGGACGTAACCACATGGCTTGAGGTCCCCCACCTGTGCTGAGGCAGGACGGAGGTGGGGGGACTTTGGTTTATGAGCCTTTGGAGACCTGGGATTCCATTCCTCATTCCTTGCAGGATAAAGAACCAGAAAGCACAAAGACCATGCTTCACATAGCAGAAACCCTCAAACGGGGCAGAGCCAGCCACCTCCTTTGCACACACTCAGAATCCCGCACTAGGTTGAGCAGCTTTACTGAAGGGCCTACTGTCCCCCCCCCACCCGCTCCCCGACACCTGGTCTGTTTCACTGAGATTCATAATCCTCAGAGCTTGGTAACCAGGCTCTTTTCACAAGGGCAGCCTTGTCTCAGGAGACTGTTCTTGCAAGAGAAAAACCTTTCCGAAAGACCCCCGAAGGTCACTATGGTCCACTCTGCCTTTCTTACCTTCCTGGAGAGGAGGCAGCCACTTTGTGAAATCAAATTGGGTTAAGAGGAGTCTGGGATTTGGTCTTTGAGACCATCTTTGTTTCTGCCCGATCTTCTTTCCCCATCGATACTCACCCACCTTCATATAAGATGTATTTCTTTCTATGTTTGTCTAAGACAAGGTATTGTCTTACTACACAGTCCAGGCTGTCCTTGAACTCTTGATCTCTCTGCCTCTATTTCCTATAGTGGCTTGATCTGTATATAGCGCCACACTGGTCTTAAAGTAGCCCTTTTTACATACATTAGCTTCCTGGTTACCTGTCTCCTGACTAAAAAAATCAAGAAACATTGTAGAAAGTAAAAAAAAAATCCGGCTACTGTGTTTCCTGGCACCGTCTCCAGCCCGCAACACTGTCATGTTAGAGTTCTCTTCTTCCCAGGGAATCCAGGCAAGTGTCTGGCTTATTACCTCTGGAGCTCACTCAAGTCTTACTGAATGAGCACAGTATGAGCCTGTGAGGCAGACAGTGGAATTCTACTCCCCGCCCCAAACACTACAGCAGGCAGGGCTCCCCAAAGCCCCCATGATCGCTCACAAACCAGCCTGTGTCTAGGGCCTAGACGTCCTTTCCTCTCAGCAGAACTAGTGGATCTCAAACAGTGCCTACCAGGTCTACAGGTGGCAACTCTCCGTTTGCCCATGCGTACAGGTTCAAAGTATCAGTCCCATCCCCTTCCTGTCTCCTATCCTTCCCAGCACTGGCAAACACCAGGGTCACAGAGTCAAAGTGACTCCTGAGCATGGCCACCTCCCATGCCACCACTAGTACCAGCTTTACCTTGGGGGTGGCAACATTTCCTAACTGGGCCCCTGCTCTCCTTCTCCCCTCCCTGATCCATTTTTCCTGTGCAGACAGGAACCTCCTGACAAACTCAGGTTGCTTCTCCATGCCCTATTGACTACTTCGGACAACTATTCTTACACGCGGCATAGAGTCCAGGGTCCTCACCAGATACTACACTACGCACGCGCACATGCAAACTGTCTATCTCTCATTCACTCTGGTCTAGCCATCTGTTTCTCAAACACAGGTTACTGTTCCAGGGCTTTGGCTCTTTGCACCGCCCTGACCTGGCACGCACTTTCCCACCTGTGGGCTTGGCTCCCTCTTTTTCAAGAGATCTCAGTTCAAACATGCCAGCAAGCCCTTTCCTGCCTACCTCATGGAAGAAGGAACAACACCTTCTTCGGAACGTTTTTTTTGGTAGGCCCTCCCAGAGTTGGTTTTCCCGTTTATAAGATGTCATTATCTTTAAATTGTAAGTGCTGCAAGCACAAATCCTACTGTGTGCTCGCATACTCCAGGGACTAGAACTGGGCCTGGCACAAGGCAAGCCTGGTATACACGCTATCAGGGCAAAAATGAGAGGGCATCCAACAGACAGAGACACTTGCTGAGGCAGATCTACTGGGCAAGAGGGACTCGGAGCAGGTCTTCATGGTAGGCTTCATGTTCTCCAATCCCCCTGTCTCAGTATACCACCAGTTTCTGCTGTCTCCCAATATGGACTCTGGCCTTAGCCGTGGGTTTCCTTTGGCCAGGGAAACGTTCACAGAGTTCAGGGAGATAAGGTAAGGCCTTATCAGCCCTGGCCCTCTGCCTCACCATGAGATCATGCCCGGGCATGCCTGCAGCTGGGATGCAGAAGCCGGTTCACAGGATGGAAGAGCCAGTGCAGAGGCCTCACCGGCAGGTGGAGGGAGCCCAGGACCGGCGTGACTGTGGCCCAGGGAAAGGTAGCCAAGTTGTGTGTGCAGGCGCCAGATCCAGGAGGCCTGGGAGCCAGGCTGTGTAGGCAAGACTGAGCAGTGTAGCACGAGACTTCATATTGCCTTGAGCTCCAAGGACACACTACTGAGGGCCCGAGGAAATGGGGAGGCCAGTGCAGGGGGACAGGAAGAGAACACGGACTGCAGTGTGAGGTCGTAGCTCCTAAGGCGGGCCAAGTCAGGAACAGGAGTTCTGAGTCACTCAGAGGATCCTACCCCGCCGGTCACACGGCCCCCCATTCGGGTCCCTGGATCGCATGCCCCGTTTCTCTCCTCAGCGCCTCTTACTTCCTGTTACAGCTTACCTGGCTAGTCCTTGTCATTGCTGTCAAACTTTAAAAATAATTCTCAGCCGGGCGTGGTGGCGCACGCCTTTAATCCCAGCACTTGGGAGGCAGAGGCAGGTGGATTTCTGAGTTCGAGGCCAGCCTGGTCTACAAAGTGAGTTCCAGGACAGCCAGGGCACGCAGAGAAACCCTGTCTTGAAAAACCAAATTAAATAAATAAATAAATAAATAAATAAATAAATAAATAAATAAAATTCTCAGGGGCCAGATGGATGAGACTACAGGGACCTGAGCCTCCATCCCTAGATTCCCCGGCTGGGCATGGCTGTGCTCCAACGGTGACTGGTGGGGACAGGTAGATCCCCAGAGACCGTGCCTCAAAGAAATAAGGCAGAGAGCAATCAAACAAGCCATTGATGTATTCCTCTGGCCTCTACATGTGTGTCAGTTAGCATTGGCATTTGTGTGCATGCGCACACACACACACACACAAATAAATAAATAAATATTTAAATAAATAAATAAATGTAATTCAAACAACACAGATATAAGACCCAATGCAATCATCTACATAAAGATTTTTTTTTCTTTTTCCCTTGTTCCGGTCAACTCCGCTCGCTCTGCTCGACCCCGCTCGCTCCGGCCAGCCCCACTTGCTCCCGGCCGCCCCCGTACAGCCCCGCTTGTTCCAGCCAGCCCCGCTTGCTCTGATCGGCTCTGCTTGCTCCGGTTTGGCCCCGCTCGTTCCGGCCATCCCCGTTCGGCCCCACTTGCTCCAGCCCTGCTAGCTCCGGCGTCCCCGCTTGCTCCGACCGTCCCCGTTCGGCTCTGCTCGCTCCGGACAGCCTGGCTTGCTCCAGTTGGTCTCTCCGGTCCAAGGATTCATTTCTTATTATTCTTCATAAGTACGCTGTAGCTGACTTCAGACGCACCAGAGGAGGGTGTCAGATCTTGTTACGGGTGGTTGTAAGCCACCATGTGGTTGCTGGGATTTGAACTCATCACCTTCGGAAGAGCAGTCGGGTGCTCNCACACCATGGTGGGGGTGGGGCTAATCCAGAATGGCAAACCCCTACAGGCCAAAGATCCCTCACAACATTGCTACAAAGTGCGTGCGCACTGAACCTGGGCCCCCTGAGAAGCCAGGGCCATCAGAGATACCGTTTATCATATGTCCCCAGCAACAGCATCCAGGGGCAACTTGACCCTGGGGGCAGTAGGACGGTCCTCTAGAGTCCTTCCCTGTGGTTCTCCCACAGTCTTATGTGTTCCTGGACAATTTAAGAGATGGGTCTTCTAGTTTACCTGGTAAGAGTCACCCTTCCAGAAAATTCTCACTGGGCAGAATTAACCAGCCTGGTTTTCTGCTGTGTGCAACCAGTAGCCCGTCCGTCTTTGTCTACCTTCCTCCCCACCTCACCCCTTAGAAACCACATCCATGAGCCCTGTCTCCACCCTACAAGTTACAGAGCACAAACAAACCCCGGGGTGCTGGAGAAGATGAGTCAGCCTGTACCAGAGTACCAAAACACAGAGTAAAAGGTGTGACAGGCTAGTGTTGGAATTGTTAATCAGACTTCCTTCTTGGTGTATCATCCTAGCCTGTGCTGTATCATAACGCCTTAGTTTATCAAGGGTGTGCTGTAGGAGCTAGGTCTTGACTGCTGAACATTGGAATTCAGAGTCTTGCCTCAGAGTCCCCAACCATGGGAGGCATTTCTCCTGCCCCACCCCAGCCTCGGCATCTGGGTGCCACAGAACTTAGGGGACAGAGATACCAACATTCCCAGAACACCCTACAAGTATCTCCACATAAACTGGACATAGTGGATGATACGGTTTATCTGGAAAGAGAGGGACCGAGATAGCACAGTCCTCCATTTCCTCCTCAAGAGGCTGAGACAAGGTTCTGGGGTCAGAAGACGATGAGGGTCAATCAGTCTGAGGCCTGGATGGACCATGGACTCCTTGGATGTACCCAGCAACTGTAGACATTGGCAACGATGTATCTGAAATATAAAGACATTTGCAAAAGATGCTGAGTAAGGCCAGAGGACATCTTTGTAGATGTTACTAAGAAAAATAAGCATCCAAAATCAGAAGCTATCTCCATATATCCAACCCCAAGGAGAAGGAGGAGAAGGGACACTTAGAATTCCCCAAGGCAACTTTGATTTTTTTTTTTTTTTTCAGAAAAACTGCTCTCATGCCATGCAACATGGGAAAAGGAGATGGAGCTTAAAATTTCCATGGACAGAAAGTAAAAACACTCACACGTCTGCCTTGAGGGCTTGAAGGCTGCCTCCACTATAGAGATCTCACCCAGGAAACCTTGCTGCCCCTGGTGCCCATGAAGACGAACGCCAAGGAAAGTATGGCGAGTTTTACAGGGAGAGTTTGATGTCTTGGTAAAAGGACTTGTTTCAGTAGGCACCTGGGGTTTACCGGGCTCCTGGAATATGCTGGACACCATGCTCAAAATGAAATGCTGTTCCACACTCTCTTGGATAGTGCTCAACGCAGTGGGGATCATTATTATTTTGCTGATGAGGAAAGCGCAGTATAGGGTATTGAATGAAGGAGTCAGACTGCATGTTTCCCACAGCTCAGATCACGCAGAGCGGCTGCACTGATAGGTTTCTGGGACAACCAGGAAAACAGCTCTGGAACTTTAAACCCGAAGGTGGTGTTGGGAGAGATGGGAGGTTCCCGAGGGAAGGGATTAACTGAGGCGCAGGTTCTCGGGGAGAACTCTGGAAGGCGTGGTGCGACCCCTCGTGGATGTAAGAGGAATGACAGTGTGGCACTTCCCTGCGCATGCGTGAGTCGGAGGCCTGCGTTCAGCTGGCTCTCAGAGCTCAGTGAGGAGAGAGGATCGCTCATGTTGTATGAGCTTGAAACCCAGCTCAGCTCTGTGATTATTCTGCAGGATCCGGACCTGGGGAGGAACATTCTGGGAAGATGGACCGGAAACAGATCTTCACTAAGTGTTGACTGCCCACGTGGAAATAAGATACAAAAGTGAAAGACTCGTCAGGTAATGATAATTGCTGCTCAAGCCTGGTGTCATGAATCCGAACCTGAGTCGGGCAGGGTAGAACATGAGAGAGGACTCCGGAAAGCTATCCTCTGACATCCACAGTCGAAACTGAAACGAGACACTCCTTCACACTTACTTGAAGGCTAGAATTAAGAGACAGCATACGCACAGTTCAGCCACTCAAGTTGGAGGCCAGCAGAGGACTAAGGTCTCTCTGGAGACTGCAGTTTCAAACTATTGCCAGCAGAATGTCTGCAAAGACACCCACAGTGTCACCATGCCAGCTGGAGGCATTCCTCCAGGGGTCCAGGTCCTCGGCTTCCCTCTGAGGGCCGGGGTGAAGTTCATGGAGGAAAGCCTTTAAACACACCTTTTCCTTTCTTCCTTTCTTTCTTCCTTTTTCTCTTTCTTTCTTTCCTCTCTTTTATGTGTGTACGTATGTGTGTGTAGTCGGTGTGTGCCTGCTTGTCCTTATACAACATGTGAAAGTGTGCATGAGCCCTTGGAAGCCAGAAGAGGGCATCAGAGCCCTTGGAAGTGGAGTTACAGGCCTTTGTGAGCCAACATGTAGGTGCGAGGAACAGAAAGCAGGTCCTCTGGAAGAGCAGAAGTGTCTGCTGAGCCATCTCTCCAGACCCCCTTTTTAAAGACTAACTCTCGTGTAGTCCAAACTCACTATGTAATCCTTCTGCCTCCACTTAACCATGAGTACTTGGGGGTGGGGGGGAGGAAGAGGGCAGCATCTATCTTTTATATACTACATAATTAAATTTTAGAAAGGAAAACATTTTTGTTTATTTAAAAATTGAGTATTTGTAATTTGCTGCTCCCAGGATTTTTTTTTTTTTGGTCTTTTTTTTTGTTTTTTTTTTTCGAGACAGGGTTTCTCTGTATAGCCCTGGCTGTCCTGGAACTCACTTTGTAGACCAAGCTGGCCTCAAACTCAGAAATCCGCCTGCCTCTGCCTCCCAAGTGCTGGGATTAAAGGCATGCGCCACCACCACCCGGCTAGGATTTTTATCCTAAAATAAAATGTGTTCTCTTCTCACAAATTTACAATTGTTAAGTGTACTGAATTTCTGAGCATGCCTGTGAGGTGGTTTCCAGACCAGGCTAAACTAAGGTGTGGAGACCCACCCTAAGTGTGTGTGTGGAGATCCCAGAGTGACTAAACAGGAGAAAGAACACTGATCATGGGCGTTCATCTCTGTTTCCTGATTGTGGATGCAGTGTGACTGGCTGCTTTCTGCTCCCGCCACGTCTTCTCTACCATGATGGACATCACCTTCAACTCATGAGTGAAATCAGCCCTTTCCTTCCTTAAGTTGCTTTTGCCAGGTTGTTGTTCTTGAAATAGCTCTGGCTGTCCTAAAACTGACCATGTAGACCAGACTGGCCCTAACTCACAGAGACCTACCTACCTCTGCCACTCCTGGGTGTGCCATATCTGGCTAAGAATTGTTTGATTTAAAAAAAGAAATTGTGA
The DNA here is from genome assembly GCA_902729485.2 of Mus minutoides. NCBI lineage: Eukaryota > Metazoa > Chordata > Mammalia > Rodentia > Muridae > Mus > Mus minutoides. The sequence goes on from LR753393.1 coordinate 173,480, forward strand.
AGCTGGACAGATGGCTCAGTGGTTAAGGCATGTGGCGCTCTTGCAGAGGACCCATGTTTGAGCCCCAGAACCGTCACAGAGTGGCTCACAACCGCTACAGCTCCAAGGGACCCGATGCCTTTGGCCTCTGTGGACACTATAATCACATGTCCACACTCACACATAGGCATGCACACATACACATAGTCAAAAATAGAAATACAGCTTAAAATGTGCATAATGCTTCTGTGTATATGCATGGAGATAAAGAGGGTGTGTCTCCCTGCCCTCCTTTGTAGTCTGTGGGTTCCTTTGGGGCAGGATCTCTCCCTGAACCTGGGGCTCATTTTCCTCCTAGCTAGGAGGGATGCCAGCGAGCCCCAGAAATCCACCTGTGTCTGCCCACCTCCGAGCTGGGGTTACAAGCATGCAGAGTGGAGTTTAAACTCTGGTCCCCCAAATTGTGCAGCAAGTGTTCTTAACCACTGAGCCATCTCTTTGGTCCTCAGGGTGGGGTTGGGACTATTTTATTTTATTTCGAGACAGGGTTTCTCTGAATAGCCCTGGCTGTCCTGGAACTGTAAAAAACAATAAAAAACATATCCCCCACTTCCCCCGCCTACCCGCAGGAGAGGAATAAGTGGGCTCCAAAGTCCTTCTGCGAGTACTCCTTTATTGAATCCACGTGGAGAAAGAGCGACGAAAGGTAGAGCGTTCCTAGAAATACCTATGTTCACACCCACATCAGTGTGACGTAAGTCGCTTGGATTGGCTTGTTGCCCGTTACCTCAAGATATGCCCCGGGATTGGGCGGTGACAGACGAACGCGTACTAACCGGTGCGGGTGCGCGGACTCCCGCGGTGGGCGGTAACTTACGTGATTGCGTCAAGTCTGCGCACTGAGTTTGTTTACATTTTCAGGCGACCGGTTCCTAGGTAACCCGTTCCGGGGAGTGCCGGGCAGCTTGAGCGTGCGGCTTCCCACATGGAACTGTTTAGACCAGGCTGGCCTTGAACTCAGAAATCTGCCTGCCTCTGCCTCCCAAGTGCTGGGATTAAAGGCATGTGCCACCACGGCCCGGTAAGGGTGGGACCATTTTAAATGCATGGAAAGAAAGACAAGTAAAAACACCTGCAAACAGAACAAGACACAGAAACAACCTCAAAGATGTTCTGTCAGCATGAGGACCAGTGTGCCCGTCCTTCAGCCCAGCCATCTTGTGCTGAAGAATTTCCCTGTAGAGACTGACCATAGATGTTTGGGTAGACAAGGGTCTGGAAATGTGGGCTTCAATGAGGAATCAGGCAGAGAACATCAGAGCCACACCCTGCAGTACTCTGATGCAGCCCATTAAAAAAAAGCCTACAATTCTCCACTACGGCTGAGCGTGTCCCTCCTTGGAGGGAATGTGATCAGCCTGTATAGGCTTTCCTTTACTGAGTCTATGGTTTTTGTGAAGGCTGGAGAACACTCGGATTCTGTTTAGTTGCTTCAGTCTCATATCCCAAGAGCCAGGTTTTTGGTTTTCCTTGATCTTTTCTTGTTGTCATGGTGACAAGAGACCCCAGATGAAAGATGGATGATACAACTGAGGAAAGATTTCTTTTGGCTCTGGTTTCAGAGGTCACAGTTCACGTTCATACGGTACCACCACTGTGGACTGTGTTGAGGCAGACCACCACACAGAGGGGCACTGGAAAAGCAAAGCTGTTCTCATGGCAGCCTGGAAGTGCAGATGAAAGAAGCGACCCCTCCCCCAACCTCACCTCAGTGATCCCCCCTTCCTCCAACTTGGCTCACCTCCTAGTTAGCACTCTTATGGTCCAATAACCTCTCAATGGCACCGCCAGCTGGAACAATGGGCCTTCTGTGGGGAGACTTCCCATCCAAACCCCAACAAGCTAGTATTTTCTGGAGCAAGTAAGTAGCCAGGTTTCTCACCCCATCCCTTCCCTTCTTGTACTGTTTATCAGGTAGGAAAGTGTGTTGGCCTCGGACTCACTGAAGAGGCCTTTGAGGCTCATGGTCTCACCACACCACTGGATCTTTGAGGACCGTAAGACTCCCCAGTTTCTCCTTCCCACATGGCGTGGGGATGCAGAATGCTCTGAGACTGCTTATCAAAACCACTCGCTTCCATACTGACCTCGGTCATTAGAACACGTACCAACAGTTAAAACAATAGGGCTGCGGACCCAGCTCAGTCTTGCCTGGTGTGCACAAAGCCCTGGGTTCAATCCCCAGCACCATGTAACACATGGTGCGCTGCACTCTTGTAATCCCAGCACTTGGTGGAAGCAAGGAGGTCATAAATTCAAGGTCATCTTCAACTATATAGGAAGTTGGAGGGCAGCCAGGGATACCGGAGACGTTGTCTCTAAGTAAATAATTAACAAGAACTTACAGAGCCAGAACCTTGGGTATGAGAAAACAGTCTTGAAAAGTGTTTATTACTGTTCATATGAGCATAAAGTGTGTGGACATGCGTTTTGCAGTTGAGGTCAGTTCTTGCCTTCCACACTTATGTCGGTTCCAAGGATGGAGCTCAGTTGCAGGTTTGCATAGCAAACACCTAAAGCTACCTTGCTGCCCCATTCCTGAGCAAGAGTGTGTGTATGTGCACACACACACACACACACACACACACACACACACACACACCCCTCTGCACAAGTAATATGGTCTTTGCCTCCCTGGAAACACTGCCTTTATTATGTTATACACTCTACACTATACAGTCTGTCCTCAGCTGGGGGAGGGGTCAGTAGAACATTTTCTGCTCCCCAAGGCTAATTGGTACAAACATCCTTTGAAAAATCAGTGTGGACAAAGGGCAGCCACACTGTGTGTGCTGAAATGCACTTGACTCATAAAGAACTGTCTCCTAGGCTGGGAGTATGTATATGAAGATCAGGGGTGACTTGGAGCCGATTCTCCTTTCAGCCTTAGCTGGGTTCAGGAACCCAGTTGTAAAGCTTGGTGGCCCTTTAGCTAGTGATGCATCTCACCTGCCCATACACCACATAAAAAAATTAAAAATTAAAACGCGCCGGGCAGTGGTGGCACACGCCTTTAATCCCAGCACTTGGGAGGTAGAGGCAGGTGGATTTCTGAGTTCGAGGCCAGCCTGGTCTACAGTGAATTCCAGGACAGCCGGGGTTACGCAGAGAAACCCTGTCTCGAAAAACCACATGCGCAGTGAGCAAATGAGCTGAGAACAGTATGGGATGAGTGGAGGCTGCTCTCAGCTGCAGCCCCCCCCCCCCATCTCACTGAGCCTGTTTCAACAGATAGGGTGATTCGGGGTGCTTATTTATGACTCACCACACCCTGGCAGCCTGGCTGGCCAAAGTACATTTCCATACCCATGCTCAGGTCAGGCCAGGCAGACCTACCTCCTTCTGTCATTCCTAGCTTCCTCCCTCATGGCAGGAAGTCATCATCAGCATAGCGTGATGGCAGACATGCCACCCAAGTCTATTATTGCCAGCATGTGCCTAATGGTTGACAGCATTTCATTTCCTTGGTCCTGTTTCCTCATTTGCTCCTTAAGCAATTTCCCCACTGTAGCTGTTCATTACACACACGGGGCTTTAACCACCCCAGGGCCTACACAGCACCCAGATTGCCTAACGCAGCCTCCCTGTAGGGTGGCCAGGCAGCCAGTTTCTTGCAGTTAGGTAAGCATATGATCAAAGATCAACTCACTGGATCTATCATCCATTTGCTGTGTTCTGCCATGGGACTGCTAAACGTGAACCATCCATAGGATGATCCCAATCCATGCTCCTCCTGCTTTTGAGTCTGGTAGAGCGGCCTCACTGGGGACTTTGTCCAGACCCACCCACCCTTCGCCAAGTCTCCTGTGCCAGCCTACCTCTAGCACTTGGGTGCTTGCAATTAAGGGATCACATTCACAAGACAGCCTGCCCAGGGGCTTCCGGCTTCTTCCCCGTCATGCTTAGCAGCCAAGGGAGGGGTTGGGAGAGGAAATGTTCAATCCTAGGAGTGACGGGTTAGACATTTCTTATCCTCTATGTACATCAACAAATCTTTTCCAAAGAAAGCCTGACGCTGGTGGAGGCTTCCCAGGTGCCTGGTCTGGTCGCTGGTACTCAGACCAGTGCAAAGGGCTCCATTCCCACCCTGAACTGTATCCAGGGGTCAGAGCCTAGGAGGGAGTGAGAAGCCTTGAACTTCAGTCTCTGCTGTCACATGGCACACCTAAGCCTGTGTAGCTAGCAATAAATATATAACCTTGCTGATATTACAGGGCCAGTAACAGAACATACTATCTTACTGCACAGACTTGTGTTGAGGCACTAGGACGCTATTTGGCCAGACTCGGATATATAACGTGAGAGGCAACACTGATCTGTCATGGAGGAGCCTAAACAGGATATCAGGGAGACGCTGGCAGGTGAGTCTGGATCATGTCCCAAATGCAGTCCTCAAGGGGATCCGTGGCAGAAGGTAGTGGGGAAGGTGGTGGTTATTGCTGTAGGCAGTGGGCCAGTCATGAACAGAGCAACTGGGCCAAGGGTTCTGTCCCAGGACCAGCTAACCAAATGCAGGCAGCAGCAGGCAGTATCTGGCACTCACTGGTGCCAAGGGGGCCTCCTGAGCACTCCTTTTTTCTTCTTGTCACCATGTGAACTAGGGCTGACTAGGTTTTCCTGGTTCCAGGTTCAGAGCAATCACACACTTTATTCAAGGTGTAGCACTCGGTGTCAAAGGATGCATTCAGACCCCAATTTGTTGCCCAGTTAGATTTGGGAAAGTTCCTGGATGAGTTAGCAGAAACTCACAAACCCATTGCTCCAACATGTGTGAGACACTATTTGGGACAGACTTGAGCCTCTGGGCACAGGGCTGAGTCATTCCATGGCAGAGGTTGGAAGGGCAAAGATGACCTCACAATCCCTGGGTGTGAGGAATGGGGCAGTTGTGCTGAGAAGGGGGCTGTGCTGGGCTATCATCTCACCCGGAGCATGTGACCCTGCAGTACAAACAGGGCTTGCATTTGGAGAGACCCAAAGCTTTGCCGGCTTGAAATTATTCATTTCAACTTCTACCCTGGCAAGTGCTGTCACCTCACGTGGGTGACTCTCCCCTCACTGTCACCTGCCTCTTCTGTCCTGCAAAAGCTCATTTGACTCTAAAGACTCACTCATCTCTTTGGAGTTTTATTGTTACTCCTGTTGGGAGTCAAACCCAGGGCCTCAGGCATGACATAACCTCAGCCCTTCAAGGTGTTTTTGTTTGTTTGTTTATTTATTTAAAATTGCACGTGAGTACACTGTTGCTGTTTTCAGTCATGGTTGTGAGCCACCATGTGGTTGCTGGGAATTGAACTCAGGACTTTTAGAAGAGCACTCAGTGCTTTTAATGGCTCTCTCTCCAGCCCACCCTACAAGGTTTTTTTGTAGACCAGGCTGGCCCTGAACTCAGAAATCCGCCTGCCTCTGCTGGGATTAAAGGCGTGCGCCCTACAAGGTTTTTAAAGGGAGCTTTTCTCTGCCTGTGGGTTTTTCTGTATAACCTTTCTACTACGTAGCTTCACTAGAGACCTGGAAACAAAACAGTGCATAGCAACAGAAGCGGAAGCGCATACGCAGATTACAAATATTCCTTTCCTAAATTAGGCACCACTTTATAACAGACTTGGCTTCCTTTCATGATTTGGTAATTAAGGAAAAAAAAAAATCAAATCACTCAAGGTTAAAACCAGGGTCCATGGGATGGCCAGTTGCCACATAAGCCCAAGACCCAAATCCAATCCTCAGAGCCTACTCAAAAGGTTTCTCACACAAGTACCATAGCATGCCCCACCCGGAAATAAACCTTTATTATTATTATTTTTTAAGATTAAAACTAGTCCTTTTCCTGGCCTACCCATGAAGGGTAGAATAGGCTTAGGTGGGGGTTGAAGGAAGCAGACCCAGGCAAGCCCTGGAACTACCACTTTCTCAGACCATCTTTTTCCCAACTCTCCCAGGTCAAAGTCAACAAGGCATGCACCCACACTTGCCGACTGAGCCACAGCACAGACCTGACAGCACCAGTCTAGGTAAGGCCTAGGCTCTCAGACCATGTTGTCATACTGCTCACCACATGGCTTAGCATCTCTCTAGTCCATACAGTCCTTAAGATAGTAAACTGCCAAGACTCACATTCAACATCACAGTCGCACAAAATATTATTGAATCACTACACTAGCTCTTAAGGGATGCTCTAAGAATCACACCAAGTGATTGGCACCTGGCCCAATAAATATTTCATAGTAACTAACTTTTCAAACGGCCAACCAAATAGCCCAACTGCTACACCACCAGTGTCTTAAAATATCCAGTGCTTTCATATGTATGGGTGGTTTTCTGCATGTATGTATGTGCACCATGTGTGCCTGGTACCCTCAGAGGCCAGCGGATCCCTGTAACGAGTGAGGGTATCATGTGGGTGCTGGGAATGGAACCCAGGTCCTCTGGAGGAGCAGCTAGTGCTCTTAACCATGGAGGCATCTCTCCAGTCCTCCATTATGTATTTTAAATCTCTAAGAGCTAAAAATATCACTCAGAGTATACTTGCTGTACATGTATTTAGTCCCTAGTCCAGAGACAGGAAGAAGCAAGGCGTGGTGTGCATGCCTGTCATTCTAGGGCTGAGGCAGGAGAGTCCAGAGTCTGTTTGGGCTGTATAGTGAGACCTGCTTTTAAAGACAAATGGGGGCTGGAGAGGTGGCTCAGGAAGCTGGGTGCTTACAGCTCTTCCAGGAGGCCAGTTTGGTTTTCATCTGGCAGGTCACAACTGACTCTAACTCCAGGTCCAGAGGATCTAACACTTTTTGGCCACAAGTACCTGCACACACACATGGCATTCCAAGACATATGTCTTTTCCAAATAATTAAACACAAACACATCTTGGAAAGACTGGCTGGCATCAAACTGCAAGCTCTGTTAGTAGTTGGCCGGGCGGGCACAAACTTCGGTCAGTGCAGCACATCTGCAAAAGCTCCCAGTCTACTTATGGCTCAATTCTTAGGATCATCTTTGCTGTAATAACTGATGTTAACAATCTTTAAAATGGGTATTTTATCTCTTAAAAACTATGTTGAATGTATGGGTGACCAGAGCTGGTGCTTAAAGTAAGAATTCAGGATTCCAGAGAAAATGACTTCATTGAAATTGAACTGCACAGACAAGAGTTAAGTTATCGGAACCTACTCCAGGTGAGCTGCTCTGAACTGGGGATTCCCCCAGAACAAGTGGAGAAGATGAGGAAGGTGCCAAACACGCTGCTCCGGAAGGTAGGTCACATGCCACCGCAGGCACGATTCCGGTGGGTGACGTGACACAAAGCCAACCAACCAATCATTCAGTTTTTATGTTCCAAGCAAAGTTTATGGTGCTGGAACCTACAGGAGAGCCACGAAGTAATTGGGACACTTTCAACCAGCCATTTCTACTCATTTTACAAACCTGCTTGAGTGGCAAGTTATCCTGCAACTTGAGACTTTTATTTTTAGCTGGGCCAATCTCTGGCTAATAAAGACAATGCTGTCCTCAGACTAGAACATGGTCTGCACCCACTGCTTAGCAATCCACAGAAATGTTTCTTTATTTTTTAAAGACTTATTTAATGTATCTAAGTACACTATTGCTCTCTTCAGACACACACCAGAAGAGGGCATCAGATTCCATTACAGATGGTTGTGAGCCACCACGTGGTTGCTGGGAATTGAACTCAGGACCTCTGGAAAAGCAGACAGTGCTCCTAACCGCTGAGCCCTCTCTCCAGCCCTTCTTAGAACTTTTCTCCCCAGGAAGAAAATGTAGATCTTAAGTTATAATATCAGGTTTCATGCTTTAAGATTCCACCCCCCCAGGCTGGCCAGTGGTGGCACACACCTTTAATAATCCCAGCACTTGGGAGGTGAGTCTGTGGTGAGTCTGTGGTTTTTATAGTCTAAGTTCCAGGACAAAACCCATCCAAAACCTTCCAAAATGTCTCTGGCCTTTTTACTGATGCCTCAGTCCTTAATGATGGAATCTTTGTAAATTATCATTAAGTCACAAGATAATCATACTTTCCAGATAGTGTTAATATCAAGCTGGATATGGCGGTACACACCTTGATGATCCCAGCACTTGAGAGAAGCAGAGGCAGACATCTTTGAATGCCAGGCAGAGACTGTCTCAAAAAAATAAGTTCAACGGCTAACAATTCCCATGGAGAGACGATAGTAAATCTGAAGTAGCTTTCAGTCAGTTTGCCTTATTTCAGTGACTTACACAGTATTCTTAAAGCACTCCATCTTTCCCATCATGTAGGACAAAGACATTCAAAGACTCCAGGACTTTCAGGAGATAGAACTTGTCTTGGTGAAGAGTGGAAGCCCTGACTGGACTCAGCACACAGCATTACCTCGGACAGAGACATCATGCTACAACAGTCATGCTGCCAAAATGACTTACTAGCTCCAGAAGGGTCTGCAGTAATTTTGTCAATAATGAGGCTAGGCCCACGTGACAATTTGGCTAACCACAATGAACTTTGGAAAAACTGCAACTTCCTTAGGAACTGTCCAACAAGCACAAAGCACCCATGAGGCCAAGTTTATTCTGAAGTGGTGCAGCCCAATACTGACACCTGACTGAGACACACACGGCCAGCTTCATTTACCTATCCATTGGAATGACTTAAGATCTGAGGAAATTAACTTCCCCAGCCTGACAACCTGTGACAACAGCTCCCATCACTGTAGTCAGTAGCAGCTTCACTAACTTCACTCCGAGACTGGCAGTCATCATATCCCAAGCTGCTCTTCTCAAGCCCACTTGTGGTACTTCATAAGCACTCAGCTCTAACTGGCCTACCTTCACTCACCATTCTTCTTTGCGCAGCCATTCCTCCGTGACAAGCGTCACCTCTGATCCTTATGAATTTAGTTAAAACACCAGGGCTCCTCATTTGCATTCCTAGCAGCTGAGATTAGACAAAGGTAAAGGATACACCGTAGGCACTATCCATGCCCAGCAAGCGTTAGGTTTTAAAAGGGTTTTTAAAACCATGCTGGCTAGCTCCAGAGGCTCACCAACAGCTAATTGTGACTAGGCAGGATAGATCCTGGATCCTAAAGTGACAACTCCCTTGTGTTTCACTTTTAATAGGAAAACTTAGGCTGCTTAGGTTAATAAATAGCTAAAAATCATTATTTGTAAAATGTTGATTGTTTTCAATTAGTCAATTTTAATTGAAAAACAACTTAGGAGGCAAATGTTATCCTCTATCCTAATGGCAGAGCCTAGTAGGTGCTGTCCAGTGCCTAGTTCCAGTGCAAATAGTAATAGACCTTTCATAAAGCTCTAATAAACATACTCCACTCAAAAACAGGACAGGGACGGGGAGGTGGAGCTGGGGCATGGGGATCTATTAGCCCAAAGGGCTCAGACTATTGTGTAGTAGAGGGAATGACCCCCAAACCTTTTCTCTTTACTGACCAACCCCAGAATCAAGACCTGTGCCTACCTACATGCACAGAGCTCACAGCTCTGTCCCCAGCTCACCCTGAAGTGACAATAGTCTCACTGGGAATGGCGTGGGGACTATAGGAACGAATGCTCGCCTATGTGAACCCCACACATCTGCTGGTGCTTTTCAAGTCCTAATCATTTTTTTGTAAAGAGTAAATGTTTTTGTTAACCTTCCTTGGAAGGCTGCTTACAAGTACCCATTCCCTAGCTGCTATTTTAAAAAAAAAAAAAAAGAAGATACCACATATGTATGCCTTGTCTGTAGTGTTCAGGATTTCTCTATCTGGCCAAGTATGGTAGTGTACTCATAACCCAAGAATTGATGGAAAGATTCCCAAGGTCCAGACTAGGCTGGACTATATACAGTGAAACCATCAAGAATAAAAAGAGAAAGTGTATTTTTAAAATCTGTATGTATTGAGGTCAGCTAGCATGTTTATCAGTCACTACCTACACCAAGTCCTTTTCCCACTTAAAAAAAATTTTTTTTATTAAGAAATAGCATATACACAAAAGCACACAAACATACAGTTCAAAAAGAAAAAAGCCCATCGAGTTAGAGAAAGAGCAGTGGCCATTACTCTGAAATCCACTTTGCCCTCCAAGGTCATTCTCAGAGCAGCTGCTAAGCGTGATCTGTATGTCAGCTGTTTGTTTCACTGTCGTTTACCATGTATTTTTAACAGCCTGTTTTGACCTTTACCAAAGTGAATCATAATGGATAAATCCTTCTGTGGCTTGATTTTGGGGACATTATTAAGTCGTGGTCATCCATGGTCACATGTGGAGCTGAAGTTCATCTTCACGCCTGTGGAATTCCATGGTGGGGATGGTCATGCTAATCATCCACACAAATGCTGATGGGATCCGCCAAGGTTTTGTTGGTTTGGGTTTTCTCTTCTTCATTACACAAGATGACATTAAGATATTTGTTCATCCTTCTCCTGGCAGCATGTAAGAGTTTTTCGAGTATGTATCTAGGGCTGACACTTAACTGGGCTGAACCGTTTCCAAAGTTGCCCCTAAACAAACCTGTTGACAGATAACTAATCTACTTGAGATGGCAGAGGGAAAGAAATAGATCATCCGTGAAACTCGGGAAATGCATTGTAATAGAAAATCCATCATCCTGACACAAAGAACCATTTACCCTGTCTCAGCATACTTGAAACGCACTTTTTAAAAGCAACACTTTCAACTTCAAAGCACTGTGTCCTGTATTTCAAGATACATGTTTCCAAATATGGTAACTGAAAATGGCAAATTCAGAACATATATGATGGACACCATCATATATAAAAAGACATCTATATTCCCACCATATATAAAAAGACATTTTATATTCCCACCTCCCACTTCCTGCCCCCTTCCCTAGTACTTGGAAGAAAGAATAGGCAACATCAGGATCTTGATCCTGGGTCTAGCAAGGAGCAGACAATCAGGGTTAAGGGAAGATAGATACTGAATATTTCACTGTTGCTTTTAAACCAAGAACAGGCATTATAATTGCAGTTATCAAATAAGTTAAAAAGCATAGCCATCTAAGGAGAGTTCTTTCACAAGCAAATAGAAACCAATCAGAACAAAGCTTGCAAGCCAACCCTGAAGGAAGTGTCACCCCACAGAATGTTTCATGCATGTAGATGGCGTCTACAGCATGCCCAAACCACTCATCAACCGCATCTATCTACCACCTAGATCAAGAGTCAAAACCTTCCGATTGTATAGCCCCCAAATCCTTAATTTGATGGCTCAGCTCCAAGGGTATAAGGGTATGTATGTGATTCTGCCCACATTCAAGGTGAAAACTGCTGTAGAAGAATTTACCTAAGCAGAATAGCTCAAACAATTGAACAGCTCCTGATTACAGAGGTACACAAGTGGTTTCAATCCAACTAAGTGTAGCTGGAGTCTGCTGCAGAGGCTGTCTATACTCTACAGGAGAGGCCTCACAGTAGGCTCCAGGTCTCCACCCTCTTGAGAGCTACTGAGTAAAAGCTCTGATTTTACAAAGGGAACCTCTTCTTTCAGAGACATAGGTTACATAGCATAACTGAGACTTGCTTGAGAATACATTACGAGTAGACATGCATACACACAAATACACTTGTGCAAGACTCCTCCCCATACACACTGAAAACATGCACACACATGGAACTTGATATAGCTGTATTACTGGAGACAGGTTAACAGAGATTGATTATATTGTTATACTTTCATGTGGTAAAAAGTTCCAAAAAGGCATTTTTAAAAAGATAACTAACTGCCTGCCCTGATTTCAAAATTAAGACTGGCTCTCCAAAAAGATGAGACACAGACAATTCTCTCTCTCCATCTCTCCCCCGCCCCCTCACACACACACACACACACAAACGCGCACCAAATGACAGAGTCAGCTATTTGGTCTACAAAATAGAAATGCATTTCTAAATAGTAAGTTTCCTAGCCTCTATACTGGACACCCTAAGGAGCAAACTCTCTCAAATCCTTTATCTGCATCTAAGTGTCCAGAAGATGCCTTTTCACAGGAGCCCAACTTGCTGTCCTTCATTTATATTCACTGTTGAGTCTAGACGAGGCAGAAGAAAACAATCTGGTATTTTAGTACTTGAGCACATTTCTTACGTTTTCTTCTTAATACCACAATGTCATCAAGTAAGCCAACAGAGTTGGATAACCTGGTGTGTGCAGACTGCTGCTGCTGACAATGAACTTCACCTTCACCTGCCTCATCTCTCACACCCTCAGAGACAGCCTCCTCACCTACTGCTGCATCTCTAGATAAGCCGGGGAAGCCAGAAGGGCTCTGTCCCCATTAACATGTTTTCATATAGTGCTTCTAAAAGTGATGGCTTCATGATTTGTCCTAGTTTAGTAGAGAGTATTTTACTTAATAAATTCTGCAATGACCCCCTAACACATACTAGAAGGAGCACAGCAGCACTACAGTTAGAAAAGACAGAACAGAGACCCAGTCTCTGTGCCCTAATATTGATCGACACGAGGCCATTTCCTAGATAAGCCACTTGCTCGGTTTCTTCACCTATAAACTGATGGCAGTACTGAAAACCTAAGCCACAGGAACTGCTATGATATGTAACCACCTGTGGTTGGAGTAATACTTTATACAGTCCATGGGGCTAGATACAAACATGCTGCTACTTCCATGTGAAATACCTGCTTTATTAATCCTTGTTATATGTACTATACACTACATACACAGAAATATATACATTTATAATCAAACAAGACTGGGTTAAAAGAAACTACTGGTATAGGATTTAAGGGAAAGAAATAAAATAGCTGGAAGTTTCTGAATGTCTGCCTAAATTCTTTTAATATGTTGCCAGAGGAAGACACTGTGAGGTTATTTAGAACCTTTTACTACTAAAGAAACCTCATGGGTGTAAAAATATGTTGCAGTTCACTGTACACCTTTGCTATTGAAAGCAAATCCAAATATATTCATAACCAGCCAAGATTGAAGCACCATTAAAACATCAAACAGGAAGTTGTATTAAAAAAATCACCCTTCAACAGGACAGGTTAGGAAAAGTTCACTACACCTGCATTATTAGTGTGCCTCATATTTAAAAACAAGAGAATAGTTGGAGTCGTTACTTTATTAGAAAAAGAGCAACACTAAAGCCTTTCAATGACACAGACAATCAACTTTGTAACAGAAAGTCAGAGATACTTTATTTTCACTTCTAAATCCAAAGGCTAAGTATAGCAGAAGTGTAAAAATGGAATCCCATCTGCTTCACATGAGTACTAACGTGTAATCCTGTCTTCAAAGTCCAAGACTGAAAACTTGCAAGGAAACACTGAGCAAGCCACATGTTTAGGTAATTATTTCTTAAAAAGTCTTAAAGAAAAAATATGATACAGGACCTAAGTTTTCAAAGTGGCATATGTGCTATTAACACATGTTCTGAAATCTGGTAGGTCACAACAGTCCTGAATTAATTTTTAATAATAATAATAAAAAAAAAACCAAGTAACTAACTGAGCTTTATACTTTTTCTACGCCACTATAGCTTTCTTTCACCTCATTTTAATGTTGATCTTCACTTTATTCCGTTTTCAGTATTCTTCAAAAACTCTTCAACAGTAGTCCTACAATGCAAAATTTGGGGAAAATTGATAATTAGACAGCATATAAAACTTTTATGACTAAGTGTTGGCCCAGTCGCTAACTGCTAACCATGACACATGTGTATATACAATGCACTGTTTACATCCAGGCATTGATCAGTGTGGTGCTTAGAGCCGTGTGCCTGTGTGCGCTGCCTATGAGTGAGGGTTCACACAGACACAACTACACTGCTTTTCTAAGACAGGAATGCCACCAATAAATCAACTAATTGGTACTTCCTTTCATTAGGAATATTTCATCCCACGCCACTAGCCCGAAGATTGAACAGTTAGAGGTTTTAAGAATACCTATAAAACCTAGCTTGAAACAGTTCTTTAAGAACCCAACCTCATCCGATAGTCGTTAATCAGTTCTTTGTGTCACTGATCCAAGTGTCTGTCCTCACTAGATGCTGATGCTTTCAATGTCTCAGCCAGTGATTATTCCTCTATACTATGGCTGACTGCAAATTCTCCTACACAGTAGGAAACGTTAAACACATACCTCTTAAAGACTTGAGAATTGCACTGAATGTAACAAGGCGGGTAATATGAAGTGTTTATTGTATTTAAAATTCTTTAAAGATATCTAATTCTGGGCACCACTGCATCCCTACACACAGTTGAAAAAAAATTCCATTCTGTTAACATAGGATTTGTAAGATTTCACGCAATACACAAAAAACCCCTCTGTGCTTCTTGTAAAGAACAAAAAGGATATACACAACAGTTAAGCGTAAAGTCACAGGCAATAGCATTCAAACACGATGTGGGTAGAGAAAGGAGTACCTGGCATGAATACCTGCTTAGTTTGACTGAATCCTTGATTTCTAATTTGGCTTTTCATGGGCCGCTCACAACACCAACGCTGTGTGAGGTATGGTAGTCAGCTGCAATAATTCATAAACCCTACACTTCCATCAATCCAATGCTACTGGCTCTCGAGTTACAGAACAAACTGCATTAGAATGCAAGGCAATAAAGCAAAAAACTAGAAACATCCTGGACAAGTAAATACTAGCAGTTTAATTAAAACAAAGTAGTCCAACATGTGCCTCAGAAATAGTTAAGTTTTAAAGCATATGTTTCTGCCAATGTACCAACACAAGATGGACTTAATACCAAAAAGAAAAAAAAAACAGTTCAACCTTTTTATTAAAAAAAAAAAAAGAAAAAGAAAAAGAAATGACAGCAAAATCCCTAAAAAAAGGATAATTAACTTTTCAATGGCGACTATATTACATACGTGGACAGTAATTTCCAAAGAGGCACACTAATGGGGGCACGAAGTCTGCTACAAAATAGCTGAGACAAAACAATGTACCTCAAAATGTTTTGCAGGACTACACTGTCTTTTCCTTCAGAAGAGGCTTTTGTATGTCTTCTTACTCGGCTTAGCTCCATCTTCATCTGGGCATACTTACGCTGCACTGTCAAACAGTAACAAAAAGCCCTAATCAAAGGGAGAAACACTACACTTACCTCGGTCTGTCTGAGGTCTTATCAGATCAGTTTTAATTGGACTGAGTGTCACCTTCAGATTTAATGTCTTCACTGGTCCCATTGACCTCATTCTTAGTGTCACTTTCCTTCGACTCAGGGTTTGTGTCTTCACTCTGCTTTTCTCGACTACCGGACTTCACGCTACTCTTTTTATCCTCAGATCCCTTCTTTTCTGCCATAAAAGAAGACATTGACCATGGAATTTAGAGTGAAACACAACAGACCCACTCCTATCTAAAACGGGGAGCAGCGAGAGCACAGAGCCATCCTTCCCCACGGCCCGAGAACAGTCTGCAGAGCTGTGCTGTCGGCTGTACATTACAGAGGGAAAGGCAAGAGGACCAAAAAGAAACAGAAAATTCTCTCAAACTTGCTAAAGTCACCCTGTAATTTACAACTTCAGTAAATTTCATTCTAGATAAAGACCATCCAAAGGCAACAAGAAAGGTACAAAAGACAATAAATACACAAAGCTGCTAACATGGGTTAATTAAGTTGCAAAGGCAAAATAGCACCCAGAAAAAAATTTAACATTTAAGTGACACGTTTATTAAATAAAAGAATACTTATACATATTTAAATATCCAAGAGGGGGCACACCTAATAAGAAAATAGGATCTTCAAAAAAAAAAAAAATCTAAAAACCCAAATTTGTGTTTTTTGTAATAAAATCTAAGAGGTTTTTTCCTAAAGGAAAAATTAAAGCTGAGTTTGGAGGAAAAAAAAGACAGCAGTTTCCAGTTTTCCTTAGAGTTGCATTAGAAAGGTAAAAAGCGCACATGAAGGAAAAGTGTGCGTCTGCCTTCCAGCTGTACGAGTACCTCTACAAAAGGATTCTGCAGAAAATATTAAACACGCCTTTCCATAAAAGCTATTTTTTCCCCTTAAAACTAAGAACTCATTAGTCTGACAAAGTAGCTCATGACAGGAAGATGTCTGAAGAGAGGCACTCTGCACGGACAGTTGTTACAGACACAATAGCAAACACCTGGAAGAAGGATGGGAGCACAAACACAGTGCTAAGGACTTGCATCTTACATAAAGGTCCAGCATTTGTAAACAAGCAGAGCAATGTCTAAGTGGTTAACCGTAAGTCTTGCTTCCCATCTGTCTGTCCACCTGTGGGAACTATGCTCTAACTGACCTGGTGGGAAAGTCCTCCCTTTGAGCCTTATGGGCTTCTCCGGTGCACAGGTAGCTTCAATGAGGAAGAGTCGTCTTGTTGCTCCGCAGAGGACTAGTAGTCCAAAAATCTTATCTTCTGGCCTATGTAAATACGGTAGATCTTAATAGTCCTAAGGATATCCATGTGTGTTGGATTTTAAGAGTTATGGATTAAACAGAAACTCTTGGAACAGAGTCTAGGTACCTATGGGTAGAAAATCACTCCCCCTTTGTGGAGTTCTGTTAGGTGCTTCTGTTATGATTTTATCATGTGGAGCAGCAACATTCTTACTCATCTGCCATTATTGAATGTTTGTTAGTACAGATGCCTGATGCCCACAGGCCAGAATGCTATTGTTTGTATATTCAGAAATGTCTAGAACTTCCATAAGCCAATAGACTCATCATTTCTAGAAGTCATTTTAAAGTTTACGTTAATGCTATAATGGCATGCTAACCAAAATAGGCCTGATAAGTTTTTTCAGTATCCAGTCTTCTCTTTTCCTTAGTCTCACCAGGAAACTTCAGAGTTTTACTAAATTCATCTTGTTACAAGTCAGTAATTCAGGACATGTTTTTGCTTCAACACAAAATTATACAAATGTGTCTATTTAAGTGGTTAGACTGGAAAAGAACAATTAATAAAACAGAAATATGTGATCAAAAACTTCACAAAACATGGGTGATTGATTTGATCCAAGAGTCATCAGGTGACTCCTCAAAACTGATCTCACTTAAAATAAACCAAAGCCTTTCTAAACAAAGCATAGTACACGAGGAGACTTCTCAAATAAAGGCATCAGCCCTTTAACAACGACTGCACTTTAAATCACAGACACAATGTCTGACTTATATAAAAAGCAGAGGCAAAAGAAAAAAAAAATAGGCCTGTCTCTACTGCCTCAATCTAGGAAAAGCTCCCATCTAGTGAAACAGCTCTAAGAAGCAAGTGTGAGATGAGGAGCCCCACACAAGGTCAGCTGTAACCCAGCAGCCAAGGACAGACATGTGGAAAGGACAGAATGGAACCAGGAACAAGGAGACCAGGCCCTCTCATCCTTAAACCATACAAAGCAAAAACCAGCCCAAATAATATAAAACCCAGAGATGCTAAAATAACTCCAAAATAAAATTAAGTTTTAAAAGTAGATCTTAATGATTAAAATCATTATCCTCCAATAAAGGCTAAAAGAAATTTTTTTTATGAAAATAGGCCAAGGGCCAACTTTACAGTCCATTAATACCACTAACATAGTAACGCAGCAGCTACTGAGAGCTACAGACCCCAGAAGAGAGCAGACGGGAACAGCATGCGGACACAGCACAAAAGCTGCTAAGACACAGTGAGGTGCCCACTTCTGGGAACACAGAATCTAACCCCTGAGTTAATGACTGCTGTACAGTAGAAACAACGAATGATGCACATACACTTTGGTAGACATAATGGAATATTGCAGCTTGAAATAAATGTAGCCAAATAAACAAAAGTTAAAAAATTCTACCACCTAATCACCCTTAACGGCAGCTCAAACGCAGAAAGTCTTGAAAACCCTCAGGCTACCAACTGAGTAATGAGGCCAGCTTCCACTTTCACATCAGAGCAGGAAGAAAGAGAGAGCTTGAAATTGAGATGACTGTCCTGGAGCACAGCAAGTAGGGATACGGGTTGCTGCCAGCACCTCTCATAGTAAACCAACCTTTCTCCTTGGACTTTCTATCTTGTTCTCTGTCCCGACTTTTGCTCCTGTGCTTATATGACTTTCGATCTCGGCTTTTTGACCGTCTTCGATCTCGACTGCGAGATCTATGTTTTCTCTCTGATCTGTCATGGCTTCTGCTTCTTCGTCGATCTCTACTTCTTAATAATTTAAAGAAAAAGGAAACAATTTTAGCTGGTATTACTAAAAGGGCTCAGAGAATCACATATATTACTATTCAATAATAATTTAAAAGATTTAAGTAAAAGTTTCCCTTAAGAAACAAATAGCCGCAGGGTGTGGTGGTTCATGCCTTTAATCCTAGCACTTGGGAGGCAGAGGCAGGGGGGATTTCTGAGTTTGAGGCCAGCCTGCTCTACAGAGTGAGTTCCAGGACATCCAGGGATACACAGAGAAACCCTGTCTGGAAAAATTTTAAAAAAGAAAATACAGCAAAGTACTTTACATTAGAGGATGAAAATTATTGAAAAATCTTGCTGTTAATCCCAGCAATCTGGAAGCAGGGCAGGCAGATCTCAGTGAGTTTAAGTCCAGCCTGATCTACACAGCAGGCTCTAGGCCAGTCACAAATACAGAGAGACTCTGTTTTGAAATCAAACAAATCAAAACATGACAAAACAAAACAAAAACAGAGATATACTATCTGGTAGACAGAGTCCCTGGAAAGATTACCTCAAACCCAAAACAGAAGGGGCCTCCCTAAAGATTGAAGCTCACCTTTCAATCCTTACACATCTACCTAGCACATAAACACACAGTCTTTTATTAGCGGGGCAACAAAATAACTGGATTTTATGACAGCACAAAAGTGATATACATCCATCAGTCATTTTATTTCAAATTTAGGATTTTTATCACTACTTAGACTAGCAACACATGCCCTACATATATCCTAATCCTGGGTGGCAATGATCGCTCGCAGTTCTCCATCAGCTAATGTGTCCAATAAGCAGCAACTACCTCTACAGATTCATGCAATGACTTATGACATTCTATGAGAGCCCCACCATGACTATTTTTTGCTTGTAACTGTGCACTACGGTGTTATTATGAACCACATACTGTCAGTAGATTTACATGCCTGCTTCGCCTTCTGTCTCTACTCCGTGATCTTTTGTGGTCCCGAGACCTGCTGCATCTCCGGTCAGAAGTTCGGCTTGAGTGTCTACTCCGAGAACGACTTCTCTTTCTCCTTTCTCTGTCACGAGCTCTTTCTTTTTCTCTTTCTTCCTCTTCTCTTCGTCTTTTTCTTTCCCGTTCTTCCCTTTCTCTCTCCCGCTCTTTTTCTCTTTCCTCTCTTTCTTGCTTCTCTTTTTTGAGACGTTCATCCCGATCAGGTTCCTCTGTTCTTTTTCTTAACTTTTCCTAAGGAAATCAAATTGGGTCTTTTAATTGTTCTAGTACTGGGACCAGCTAGAAGACCTTGAGAATCCTAGACAAGTGATCTCTCATTAAGCCACCTCCCTAGCTCAAGATAAAGAGTTTTATACAACTTTAAGACATTTTCAAGCAATTTATGGACTAATCTTTTTATGGCATTCCATATCCTCAGGGGAA
The DNA here is from genome assembly GCA_902729485.2 of Mus minutoides. NCBI lineage: Eukaryota > Metazoa > Chordata > Mammalia > Rodentia > Muridae > Mus > Mus minutoides. Next base: position 193,073 of record LR753393.1, read on the forward strand.
ATGTAGAAATTCTGGCATATCGTGTGTGTGTGTGTGTGTGTGTGTGTGTATAAAATACCATTATTTGAGTAATTAAGTAAAATTTCAATTTCTAATATTTGAAAATGAAGTTAATAAAATACTTTGATATTTTGGTGCATAACAAATTGTCCCAGGAATTATCCCCGAATTCTTTCTTTTTACTTTCAGCACTAGAGATCTACCCCTGAGCTGGGGGCATGCTAAACAAGCTACAGTCTCAACACATCACTACTTTAAAGAAATATAAACATGAACAAAATGCCGCTCAAGGTTTCTAGTATTGTTTGACCAAATTTTAGCTATACAAAATCTTAGTGATAGTTACCATTAGAACACTCGCCCGCATGCTTACAAAAAACTTACTTTTAATTCTTCCACAGTGGCTTTAATTTTGGCATAGCCCATGTGCTGCTTTCCCATCAGATGGTCATCTACCCGGGACTGGGCATCTCCTACTATCAAAAAGGCTCCACACACTTCACAAACCTCCATCTGTTTTTCTTGGGCAGCAAAACTTTCTATAGTCTGAAATGAGAAACCAGTTGCTATGAGAGTATCTGAGAAAATAAACTCCAAAAGGAACTTAACATCTACCTTCCACCTCTCCAGCCATAAATGAACACCAACTGCTCAAGTCTGAGGAAGGAAAGTCTGGCAAAGAGCAACCAACTGCCCTAACTGCTGAACACCAAATCACCTTGAAAAAGGTAAATGTTCAGAAAGTTATTTTAGTTTAAAGTGCTTTCATATAGATGCAATAACTCAATCATTAAGAAACTAACCTGCTGGTAAACAATCTGAGTTGACAATGAGGCAAAGCAGCAGTGAGCAGAGCATCTCCATCTAATCAACAGCACTTAGAGCACACACTGCACTCCTCACAGTAGGGAGGAGCAGAGTAAATGGAATACATAGAACTCAAGCTAACATGGCATTTATAATTTAAGGCAGGGCTCAGCAAGTATGGGCTCTTGCCACGAAGCTAGATAATGCAAAAAGTTCACGTGGAAAGAGAGAACTAAGGTTTCAAGTTGTCCTCTGATCTCAACATACTTGCTGCGACAGGACTACACAAAGACACTGAATAAATAAATGTAAAAATTATAGAATGCGGCCTGTTTGTAGTGAGATAACGTACAGTGATTATGTCTATCCATTGTTCCTTAGCTTCTAACTTCCTCCTAAGAAGTCTCAAAAACTCTATCTTCCTTCACCTTTGTGACTTGGAGTAGACCAAGAAACTCACCGATCTACTTGTCTCATCACAAGGTCCTATGTTAAAGGGATTCTGCACAGCAGATCAGGTAAAGGATGCTGGGGCCGGGGTGGGGCCGGGGTGGGGTGTGTCACAAAAAGATCTGGACAGGCAGGCTGTTGGGTTCCCCACTTGGTCTATTGCACTGTCTCATACTCTTTTTGTCTAATCACATTTCTACCCAGTTGTCCATGTTTCCATAATGCTTAAAGAATTAAGTCTCCAATACGACCCAGAAAGGGGCCTGAGAGCTTCCAGGTACCTGAATACATGGAGGTTCCTAGAAGGTGGTGAACCTGAAGAGGAGATGGAAGCTTCGCAACCCTTCTCCCATACCTATGCATCTCTTCTTCATCTGCATCCTTTTGTAATATCCTTTATAATAAGCTGGTAAACGTGTTTCAGAGATCTGTGAGGTACGGGAGCAAATGAATTGAACCCGAGGTGAGGGTCTGTGAAAGCTCTGAATTGTTAACGTTAGTCAGAAGCACAGGTACAGGTAAAACCTGGGGCACGAGTGACATCTGGCATACATGTGCCTGGGACTGTATGTGCATACAGGATGGGGAGAGGGAAAGGGAAAAGGAAAAGAAGGAAGCCAGAGCAAACACAAGCTCCCAACTTGTGATCTCTAATGCTATCTCCAGATAAACTGCCTGCATTAAACTGCAGATACTTGGCTAGTGTCTGGTACTGAAGTACATTTCTTGCTTGGCACCAGAGTGAAATCACTAGCTGGGAAAAAAGCTCAGAGGTAAGAGTACTTGCCCGACAAGCACAACCCCCTATGTTTGGTCCTCAGCACTGCATGTGTGCTGGTATGTGCTAGTGATGGGCAGTGGGTGGGACACAGAGCAAGCACAGCAGTGCGAGCTAATGAGGGGTCGCTTTGGCTGTTGGTCTCTATCTTCATGCTGTCTGAGGACGCCTTCGATCTAAGGCAGGGTATGACCTTTTAAGAAAACGATTGATCAAGACTAAATTTCCAACAGAAAAAGTATTCCAAGATTCTCTAAGAACAGATTCCACAAAGCAGGCTTCTTGAGAATGTAGCAGGTTAAAACTCACCGAGGTTGTAGATCTTAGTAATTCTCTCTCTTCCTTTAACTGTTCAACCAATTTCATCATTCCCTGGGCTTCTTCTACCTTTCCTTCAGATCCTAACTCTTCAATCTAAGACAGAAACACACAAAGTCAAGATTCCTTTCCAACCAAGCAAAAAATGTCCCAGACACTGTGCTTCATTAGCTTTCAATAGATTTGTGTCATTGCTTGCTAATATTTGACACTTGTGATTTTTATTTTACAGCTTAGATGATGTAGATTTTAAGTTCACAGAGATTTTAAGCATGGACACAAGCATATCCACAAAAATCCTAATTACCAGTTAGATGTTCCTTCTCTACCCCAAAAAGTTTCCTGTTCATTTTAGCACCTCCTTCAACCTAAACATTATACATAAAACCAGGCAATGAATCACTAATCTGCTGCCCCAGCCGGGCGTGGTGGCGCATTCTGTAACCCCAGCCCTCGGGAGGGAGGCAGAGGCAGGCGGGTTTCTGAGTTCTAGGCCAGCCTGGTCTACAGAGTGAGTTCCAGGACAGCCAGCAATACACAGAGAAACCCTGTATCGAAAAAAAACAAAACAACAACAACAACAAAAAAAAAAAGGATGCAAACTACACACACACAGACCGCCTATACCTGGTTCATTTTATACACCCATAAGCAATGTCTGATAACTCTAAAGGGTCCAAATCCTTCAGAACATTGAAGTACTTTATACAGTTGGGTTTTGTTGTTTGAGACAGGGTTTCTCTGTGTAGCTCTGGCTATCTTGGAACTTGGATTTGTAACCAGACTGGCCTGGAACCCTACAGAGTGCTAGGATTAATTGTGTGTGTGCGCGGCAATGCCTGGCTAGTTTACCTTTTTAATTGATGTCAATAAAATACTGTTAAATATCCCCCCCATGAGATTTCAGTTTGTATTTCCCTTGTAATCAATCAAAGTCATTTTATGTTTATTTTCTAACCTTATTAATCACGTATCAGTCGTGTTTAAGACAGGGTCATGACCCCATTATTTCCATCAATGCTGGGACTAAAAATGTTTGTCACAGCACCTAGCTCCATGGATTTTCTCAAACTTCTATAAACAACTCTCACCTGCTGTAGAAGCACATCAATTTTGTCTGTCAGAACCTGAATTTTTTCTTCATTTTTGCCTGTTGGACCAGCAGCCTGTTAAATATAATAAAGTATGTTAATACTATGTGACTGATAAGTAAAATACCAAAGAAAATTATTTCAAACTCTTGAGTCCAGGGATGGAAATAGTGGTAATATGCACTAGGCCTTGGGTTTGATCCAAGGACCACCCCTAAAGTAATAACATATTCAGGTTCTGATGGAAACAGATGTCTATTTTTCTCCCTTTAATTAAAAAAAGGGAAAAAGATCCTTTGCCCTAACCTCCCAAGTGCTAAGAACATGGGACTATGCCACCATGCCCATGAGTGTTTCTAGTTAGTAATTAAGGGAAGGGAGGAGCTGAGCGCAATGGTACACGTCTACAAGCTCTTCGCAAAGTGAAGGCAGGAGCAGGAGGATCTCGGAGTTCAAGGCCAGTCTGGTCTATAAAGTGAGTTCCAGGGCTACAAAGAGAAACCCTGTCTGGAAAAAAATAAAATAAGATTTCAAGATCACCCTCAACTACATAGTTTTAAGGCTAGTCTTCACCACAGGAGACCCCATCTTGGCAGTGCTTAATCACCTGATACTAACCCAATTATCTTTGGTAGCCAATTACATATATAGTTTCTGAGATTTGAAGAGAAAAATCTTCAACTGGGCATGGCAGCGAATGACTGCCATGCCACTACTTAGGAAGCTGAAGAAAGAGTATTGCTGAGTTCCAGGCTAGCCAGAGTTATACAGCAAGACCCGTCTAAAAAAAAATAAAAAAGTAAGAAAACTTCCTAGCAAAACCATTTATTAATGGAGATTGTCTAAGAACTACAAAGAAGCCCAATAATTGGTTTTTACGGACAAAATGGGGTTGGCGGGGGGTGGGGGGGTGGTAAGAGGCTAACCTGTTTCAGCCACACTATCTACACAAGAAGACCCAAGGCCTGTCTGTCTGTCTGTCTATGTCTGTGCCCCTCCCTGAGCTCCAGGCTCAAACAGCTAACACCTGCTGGGCATTCACCCATGTGTGTTACGTTACCACTGATCACAAAACTTGACTTAACTGATAGCTACTTTATTATTTCCATTTAACAGAGACAAAACCAAGGCACTAGGCCAAGGTTAGTAATTTTCAGAAAGTAATGTAGTGGGAAGATTTTGGTTTCATGCCTGACTTGCAACTGCAAGCTCACATCTTACGTCTCACACCCTACTAATGTCTCTACTTGGGTATTTAAGGCATTTCAATTGTGACATTTCTAAGACAGAAACTTGAACAGAATATTCTCCAGTTCTAGTCTACATTAAATTCTATTAGTCACCTGGATGTTCAAACCAAGAACCATGCTGGAAGATTGAACTTCTCTTCTCCCTGTTCACCCAAATCCTCGCCACAGCAAGCTGTTGGTTTTCAACCACCTTCACCCAGCCCACCATAATCATACAACCCCCAGATAACTTGCTTTCATCATACACACTTCAGACCATTCTTCACCCTAAAGCCAGAGTGAGCCTTTGAGAAATATACTTAAGATCTTTTCATCTGCACCCGAGCTTTGTCACCGCTGTTTGAACAAATAGCCTCCTCTCCTTCTCTGTCTTTATGCTTACTGCACCCCAACCCCAGAGCAGACTCCGTTTGATTCTGCTAGCTAGCTAGCTCCTTGCTTGCCTTCCAAGGTCACAGTTAGGAGTCTCTTCTACCCATGTTCTCCTCAGAAAAGCAATTTCCTTAGACAGTCTTGGCCCCTTTGCTTATTCTATTCTCAACGTGGAGGTGAAATAAGTCACTGGGTTGGGGTTAGTTACTAGGATGACCACCCACCCTGGTCTTCCTAGGATGGAGCAGAGGCTAGAGAACTGACTATACATGTAGTTTAGTGGTGGAACACGTGCTAGCATGTGCAAAGCCCATGACCTCCAGCAGCACCACCAGACCAAACATGCACACGTAAGGGGGAGATGCTTCCCTAACCCTGAAACAACAGAAGGAAGGTGCTTCTCAAACCTTATGTATTCTAAAAAACAGACTAATGAATGGAAGCCGTTTCCAATGCTATGAGACACCCGGATCTACAGAGAACAGAGTTCTTTACAAACAGTTCTTAAGTCCATTTCATACTCACCCCAGAAGACTGCTGATTTTGAGATAATGCCAAACGAGCATGACCTCGTCTAATTCTGCGCTCTACCTCGGCAAGTAAACTCTGTAAGTATCGCAAAAAATCTCTCTCATAGCCAACTTTCATAAACCGAGAACTCTTCTCATACCTGATAAAGTGAAAACAAACTTTTAAACATTACAGGCCATATATTCCCTATCACCCCATCTCAAAGCCTGAAGAATAAACTTACATGAAGTAAATTTTTAGATGTTGTCCTATCAAAGGGAAAGGCACTATATACTGAATTGCGGATGGTTAATAATCAGCTGGCTGTTTATTTTGGTGGTGCTCATTGAACCCAGGGCTTTACACAGGTTAGCAAAGTGCTTTATCACTGAGCTTTTTTTTTACCCAGCCCTTTGTTTTGTGATAAAGCTCCCCATTAAGTGCACAGATTGGCCTTGAACATAGATCTTACTGTCTCAGTTTCTCAAATAGCTGGTTTTATAGGCCTGCATTACCAGGCCCAGGTAAAAACACAAGCTTTAAACACAGATTTAAGCCATGGCTAGACTACCACTTTGCATCTATCTGTGCTCTGGAATCCAGGACAAATCATATCTATAAAACAGGAGTCAGGTCCAGTCAGACAGTTCAGTCAGTAAAGACACTGCCAAGCCGGACAACCTGAGTTGATCTCACACAATACAAGAGAACTATCGCTTAGAAGCTGTCCTCTTAGCCCCATAAATGTATCATGGCACTGGTGCACTCAAGCATATAGTAACATTAACTAAATAAATAAAAATGTAATCAACTAAATAAAATGTAATTGAGAGGGCTGGAGAGATAGCTCAGCAGTTAGAGCACTGACTGCTCTTCCAGAGAGGTCCTGAGTTCAATTGCCAGCAACCACATGGTGGCTCACAACCATCTGTAATGGATCTGATGCTCTCTTCTGGTGTGTCTGAAGATAGCAACAGCAAACTCAAACATAATAAATAAATAAATAAATAAATAAATAAATAAATAAATCTTTAAAAGATGTAATTGAGAAAATTTAAAAGTAGCTGGGCATGGTGGTATATTCTTTAATTATATCATGAGAGACAGTTGGGTATCTGTGAGTTTGAGGCCAGTTGGCTTACATAGTGAGTTCCAGGCCAGCTAGGCTACATAGTAAGACACCTTTCTCAAATAATAATAAATAAGAAGAAAATAAGCCAGACTTGGTGACTCATGCCTTTAATCCCAGCACCAGCAAGTCTCGAATTCAAAGCCAGCCTGGGCTACACAGTAAGACCTTATCTAAAAAAAAAGAAGAAATGAAGAAAGGAAGGNGAAGGGGAAGGGGAAGGGGAAGGGGAAGGGGAAGGGGAAGGGGAAGGAAAAAGACAGCCAAGGCCATACAGAGAAACTGTGTCTGGAAAAACCATAAACAGAAAATGGAAGGCAAGCCAGGCGTGGTGGCGCACACCTTTAATCCCAGCACTCAGGAGGCAGAGGCAGGCGGATTTCTGAGTTTGAGGCCAGCCTGGTCTACAAAGTGAGTTCCAGGACAGCCAAGGCTATACAGAAAAACCCTGTCTCAAAAAAAAAAAAAAAGAAAGAAAGAAAATGGAAGGCAAAGCTGGAGGTTGAGGAAATGGCTCAGTGGATAAAGTGCTTGCCATGCAAGCCCAGAGATGGAAACTTGGCTCCCTAGAACTCATACAAGCTGTGCAGACACTTTAGTCACTTATACTTCTGCTTGAGGGACAGAGAAAGAGATTCCTGGAGTAAGCTGGCTAGGTAGATTAGTCAAAACTAGCTAACTGGGCTGGCTGGCGAGATGGCTCAGTGGTTAAGAGCACCGACTGCTCTTCCGAAGGTCCCGAGTTCAAATCCCAGCAACCACGTGGTGGCTCACAACCATCCGCAATGAGATCTGATGCCCTCTTCTTGGATTTATTTATTATTATATGTAAGTACACTGCATCTGTCTTCAGATGCACCAGAAGAGGTTGCTGGGATTTGAACTCGGGACCTTGGGATTTGAACTCGGGACCTTTCGGAAGAGCAGATGGTGCTCTTAACCACTGAGCCATCTCTCCAGCCCCCAAATAAATAAATCTTAAAAAAAAAAAAAAAAAAAAAAAACCTAGCCAACAGGAGATTTTTGCCTCAATAAATAAAGTGAACAGTGATCAACAAGATCCAATGTCTACTCCAAGTCTCCATATCCTCCTCATGCTCAACACAGGAACTGGAGAAACAGCTCAGTGGATTCATCTGCTTACTGTACATGCACGAGCGTCTGAGTCTAGACCCATACAAAGCCAGGTACAGCAACAGCACAGGGTTGTGAACTAGGTATCCTTACAGTGACACTGAGAGGCACAGACAGGGAAATTCCCAGAAGCTTCAGGGCCAGTTAGCCTGGGACATCAGCAGGAACAAGATGGAAGGCAAGAACAGACTATCAAAGCTGTCTTCTGACAATTATAAAATAAACTTTATAAAGGGCAAACATGGGAGAAATATATTAAAAAAGCATAAAATATGCATTCATATGGCAGCCAGTACTAGTGAATCTATTAAAAGTGACTATTAAAAGTGAATCTATTAAACCTTGCCATGCCAAGCCAGTGATTAAATTTATAAGCAATGTTATTTTATATTAATTCCAATTTTATCTTCAATGCTTCTCTCTCTCCCTCTCTCTCTGGTTTTTCGAGACAGGGTTTCTCTGTGTAGCCCTGGCTGTCCTGGAACTCACTCTGTAGACCAGGCTGGCCTCGAACTCAGAAATCTGCCTGCCTCTGCCTCCCGAGTGCTGGGATTAAAGGCGTGCGCCACCACGCCCGGCTTAATGCTTGTCTCTTTAAACTAAGTAACTAGAAGGGGGAATAACAAAAAGAAAATAGCACAACTCACTGTTTCCTTAGATTTTCATCGTGAATTTTTTCACATGGACCTGAGAGGGAGAAAAGAGCATGGATAAATTATTTCTGACATTAAAAATCCCTTCTCTAGTCATAAAGGTTTTGTTTTGAAGCAACACCTTACTATCTAGAACTTAGGATCCTCCCACCTCAGGTTCCTAAGTAATAAGGGATGCTTAAAAAGGCCACTACACCAAGTTTGTCTGTCTGTCTGTCTGCCTTTCAAAAAAGGTTGAAGTCCCTTGAGTATTTCCACTCATGTGGCCTGCAATCAACCTGGTCAGTGTATCCCTCTAGTATCACTTTGTTCAAAATAAAGTTCTACTGCTACTTTTTGTGTTGTTGTTGGAGGTGGGGAGCAAACCTGAGGCTATAGATCTCCTAAGGCACATAAAGCCCTTCAAAAATAATAAAAATATAAATGAAAAGCAGCTCATTTTATTACTGAGTAGACTGCAGACTCCAAAACGGATCCTACTCAATCAGGAAACATAAGGAAAATTGATCTTTCCAGTTGCCAAGGTCAGTCAACAAAGAGGACTGGGAACAAAAGTGAAGCAAGGGAACTGTCCCTTACTACCACCAAACAAAACTTGGATGCTGTAGACAACTCATCTGAACCAACACTGACATTAGCTTCAAATACTTGTACATAAAGTTAAGTAAAACAAAAGTCCCAAATGTAAATCCCCCCTTTTTTTTAACTTTTAGCTTATTATTCATTGCGGATGGTTGTGAGCCACCACGTGGTTGCTGGGATTTGAACTCGGGACCTCCATTATTTTAGAATTTTATGTCTATTTCTATTAATCATATGTATCAAAAATTTAGGCTGGGTATGGTGGCATACTTTTAATCCCAGCACTCCAGAGTTTCAGTAACTCTTGAGTTTGGGGCTAGCCTGGTCTACATAGCAAGTTTCAGGACAGCTAGGAATACATAGACACCCGGTCTTAAGTTAAAAAAAAAAGGGGGGGGGGGGCTGGTGAGATGGCTCAGCAGGTAAGAGCTCCCGACTGCTCTTCCGAAGGTGATAAGTTCAAATCCCAGCAACCACATGGTGGCTCACAACCATCTGTAACGAGATCTGGCTCCCTCTTCTGGAATATCTGAGGACAGCTACAGTGTACTTACATATAATAAAATAAAATAAATCTTTAAAAAAAAAAAAAAAGTTAAACAGTCTTTTAGTACTTACATTTTTGACCAGCAAATAGCATCGCTGTAGACCAAACAAAAGATGTAGATAGTATTTCTACTGTTCTTTCCTTGGGATTTATTTTCCGTGTGTGTGTGTGTGTGTGTGTGTGTGTGTGTGTGTGTGTGTGTGTGAATAAATTAAACCTTTCTTATTTCCTAAACACTTCCACCAAGCCAAAGAAAGTATCTCTGTATTAATTCCCCTAAAGTCTACTACAAAGGCAGCAGCTGATCAGTTCCGCTCTCTTCATGGAGCCTTGCCTTACTTCCATCTGGAATGCGTATTTTCCAAGCTTACTAGTGTTCTAAAAAGAGTTCCCTGTCCTCACTGTATTGAAATAGCACCAGATCTTACTTTTCTTTATTCTTTTCAGATCAATGTACATCATCCTGGATAACTTTGTTGAGAAAGGATACATGGGAAACATGCTTGTTGAGACTTCTGTCTGAAAACATCTTTCTTCACCACCATACTTTGATGTTTTATATACTGACTCTGGCATTAATATAAACCGTAAATGTATTTCTCTAGTGTCTTCAAGCTTGTTGCTTGCTACCCACAAGTTGTAGGCCATTTTGAATCATAATTTATGACCTATACACTCCTATGCTTGCTGTTCTCAAATTCACCATGGAGTGCCAGGGAGGGTAAGGGTCCTTTTTATTCCTTCAGCCTATTACTTGAAGGACTTGTATAGTGTGTGTGGTACATACATAGGAGTGTGTACTTTTGTGTGCCCACATGCAAGCTTGCAGGAGTCAAAGCACGACTGTGGTGTCTTCCTCTATTTGCTGTTCAACTAGGCTGGCTGAGCAGACCAGCCAGCTCCAGGGGATCCACCTGCCTCTCACCCATCATGCTGCATGGCAGGCACTGGCAGCTTTTCATGTGGGTGCTGGAGTTTGAGGTCAGATCCTCATGCTGACAGAGCAAGCACTAAGTCGATCCCCTAGCCCAGTCCAGTGGCTTTTATTTCACACTTCTCTACTTTAATTTTAAAAAGTGTAGCTCAACTGCAATTCTTTCTAATGTTCAGACACCATTTCTCTGAAGATAGTAAATCTGATAGGTCAGATTCCTAAACAATTTTCTCCTGTATTTCCCATCATTTCTTACCATCATACCTCTTCCCTTACTCATTTTGTTAATCTAAGTTGAAGGTATTCTTCAAATGTCTGCCTGGTCAGTGCTCCCTGACCGGCAACTTATGTTTTAAAGACTGTTCTCAAAACAAAACAAAAAAAGAAAAAAAAGGAAAAAAAAAAAAAAAAAGACTGTTCTCCAAAAAAGGACATTGGATCTCCAAAACTGGAAGAATCACATGAGGTTGTGAGCTACCATGTAGATGGCTAGGTTCTGAACCAAGTCTTCTGCACCAGTGCTCTGAAACACTGAACCATCTCTACAACCTTGGCATTTATTTATTTATTTATTTATTTATGATTTTTTTTTTTTAGACAGGGTTTCTCTGTGTAGCCTTGGCTGTCCTGGAACTCACTTTGTAGACCAGGCTGGCCTCAAACTCAGAAATCCGCCTGCCTCTGCCTCCCGAGTGCTGGGATTAAAGGCGTGCGCCACCACGCCGGCTGGCAACTAATTTTAAGGAATTCCAAATTCTACTAAAAATTATAGAGTGGATAGGCAAAGATTTGTCAGCAAGGGCTTTTACCAAAAAGACAAAACAAAACACCAACTAATTTTTTAAGAGATTCTTAGGGGGTCAAGACTACAGACAAATCATTTCTCTGACCTGCTGCTCTGCAACTGGAGGAAATATCTAGCTATGCCCTTCCAGATGCTGCCTATAAGAGAACACCACTATTAAGAACTCATTTAAAACATTTTTAAAATCTTACTTTTGTTGAGAAGTGCCCTGTGCTGTGCTTAAAATTTCAAAATCCAGACTCTTCCAGCCATAAACACCCCCTAAAGCAACTCAGTGATGTAAGAGAACTCACATTCACCAACTATATTTTATGCTTCAGAGAGTCTCCCTAGTCAATTTCTCAAAAACCAATAACAAAAAAACTAAAACAAATCTTACCTTTCTGGAGCACTAGAGTAGAAAAGTTAGTACCAAGAAATGTGCAATACCTAAACTAGTGGTTCTTTCCTGGGAGCTCCTCTTTAGACCCCAGAAGACATCTGTCAATGTATGATGACTATTTTGGTTCTTATAATAGTATATGTTACTGGAAATACTAGGTAAGGGACAGGAAAGTTGCCAACACCCTCAAATATACAGTGGAGACCATGAAAACTGCTTCAAAATGCTAATAGTGTCAAGGTTTAAAAAAAAAAAATCTCTAAACTGAATTTTTTTTATTTTTTACATTTTAGTCTCATGACTTAGTGCTGACTTTTATGGTATCCTGGTGCCCCAAATCCCGGACTAGCCAAGACTCTAAGATCCAACATTTATTTTCTCAGTCCCCTCTGCAGACTTTTTTTTTAAAAGATTTATTTATTGTTATACATAAGTACACTGTAGCTGTCTTCAGAAACCAGAAGAGGGCGTCAGATCTCATTACGGGTGGTTGTGAGCCACCATGTGGTTGCTAGGATTTGAACTCAGGGCCTTTGGAAGAGCAGTCAGTGCTCTTATCCACTGAGTCATCTCACCAGGCCCTCTGCAGACTTTTTATGCAGATGTCTCTGATCTGTTAACAATTGTGCTGATACCTGCTGTTACTGCCTATTCCACACATTTAGCATATTTTTCACTTAGCCATGCATGCTTGCTTAAACCTATGATCCTAGTATTCAGGAGACAGGAGGAGGACTGCTGTTTCAGGCCGGATTGGTCCCCAAAAGTGCATTTCAGGCTACCCTGGACTATATTAGAGAAAGTGAGTGTGTGTGTGAATAGTTTTCAATTTAATATTTTACAAGTGTAAATGTAAACAGTTAATTATGCCAGTGTGTATAATAAGACTGAAATTTATTAACATTCATAATTGAACCAAGAAATTACTTATATGTTTTGAAGGGAAAAAACTTGAGAATTACAAAGAAAGTTTGAAATTTGTTTGGATACAAGTCTTGCATATATAACCTAGGCTAGCCTTCAACTCAGGATCCCTTTACTTCATGCTGAGATTATGGGATCATGTCACTATGCCTGGTGAAGGAAGTTTAATTCGAGTATGAAAAACAAAAAAATAACTTACCAAGATCAGAACGGGTATTTGTGAACAATTCCGCAGGACAAAAACCACAGAGATAATATTTACAAACCTATTGAGAAAGGGAAAAAAAAGTACTTAAAAACTGCTTAGTTTTATAAATTCTATTAAAAGGGGTGCCAAATAATATTTTTAAAAAAGATTTATTTATTTTAGATATGTGAGGACTCTGCAGCTGTCTTCAGACACACAAGAAGAGGGCATTAGGTCCCAATGCAGATGGTTGTGGGCTACTATGTGGTTTCTGGGATTTGAACTCAGAACCTCTGGAAGAACAGTCAGTGCTCTTAACCACTGAGCCATCTCTCCAGCCCCAAATAATCTTTTTGTTGTTGTTGTTTTTTGAGAAAGGGTTTCTCTGTGTAGCCCTGGCTGTCCTCAAACTCAGAAATCCACCTGCCTCTGCCTCCCAAGTGCTGAGATTGAAGGCGTGCGACACCACTGCCAGGCTTCAAATAATATTCTTATGTACTTTGACGCAAGTACAACTTCATATGCTAACCTGTAACCTTTATACTCTTAAATTTTAATAATGAATGCAGCTTACAGATTTATCAGTTATTTTCTAGAAATATTAATTAAATCTGATTCATTTCCCAATTAACACCATCTTGTGTTTATGAACTGATTGTGAGCTAGGCATGGTATTTAGGAGGCAGAGGAATCAAAGAGGAAACGTACCCACCACAGGGTTTTCTCTTTGTAGCCTTGGCTGTCCTGGAAATTGTTCTGTAGACCAGACTGGCTTCAAACTCAGAAATCTGCCTGCCTCTGCTTCCCAAGCGCTGGAATTAAAAAGCATGCACCAATCTCCACATCTGGCAATTTTTATTATTTAAAAACAATCTCTAACAGAGATTGGAGAGATGGTGCAGCATTTAAGAGGTGGTACTGCTCTTGCAGAGGGCCCCTTGCCCAGTTTCCAGAAACCAAGTTGGAAGCCTCACAACTACCCGTACTCTTCTCTAGCATGCTTGCACATACAAATATGTGCCAGGTGTTAGACTGGTATATGCCTTTAGTCCCAGAAACTTGGCAGGTGGTTCTCTACAATCTGGTCTACATAGAGTTTCAGGTCAACCAAGACTACAGAGCGAGATGCTGGCTCAAGAAAAAAAAACCAAAACAAGAACAAAAATACCACTAACAACCACCACCACCACAATTGAAACAAATACACACACGCGTGCACACCAGCAGCAACAAAAAAGTGGTGAGATGGGTCAGTCAAGAAACCTGGATTCTGGGCTGGTGAGATGGCTCAGCGGGTAAGAGCACCCGACTGGTCTTCCGAAGGTAATAAGTTCAAATCCCAGCAACCACATGGTGGCTCACAACCATCTGTAACAAGATCTGGCTCCCTCTTCTGGAGTGTCTGAGGACAGCTACAGTGTACTTACATATAATAAAAATAAAATAAATCTTAAAAAAAAAAAAAGAAACCTGGATTCTGGAACCCATGTAAAAGAGAAAGGAAAACAAGACCCCACAAAGTTAGTTATCACTTGGCCCCCACATGGCTCACCACAGCAACCCCACCTCCAATACACAATTGGAATAGATTTAAGGAGGGTGGGGACATGGCTCATCCTGTAAAAACAGCTGGTGCTGAGTGGACAACCTGAGATCATTCCCCAGGACCACATGGTAGAAGAGAACTGACTGAGTAATGGCATGTGCTACCTCCAACCATACATACACGTATATTTAGAATTTAAAATACACGTGTTTAAAATTCAAGGAGATTGATATATCAAGCCTAAATAACAGAGTGAGTTTTGTAATAACATTAACATGACATTACTTAATGTCTTTGTGTGTGCACATGTGTGGTTCTGAGGGTGCTAGTGCGAACCTCCTGTCTTGCTTTGTACCATTCTCTTTAGAAACACCAACGCTTGACTTTCTCTGCAACTTAAGCTCCCTGTCACCTTTTCTTCTTGAGACAAAATCTTACTCTTTACTCCAGGGCAGCTTGGAATTAATTATATAGTATACGTTGGCTTTGAACTCTTAAGTACCCTAAGCAGCAATCACAGGTATGAGCTACCATGCCCAGCTTCCAAGCCTCAACATTATTCTTATAGGTTGTCTATTTTTTTTTTTTTTTGATTTTTCGAGACAGAGTTTCTCTGTGTAACCTTGCTGTCCTGGAACTCAATCTGTAGACCAGGCTAGCCTCGAACTCAGAAATTCGCCTGCCTCTGCCTCCCAAGTGCTGGGATTAAAGGTGTGCGTCACCACCGCCCAGCTAGGTTGTCTATTTTTAATGAAGACTAAACTCTTTAGACGTTAAAAATTATTTAAGATTTACTTTTATGGGTATAAGTGTTTTGTCTGCATGCATATATGTACACCACATGCGTGCCTGGTGTCCACTGGTCAGAAGAGAGAATTGGATCCCTTAGAACCAATTATAGATTGTTGGGAGCCACCAGGTGGATGATGGGAACACAGAAAAGAACAGAAAGTATTCATAAGCGCTAAGCTACCTCTCCAGTTCCTATGCTTTAGAAAACTTAATGTTTCTTTAAGCCATTTCTGAACTTCTTGTTTGGATACAGTAGCACATTTCTGTAATCACAGACGTAGTTAGGCAAGACAGAAGCTCTAAGCTCAGAGTCTATAGTGATCCTCCTTGCAAAATGACAGTAATAGACAGTCGGTAGTACCTTATGTCTGTGATTAAGCACCTGGGAGACTAAGGCAGGGTGGCTGGGAGTTTGAAACAAGGGCTACAGAGAAAAAGAAGTCTGTCCAAAAAGATCAATCCAGGGCTGGCAAGTCAGTGAGTAAAAATGTGCTTGCTACCAAAACTAAAAGCCTGAGTTTGATTCCATCAATCCAAATGGTGGAATGAGAGCCAACTTCCACTAGTTGTCCTCTGACCTACACACACACACCAATTTCTCTAATCAAAAAATATTTTTGAAAAATCAAATGATACCAAACCAAAAAGATAAGCACTTTATACCATTTAGCAATACACCAAAACTGTATTACTCTTATCCTGCATGTTCTCCTTATTTAGTCTTGAGCCTGCTGCTCCCCAATATGTAGAATAAAAACTCAGAAACTGGTATGTAGCTGGCAAGTTCTAACCATTGGACTATACTTCCACCCTCCAAATTGCTTCTGATTCTCCCCCCAGGAGTTGGAGTGTAAAAACCAAAAACATTAGAACACAACAAACTGATAGGACATATTTGTTTCAAATGAAGTTACTAATGCCAATAATACAAATAAATCTACATATCTTCTTTTATTCATGTTTACTGTATGCATGCTTGTGTGCAAACGCATGATAAAGTCAGAAGTGAATGGAGGGTGTCTTCCTCAAACACTCCTAGCCATTTTTATTTGCTACCATCAGCTGTCTCTTGCAGCTGCTCTCCACCTTAGCTTTTGGGACAGTGTCCTTTGCTGAACTTAGAGCTTGCTCATTGGCTAGTCTGGATGGTCAGTAATCCCCAGGGATCCATCCACCTGTCTCCCACCAGCACTGGGCTAAAAGGCACTGTGGGTGCCTAGCTGCATAATTGGGATCTTTCTTTAGGATATAATTGTGGCAACCACTCAAAATTCAAGATATTAGCCACTGGCATTTAATATCAGCCATTGAAAAACATAAACACTTAATCACAAATTAAAATCTGTGCAAGTCCTCTCAAGGCCTACTAATTAATCCACTTGGCTTTCTCCTCGTCTATTCTTTTCTTTATTCAACAATTCTTGACTCCATGTCCACCATGGACAGAGCAATGCAATTAACAAAAAGCGGGGATGGGAGGAAGTAACAATTCTCACAATGCAATTACAATCTAGTTTCCTAAACCTTAGGAAAGCAGTTTCACCTCTTATGGAAACACAGGGTACTTACTAAGCATACACTGTACCATTACCACTGAGCTATGCTCTCAAGTTCCATTTTATAAGCAAATCATATAGGAAATAAATGCTTTCTGCATTTACTTTTTTGTTGTTGTTTGTTTGTTTTGTTTTGTTTTCTGAGACAGGGTTTCTCTGTGTAGCCCTGGCTGTCCTGGAACTCACTTTGTAGACCAGGCTGGCCTCGAACTCAGAAATCCGCCTGCCTCTGCCTCCCGAGTGCCGGGATTAAAGGCGTGCGCCACCACGCCCGGCCCAGTTAATTTTTTTTTTAGATACAGGAATTTATATAAGGAAAAGGGGCGGGGGGGCAGAAGAAACTTCTCAAAGACAGTCTTGAAAAGGGTGTGTTAAGAGTCAGTTTTCAGGGCTGGTGAGATGGCTCAGCGGGTAAGAGCACCCGACTGCTCTTCCGAAGGTGATAAGTTCAAATCCCAGCATCTACATGGTGGCTCACAACCATCCGTAACGAGATCTAGCACCCTCTTCTGGAGTGTCTGAAGACAGCTACGGTGTACTTACATATAATAAATAAANAAAAAAAAAAAAAAAAAACTAAATAAATAAATAAATAGATAGATAAATAAATAAAAATAAATTAACCAGGTCAGTCAAATAAAGTTATCTTACAAGTAGGCTGAAGAGATAGCTTAGTAATTAAGAGTGCTTGCTGTTTGGGTCCCAGCACTTACATGGTAGCTCACAATCATCCGTGCTTATTAATTCCAGTGGGGTCCTAATCCCTCTTCTGGTGTCTACATGGTGAATAAGCATATGAAGACACTCATACACCACATAAGAAAAAATCATGTATGTGTATAAATACACAAATATATTTTAGAAAACCTACTAACCTCCTATTAACACTAAGGAAGGTTTCCTTTCACTTCCCCTCTGTGGCTCAGCACTTAATACAGTTCTTCCAGAGGTCCAGGTTTCAATTCCCAGCATCCGCGTGACAAACCCTAACTGTCTCTAATCCCAGTTCTAAGGCATCTGAGGCTCACACATTCATGCAAACAAAGCATATATACCAAAAAAACAAAAACAAACAAAAGCCAAGCTCTCGCTAGCCTGGACCTTGCTATATAAAACAGCAGACTGGCTAGGATCTTGAGTGTTTAAAAAAAAAAAAAAAAAGGCTTAAAAGGAATACCACCATGCAAGTTTCCATTTTGAGTGCTAAACAGCTACAGATCTTACAATAGTTGGAATTTAATCTCCTTTTTGCTTTGTTTTGTTTGAGGCTGGGTTAGTTTAGACTAGTCTGGAACTCCGTGCTAAAATTACAGGCTTGATTTCCAGTGGTCTTTTTGGATATTTTCTCATCCTTATCAAAAAAGTCAAAACAAAATGGCCTGCCCAGTTATCAGTTATATCAATTTTCTCAATCTAACTGAAGATTGGCAGAGGAAAAAAAATTTGAATACAGGCCAGAGACATGGCTCTATATGGGGTAAAGGCACCTGTTGCCAAGTCTGAGGATTCCTGTCCAACAAACACCCCATCTCTCCAAATCCACCAAATAAATTTTAGGAAGGAAAATTTCTGCTGGGCAGTGGTGGCGTACATCTTTAATCCCAGCACTTGGGAGGCAGAGGCAGGCGGGTTTCTGAGTTTGAGGCCAGCCCGGTCCACAGAATGAGTTCCAGGACAGCCAGGGTCACACAGAAAAATCCTGTCTTAAAAAACCACTTATAAATAAATAAATAAATAAACAAACAAATAAACAAATAAGTAAGTAAATCCAACCTCCCTCCCCCCAAAATCCAACTGGAATAAAAATGCAAACCTATGTTGCAGTGTTAGAGGCGATAAGATGAGCCTGTACACTCAGATGCTGGAGTCATCTATCTCTTGGGGGTTTTATTATCTAACTGGCCTGAAAAAAGACCAAGGGTTCCTTCCCCAGGCTTATTAAACCCTACAGTATCTGCACTATTTAGAAAGAAAGGCCACATGTTTTGTCCCTGGTCATGACCACCAGCACTGCTCTCTTAACCCTTCAGACTTGCAACTCGTCATTAAGCATGATGACAATTTATTCAATCATATCAATAAAAAGCATTAGAACTGAAAGAAAATTCAAGCCTCAAATGTACTTTCACCATTGAGAAATCATAAACATAGCCACTTACATTATTATGTGCCATTCTTCACAAGGTGTGTTCAAAACTAAAATGTCAGGAATGAAATCACATTTCTCTTTAATCCAAAACATAAATATCCTATTTGTGTATCAGGGAAAATTATTTTTCCTGACTTTTGTTCTTTATTTTTGAGACGGTCTCAAGATATAGTTCTCAGGCGGGCGGTGGTGGCGCATGCCTTTAATCCCAGTACTTGGGAGGCAGAGGCAGGCGGATTTCTGAGTTTGAGGCCAGCCTGGTCTACAGAGTGAGTTCCAGGACAGCCAGGGCTATAAGGAGAAACTCTTGTCTCGAAAAAAAAAGCAAACAAACAAACAACAACAAAAAGATATAGTTCTGGCTGGCCTGAGACGCACCAGGACCCACCTGCCTCTGCCTCCTCGGTGCTGGGATAGTAATAGGTAATAGGTGTGTATAACCAAGCCAGCTAATCAATGCTGACTAGGCAGGGGTGGTCCAATCCTTTAGCTCTTGGAGACAGAGGCAGGAGGATCTCATTGAGTCCATAGTTTTCAGAGTTAAGTTCCAGGACAGCCAGGGGAAACACAGTGAACTGTCTTGGAAAAACAAACCCAAACAAACAAATAAGAAACAAGACAAAACAAACAAAATGCTTAGCTTGAAGAGTTAAATGGGGTGAGAAGAGAAAGTTCACTGAGACAGAGGCCAAAAAACCCAGCAGAAGGTCAAGATGTAAGTCTAGACTATACTGCCTACACTGTAGGCAACGGAAAAACAAGGAACACCAGGAGATTCACATGCTGCAATGAATCACAAATACATGAATCAATGTAGCTAATAACACCATCAATTCTACCCTAAGAACATAGCTCAAGTCAGGTACCACTTCCATACAACTTTAGCCATACACTTTTTTTGGTTTGGTGTTTTCTTTTAAGATTTATTTATTTATTATATGTAAGTACACTGTAGCTGTCTTCAGACATCCCTGAAGAGGGCATCAGATCTCATTACAGATGGTTGTGAGCCACCATGTGGTTTCTGGAATTCCAACTAAGGACCTCTGGAAGAGTAGTCAGTGCTCTTGGGAGGCATCTCTCCAGCCCCGGTTTGGTGGTTTTTTTGGCTTTTTTTTTTTTTTTTTTTTTTTTTTTTTTTGAGATAAAGAGTTTCACTGTGGAGCCCTAACTTTGAGTGTGAAATAGACCAGGCTAGCCTGGAATTTACAGGAATCCCATTGGCATCTGCCTCAAGTGTTAGGACTGAAGGCTCCTGCTACTAGAACGGAACACTTTTAACATACAGAAATCAGGTACCCCATTTTACTTTTTTTCTACATGTCAAAAGAGAAATTGTTACTTTACTCAAACCCTGTGTTTAAAAACAATGCATATAACCAAAAACAAAACAAAACAAAACAAATCTAGCTGGGCGTGGTGGCGCACGCCTTTAATCCCAGCACTCGGGAGGCAGGTGGATTTCTGAGTTCGAGGCCAGCCTGGTCTACAGAGTGAGTTCCAGGACAGCCAGGGCTATACAGAGAAACCCTGTCTCCAAAAAAAAAAAAAAAAAAAAAAAAAAAAAAAAAAAAAAAAAAAAAAAAAAAAAAAAAAAAAAAAAAAAAAAAAAAAAAAAAAAAAAAAAAAAAAAAAAGCTCTTCCGGTGGTCCTGAGTTCAAATCCCACAACCACATGATGGTTCACACATCTGTAATGAGATCTGATGCCCTTTTCTGGTGTGTCTAAAGACAGCTACAGTGAACTTACATATAACAAATAAATAGATCTTAAAAAAAAAAAAATGTACACAATTTACTTTCCTAAAAAACCTGTTAGCCGCAGCCGAACGTGGTGGCGCAGCCTTTAATCCCAGCACTTGGGAGGCAGAGGCAGGCGGATTTCTGAGTTTAAGGCCAGCCTGGTCTACAATAAGTTCCAGGACAGCCAGGGCTATACAGAGAAACCCTGTCTCGAAAAAAAAAAACAAAAAAACAAACCAAAAAAAAAAAAAAACTGTTAGCCAATCGTGGCAAAGACTGTAATCCCAGCACTCTGGAAGCGGAGTGAGGATTTCAAGTTCGAGAACCACCTGCTTACAAAGTAAAGCACTGCCTCAAAAACAAATCAAAGCTTTTGTTGAGCCATTTTCTCATATTTTAATCAAGTGATTTAAAACTACTGTTTGATTATAACTGCAAGATAAAAATCAAGTGTACCCACTCTCCAGTTCAGATCTAAGACAGTGTGACAGTGTGCTCCACGTACAAAACTAGATAAAAATTACTTGAAATACAGTAGAGTATATGCACGAAAAACGGTGCAGCCTCAACAGTGCTACAAAAATTAGATTTAGCTTTCCCGATTACCAAGAGATCGAGATCGAGATCGAGAGAGCGCGCTGCTCAGGCCTCAACTGCGACCCTGGAGTTATATAGTTAACCTTTCTAAGAGAGTAAAAGGACTGAATGAGCTTATGTGAAAACAAAAACCTTGACAATCGCCGATCTGAGGGACTACGACGGCCATCAAGCACGAGTCAAACGGCCATCAAACCGCATTAGCAAAACAAAACAAAAAAACAAAACTGTTCATGATAAAACTGTACTACGTTACCTCTTTCAACTCTCTACCTTCGCACAGAAGTGTCCAAATGGCACCACTCCTAAGTAATGCACTACCTACGATGTCCTTCCCCTCGGATACTGGTAAAGACTCAGGCTATAAATGACGGCTGCACCCAAATAACGGAAGGCAGCCTTTCTTATTCATTCGGTAAAAACTCTGGTGGAATCCAGCGAGCCCTTCCTTCTTCCTTTTCCCGCGTTTCCCGGCCTCGCCAAGGTGATGCTTCAGCCCGGCCAAGCGCCATCCCGGACTTCCTTCACACAACAACAAACGCCGCTATCCCCGGCGCTGGCGCGGAATCCTTCCTCCCTCCTTCCCTCCCCGGCCGCTCGCCCGCCTCCCGCCGCCGTCAGGCGCTTCAGTCGGCGCGGCCAGGTCGCCCCAAACCGCGCCGCGCCGCGCCGCGCCCCGGCCAGCCTCGGCCCGCGCCCTCGGGTCCCTTCGGCTCCCCTGCCCCAGGCGCCGGGGCACAGGCCCGAGGCCCACGGGACTTACGCTCTCGTGGTCCCAGCGCACGTTGCTGCGCTTCTCATCCGGGGCGAGGTTTCGGTCCCGGCCCATTAACTCATCCAGCAACTGCGCGGCAGAAATCATGGTGCTTCCTCCGGGCGGCCGCTCACGCCAGCCCTAGCACCCACCCGACGAGAAACCCCACCAGCCGCCCGGCCGCCGAACCAAACCCCCCGGGCCCACTCTCAAGCCCGAAAAGCCCCTTCCAAGAGAGGAGCCGAGAAGACAAAATGGCCGCCGCCCGGGCACCTTCCCAGCATGCCGTGCGCCCGCGGAGACACGCCTAGGCCCGGGCGGCGAGGGCGGGTGGCGCGGCTTCGCCGGCGAGGGGCGGGACCTCCGGTCCGGGCGGGGGGCAAAGCCGGGACAGGCGCTGACTCCGCCCCCGGCCGTACCTTCCACCCCGCAGAGCGGTGGACCCTCTAACGGCTCTGCGGGTGCCGGCCTCCCCCCCACCCCCCACTTGGAGAAAGAGCAATCTAGCTCCGGGTCCTTTGACACTGCCCTGAAACGGAGAAAATGTCCCTTTGTCCACGTGGTGCGCAGGAGGGGACCATCTTCGAGGGAGGGAAACAAGAGCGAGCTGCGATCGTGCTCGGACTCCATTTTCCTGTCGCTGTAGTTACTCCCTCCTCTACCTGTCCTTATTTAATGTCTGCACCCTTCATCCTTCCCACACCCACCCAGTTCGATGCTGGGGATTGAACTGAGAACCTTAGCGCTTAACGCTCTACCAGCGAGCTAAATCCTCAACTGGGTAGAAGACCCAGTTTTGTCCGGATTTCCTCGATTTTTAGGGAGGAAAATCAAGGAGTAAGCTATATGCGGTGGAAGCATTATGTTGTGATACCTCCAATCCAGGAATTTATCTTCATTTTGTGTCAAGTGTGTTACTGTGTGTTCAGGGAAACATAGAGGAGACCAGAGGTCACCCTCTAGAGTCCATGACTCAGAAACTATCCACCTTTGTTTTGTTTTTGTTTTTGTTTTTCAGGATAGAGTTTCTCTGTAACCTTAGCTGTTCTGGAACTCACCAGGCTGGCCTCGAACTCCTAGAGATTCCCGTGTCTCAGCCTTATGAATGCTGAGATTAAAGGCTAAAGGCAAGCCACCACTGCTCCCCAATCTAAACTTTCAAAAGATTAGGAAAATCTAGCTGGGCTTGGTGCTACAGTACACCTTTTATCTAGAAAGGCACTGGGAAGGTAGAGTCAGGTGGATTTTGTGAATTCAAGTGGTCCACCTGCTTCTGCCTCTTAAATGCTAACACTTGGGAGGCAAAGGCAGGTGGATATCTAAGTTTGAGGCCAGCCTGGTCTACAAAGCAAGTTTCTGTATAAAGCCATGGCTGTTATACAGAGAAACAGTTTCCCAAAAAGAATGTCTCACTGGGACCTGAGCTCTCTGTCAGCCTGAAAGCCCTAAGAATCCTTTTATTTCTGCTTCCTTAGCTCTGCAGTTATAAACCACTGTTTTACATGTATGTGCTGGGGATTAAACTCTGCTCTTCATGCTGAGTGGTGAACTTGCTGGAATTTCTTTAAAAGTATCAATTCATCGAGTGTAAAAGTATCAATTCGGCCTTGCAAGATTTTAAATCCCTAGCAATCCAGAGGCAAATTGATCAAAGCCAGCCTGGCTCAAGAATGGAGTTTGAGGTCAGGTCTCAAAAACAAAATTCATATTCAGCTGGGAATAGTAGACCTAGTAGACCGGGCCTAGAATCCCCTTGCTTGGGAGACTTGGCCAGAAGGATTATTGTTCCAGACCAGCATGGGTTGCGGTGTGAGTCCCTATCTAAAACAATTTTTTTTTTTAAATAAAAAACAAAACCTGGGGGCTAGTGAGATGACTAAGCTGAGAGATATCTGAGGACAAGCTGGATGAATGTGACAAGAGTTTCACCCCCCAGACTCACAGAGAAAGGTTAGAGAACCAACTCCTGAAAACTGTCCTCTGACCTCCACATGCTGATCCACACACACGGACACTGGCACATAAAACAGAATGTAGTTTTTAAAAATTAAGGACTTGAGAGATGCCTCCGCAGTTGTTGGCATTGGCCGCTCTTGCAGAGGACCCAGATTCAATTCCTAGCACCCACACGGCAACTCACAGCTGCCTAACTCCAGGGTCAGACCCCCCCCCCCCAGACAGACAGACAAGCAGGCAAAACAACAATGCACATAAAGTAAATAAATAAATTATATTTTAAAAAGTTAAGATTAGCCAGACGTGGTGGCGCACGCCTTTAATCCCAGCACTCTGGAGACAGAGGCAGGCGGATTTCTGAGTTCAAGGCCAGCCTGGTCTACAAAGTGAGTTCCAGGACAGCCAGGGCTACACAGAGAAACCCTGTCTCGAAAAACCAAAAAAAAAAAAAAAAAAAAAAAAAAGTTAAGATTAAAAATTGCCCAAAGTTGGTGGCTCATACCTTTAGTCCTCGGGAGGTAGAGGCAGGCAAATATCCAGGACAGGCGGTTATACAGAGAAACCCAAAAAAAACTTCTGTTATGCCCACATCAGTGTTAGTGTGAGATTGAATGAATTAATACACTCTGCACATTAATAGAGGAGACCCAACAGGTTCTTAAATCCTTTATTAGCAGGAGTGATTGAACCTTTTTATTGTCGCAGTGGAGGAGTCAGCTTCCTGTGCCACTGACTAAGGAGTACAACAAAGCTCTAGCCAGGCAAGGTGGAAAAAGGAGACCTCGAACTCAAGACCAACAGCCTCAGTGTGTGAGCATATATCCCTCAAACAGAAATCTGGAGTTTACAGTTAAGAAGAGCAAAAAAGTTTCGAAAACATGAAATAGATAACAATGAAGAAAACTGTCTGCTAGAAGTGGAACTTTTTTTTTTTTAAAGATTTTTTTATTTTATTATATGTAAGTACACTGTATCTTCAGACACTCCAGAAGAGGGCGCCAGATCTCGTCATGGATGGTTGTGAGCCACCATGTGGATGCTGGGATTTGAACTTAT
Organism: Mus minutoides; assembly: GCA_902729485.2. Taxonomy (NCBI): domain Eukaryota; kingdom Metazoa; phylum Chordata; class Mammalia; order Rodentia; family Muridae; genus Mus; species Mus minutoides. The sequence goes on from LR753393.1 coordinate 218,074, forward strand.
CACCTTCGGAAGAGCAGTCGGGTGCTCTTACCCGCTGAGCCATCTCACCAGCCCAGAAGTGGAACTTTTAAAAGTATTCTCTGAGTCTTATGAAGTTGAACTAGAATGGATTGGTGGGGGGCTGGAGAGATGGCTCAGCAGTTAAGAGCACTGACTGTTCTTCCAGAGGTCCCGAGTTCAATTCTCAGCAACCACATGGTAACTCACCAACCATCTGTAATGTGATTGGATGCCCTTTTCTGGTGTGTCTGAAGACAGCTACAGTGTACTCACATACATGAAATAAATAAATCAAAAAAAAAAAGAAAAAGAAAAAAAAGAATGGATTGGTTGGGAAATTAGTTGGAAGCAAAATCCAAAAGGCTAAAACACAACACTTGGGAAGCTGAGGCAGGAGGATCATCCTTGGCTACACAGTTAAAGGGCAGCCTTGGCAGAATGAGAAAAACCAAAGCCACCTCCTCAACTCCACTGAAACTTTCCAAGGTCGCAAAGGATCTTAAGGTTGAACTTACACCTTTCAGTCCTTTCCTCTCCATTCTGTGGCTCTTGAGCCTGTGTGTCACTCATCACTAGCCCCGCCCATTCTATTGCTCTTCCTCCCACTGTTACTCATCCTCAAGCTCTTTTGAAACTTTCTCTCCTTTCCCTCATTAGAACTCTGAAAGTTCTTCAGTGTTCTATCTGGCTGTCTTCTCTGGGTACTCCCTTGGGATTCTCTCTTCCTTTTGCAAAACTTCAGCTAGCCCCTTCTTGGCTGCTGAGGTCCAGATCCCAACCTCCACCTCAGATCTCCTTTCTGAATTTAGTACTCATGCCTACCCTCTTTACTGGGCTGCTCTACTTACATGAAAGTCAAAACCAAACAGAAACACAGTACAAAGCCAAAATAGAAAAACAGCTTCTTGGGCGAGAAGTATAGCTCCAAGCAGAAAGCTACCCTGACAGGTGGGAAGCTATAGGTTGAGTCCTCAGCACCTAAAGAGATACATAAAAACAAAACAAACATAGGTCTGTCAACAGTTTCAAGTCAAGAGATTAAATAGTGAGTTCAGGCCTGGCGGTGGTGGCATGTGCCTTTAATCCCAGGATTTGCAAGGCAGAGACAGGTGGATTTCTGAGTTCAAGGCCAGCCTGGTCTACAAAGTGAGTTTCAGGAGAGCCAGGGCTATACAGAGAATCCCTGTCTCACAAAACAAAACAAAACAAAAAAAAGAAAGGAAAGTGAGTCCAGGGCTAAGGAGATAGCTCAGTCAGAAAGGTACTTACCAAGAGTGCTTGAGGACTTAAGCTTGGATCCTGTCGCCTTTTTTAAAAACAAAAACAAAAAACATGTTTTTTTTTCTGCATAGCCTTTGCTGTAGACCAGGCTGGCCTCAAACTCAGAGACCTACCTGCCTCTGCCTCTTCCTCCCAAGTTCGGGGAATTAAAGGTATGTGCCATCACCATCCACTTCTCAGTTATTTAAAATTTTATTTTTTCAGCTTATAGTCTATCATCAAGGGAAGCCAGGGCAGGCCATCAAGCAGGGCAGGAACCTGAGGCAGGGCTGTTGAGCTGGTCACACAGCATGCTGCTTATTGGCTTCCTCTTCCAGCTCACATTCAGTCACCTTTCTGTTTCTTTCCCTTTTCAGTTTTATTTGTTTTGTTTTCATGTGCATGTGTTTTGCCAGCATGTATGCATGTGCACATGTGGATGCTTAAACCTGAAGAAGTCAGAAGAGGCCATCTGATCCCCTGGAACTGGAGTTACATATGGCTGAGAGCCACCATGTTGGTGCTGAGAATCAAATCCTGGACCTTGTTTACAAGGGCAACTTAACTGTTCGCCTATCTCTATAGCCCCAATATAATTCTTTTAAGGAAAGAAAATTTAACAAACAAAAAACCATGAATTTTGGAGTGCACCTATTTTATGTCATTGCCGCTGTTGCTGTCTTTGTTTTTACCCTTCTGAGGATGAAACCCTGTGCCTTGTTTGGGTAAGTACTCTTCCGTTAAGCTATATCACCAGCCTGCTACAATCTTTTTAAATTGCCTTTAAAAAAAGAAAGAAAGAAAGAAAGAAAAAACTGCTATTTCTTGTCCCTCAGACGGTGTTAAAGACTGAGTTTCGGTGCCATTTCCATCAGCCTCAGATGGAGTACTATGTTGGATCTAAGAATTAAATTTTAAACTGTGGAAACAAATCCAAGTGTAAGCTCAAACAGCGCTCCAATTTGCCACTGGGGTCAATTTAAGTGTTTAGTCAGTTGATATTCATCACTCCTGGTGTGCAGTGTGTACTGTGTGAATTACTGTATCATAATAAACAGACGTTGCTTTTTCTTAAGCAGTAACAAGACAAATGCATGCTGTGTACCCTCGGCAACCCCGAAAAATGGAAATAAAGACGCTATACCTAAATGTACCCCTTCCTGTTTCATCTCCTCTTTGTTCAGGCCCTCCTCTCTGCCTCCCCAGGGTGTTTTCCTTAATCTTCTCATCCCATCTGCAAAGTTCTCACCAGTGCCACATCAGGGATCTCTCCAAGGCACCTGAGCTCAGCAAAACAATATTTTCTGTTTCTCCCATTGGGTAGTAGAACAGTGCCGACCAAGGCTCTGAGCCTCATTAACTAGATTAGGCATGGAGTACTGCACACGGCTGTTTATGAACACACCATAGCTCTACCCTCAGTGCCTAGGATCAGGACCTGGATAACTAAACACTCCCCCCGCCCCCCCCGCCCCCGCCTTTCCTTAGATGCCTTTCAGAATAACTAATTATAATCTATAAGCTATAACGAGTTGCATTTTATAAACTTGAATCAATGTTAATTTTCATGAAAGCCAAGTTGGAAGAACTTCTGTCTAAAACCGATAAAGGGTAAAATAAAGCAATAACAGCTGAAATAAGTATTCTAGCTGAATGGTCCCAAGCACTGACAAAAATAAGAACAGTGTCATCTATCTCTGCAAATAATGGGCATATTATAGTAGGATCGTTTTCAGCCCATTTCCCGTCCTGCTGGGTAAAAATTGGCTCAGATGGAAAAAGAGCTAACTAAACTTGGGAGAGTGGGGGTGGAAACCCACCAATTATTTTTAATGCCTGCTAAACAGCCTGCTCCCGAGGATAAGGCTTTTCTGGCTCTCAAACATGTCGGATCCCTCCGCCCCCCGACTATTCCTGTGTCTGTCCTCCTCGCTGGAAGCTGCGGAGTGGGAGCTCTAAAAATAGCCAATGAATCACAGCCGATAATCCAGCGCGGTGGTTACATAAACAGCCGGCCGGGGCGGCGGGGCCGCGGGTGGGAACGAAAAGTATGTAGGTCAATGTTGTCACACCGAATAGGGTCCCCCGGAGCCGGCCTTCGGCGGCACGGCGGGGGAGGAGGCCTGGGCCTGCGGGGCCGCGAGCAACTGGGGGAACTGCCGGTGGGCGGGCGGGCGGGTGGGAGCACGAGGCCCCGGGCCGGGCGCGGGCGGAGGCGCGAGCGGGGCGGGCGAGCCCGGCGCTCCCTCCCCATGGCCGGGAGCGGGCCGCGGAGGCGGCGGCGGCGCTGACAGTCTCGGGGCGGGGCGGCCCGGGGCCCGGGGCCCTGGGGAAGATGAGCGCCCTCCTAGAGCAGAAGGAGCAGCAGGAGAGGCTGCGGGAGGCGGCGGCCTTGGGGGACATTCGGGAGGTGCAGAAACTGGTGGAGAGCGGGGTGGATGTGAACTCGCAAAATGAGGTCAACGGCTGGTAAGTGGCGAGCGGGGGAGGCCCAGGGTTCAGGGCTGCGAGCTCGGGGCGTGGAGCAGTCAGCCGTGACCCAGGACGCAGGCGAAGGTGACGCCTGGTGCCCCAGGCCTCTCGGGTCGTGGCCCTTTTCGAGACTGGCCCTGAACCCCCATTGCCTCGTGCAGTCAGGAGCGCATCCTCCCCAAACCATACCTTCTGTGGTTGACCGCGGCCAGCGCCCTCCGGGACACTGGAGCCCACGCCACACCCCACCCCACCCCACCCCCGCGCCCCCTGGCTCTAACTTGGCCCAAATGGTGATGCTTAGAGGCTTTGATTCTCGGCGACTCTGCTCTGGATTTCATCAAGCTTGAATTAGTTTGCCTTGGGCGCTTCTGAAGAACACTTCGTGCAGAGATGAAAGCATAAGCCACGAAGCAAATGCCAATCTTAAAAAACCAGCACGGTCTCTTTAGCCAAGACCAGGAGGAAAGGAACAACTACAAAACCCTCGCCACTTGCATAATAATTCTGCCCCTGTTGTTTCAATGCCACAGTGATTGGCTATTGCCTACAGCTGCCTGTTGAGGGGAGACTCATTTGTCTGCCCTATAGAGTGTTTTGTTTGCTTGGTACAATTTCCAATTAGAGAAATTCACCCAAGGCTTTACAAGTCGGCTAGCAGATCTGCCTCCTTCCCAATACAGAGTCTAACTCATTTTAAGATGTGAACAAATCTTTAGTTTCAAGTTACTGAATATGGTATTTTTTTCTACCCTTTTTAAACATTTTACAATTAATTTTTTTTAATTTAATCCAGGTAACGCTTATCTAGCCTCTTTTGCCAGTTTAAAGTTAAAATCGAGTTTTAAACCCCCACTCCACCCTCCTGTAAATCGAGAGCCATACATTTTGGAATGGGAAGGGCACTGGAGATCATTTGAATCCCAGAGAGTGTCTTGCCCTGGTTGCACAATTGTCAATATGATAACAGAGTCAGAAATGAGATTTCCTAAGAAAGCTGTCTGACTCCTTTCCCTAAAGAAACTAGTCCAGATAGCCGTCCACAGCCTGGAGACAGTGGACACTAATTTCTAGTCTTTTTTTTTTTTGAAGCGTTTGTAGTCAAAACACTTGTAGTTGTGTTTGCCTTGCCATGGCATCCAAAAGCTGTGAATTCCTGCTTTGGCACTGGGAGGCAGTGTTTTACAGAACAATGAGCCTGGTCTGGCAGGTTCTGCCTGCCTGGCTGTGTGGTCTTGCCTGAGTTACTTTGTTTTCCAGTTCTTTCAGAAGTGTTGTTAGTATTTATTGAGATGAACGTTAGTAAGTAGCTACCATGTATTGAACTTGCTCTATGGCACAGATGTGGTTCTAAACACTTAACCTATCTCAGGGTTATCAGGAGACATTGTTATCTTTCTCCATCTTAAAGATGAAGAAATTGAGACCCCAGGAAAATTAAGTAAACCATTCAATTTTCAAAAATGCTCCTAAATTACTAAACTTGGGATTTAGTGGGTCTACATGACTGTTAGCTTTTCCATGACTATTAGAGCTGAAAAAGGAATCCAACATGTACTCTCTCAGCACAGTGCCTGCCATGTGCTGGATATACAGTGTATGCCAGGTGAGTTTGAGGTGACATGATGAAGCTTCCTATAGATTTAATTCCAACTCCAATCTATCCAATTCAAGCGTGAATTCCTAGATTCCCTTTATCTCGCTTTATGCTCTTGGCCTAATGCTTTCAGCTCTTCTCATCCCGCCCTCTCATATGAGCCAGACCACAAAGCTTGGCACTGTCCTTGGTCCCTGTCTTTCCTTCACAAACCAAGTACCGACATCCAGTTCTGCTGCCTCTATGTTCAGATAGGATCTGACTACCCCTCACAAGCTCTACGCTGTGATACAAAGCCAGCCAGCTCCACTTGTGATGCTGCTCTGGATAGTTCCAGAGTCTTCCTACTAGCGTCCTTACTAGTCTACTTGCTTGTACGACAGCCTTACCCTGACTTGGAGCAGTTTGATCACCTCACTCCAAGTCCTTCAGTGGCTCCCATGGTACTGTGAGAAGAAGCCAATATGCACTCCTTTCCCTGACCTTTGGGCCTCATCTCCTGACTCGCTTCCTTGTTCACTTCTTCCCTGGTCTCCTTGCCTTTCCTGGAACAGCAGCACACCCTGAATTCTAGACTTTTGCATTTTGCCTTCCCTCTTATCTTGATAGCTTTTCTCTTATACACCCCATGGTTTGCTCTCTGTCCCCATGCGGATCTTAGCTTATATATTAGCTTCATGCTAAGGCTTTTCCTTGCCTGTCATTAAAAATTGTGCAACTCTCCTCCCAACCTTGTCAGTCCCTAATCTCTTACTCTGCTTTATTGATACACGACACTACACTTACTATCCACCTGGTACACTATATAATTTGCTTATTTGCTTGCTAATTACCCCAGCGTCATTGACTGTAAAATGAGTGAAGAATATTCACAGTAGTAGGGTTTTCTTTGTGTTTTCTCTCTCTCTCTCTCTCTCTCTCTCTCTCTCTCTTTTTTTTTTCCTTGAGACAGGGTTTCTCTGTGTAGCCCTGGCTGTCCTGGAACTCACTCTGTAGACCAGGCCTGGAACTCAGAGATTAACCTGCCTCTGCCTCCCAAGTGCTGGGATTAAAGGTGTGCACCACCACACCCAGCTTCTCTCTCTCTTTCTTTTCTTCTTAGACTTGCCCATGCTGTGTTGCCTTTGCTGGTCTTAACCCTTGTCCTCACCCTTACCCTCTTCCTACCCTGGTCTACTGAATAGCTGAGTCTACAGGCAAATCCCACTGTACCCCGATCCTAAGGGGATATTTTGAAGATTAAACAGAGCTTTTAGAACAGGGTCCAACATGTAAAGTATTATGTTTGTGCTAGCTATTGTTATTTTCTTATTATTAAGCAACATGTTGGGAGACATATAAAATTACCCTGAAAAAAGAAAAAACAAAAAAACAAAAAACCCAACTCTTCAACATTGAAAAGTAGACTGGTGACTGCTTTCAATTCTTGGTTGCTTAGTAACCACGGTTTCAGCAATGATGAATGATACCCAGTTGATGAATGATGCCCAAAGCCTCTGGTCTAAAATACTTCCCAGCCCTAATGGGATATGCTGACTGCAAATATAAAGTTTAAAGAGTTGAAGTTCAAAAATAGAGTTTCCACATCAATTGTAATCCAAGTGTCATATGTTCCCTTTGACTTTAGAAACAAGTATAATGGTTTATGAAGAAGTTGAAATGCTGTCTGGCTGCAATGATTCTGAGTTATAGCTGCCTATAGTCACCCAACTCTAGTCTGTAAATGATTGTTGCTGGGGTGGCCAGGGCATGCTGTGTTCACCTAACCCCATTTACATGGTAGTACTCTAAACCAGTTGGTTTGTCTCGGAGTCTCTCTGACCCACTCACGGTAAATTACTCTTTCACTCTCCAGTAAAAACTTCTTTCCAAAGGGGAGCATTTCCTTAGCCTGATCCATTCAGTTTTGAGTGCTCACTTAATGTAATTATTCACTTTTCAAGCCTATGCCACATACAGCTCCACACAAAACATTCTGAGCTGCAGTTTGCTAAGCAATGTCCATTTTATCCTATGTTCACTAATTAAATAAGAAATAAGCACATGGGTTGGCTACATAAATCAGTGGTAGGGTGCTTGCCTAACATACGTTGAAGACATCAATTCAGCCTCTGGTACCACACACACATGCATAAACACATATACACATGCATATACACATGCATGCATATACACAGGTGCATGTATGCATGCCTGTATATGTCAGGTAGATACTTCCTTCTGTTTATCCTCTGCTGGGTATGTAGCAGTGATCAAGCACTTGCCTAGCATGTGAGGCCCTGGGTTGCAGCATCACAAAATAATTTTAAAAGCTTCTTCTCTGTTTTTCTCACATGGGCAGTAATTTTTTAGTGTCAAAGAGTATACTAAAGGTACCTGGATGGTGAATGATGGTGTAGACTGTCATTCTGAGAGGTTAGTCATTCAGGCTGGCATTCTCTAAGTCATTAATGTAAAGACAAATCAGTTTTTCCTTGAAATCAAATAAACGTTCCTGATAGATTCTCAGGTTGGTGGCCTCTCTGCTGAGCCTCTGCTCTGTTCATTATCTTATCTGGGTTTGGCTTGAAGCTCTGGAGATGCTTGTCTTGGTTAAATTAGAGAGTTGGTGAATGAGGACATTAAAAATGGGAAAGGAATGAGGAGTGAATGAGCTCATAATGGGAAGAAAGTATTTTCCTTCCATAATATGCTTTGCACCTGAAGATGCAATTCTGTTGGGACCGCATGCTTGAGGGATGCTGATTACATGTCTATATAGTGTTACAGGAATAGTCCACTGGACTGTACAGTACAGCGCCTTAGTGTACACAATCTTAAATAGTTTTGCTTAAGTGAGGCTGTTATATTATTAGAAGGGTCTGTTTTGAACCATTTGGTTGTTCATACCCTCTATTTCAGTGCCTCCAGAGTGAAACGTTGTGTGCAGTATTTCATTTGAGCAGATGCAGGTATGTTTGTAGCCTTCTGGAGAGATTAAGAACGGCCAGCATTTTGAAAAATGGAGATTTGGAAATCACATATGTGTGTAGGTGTGTGTGGGAAACGGGAGTAAGCAGCTAAGACTGATGTAGTACCCTGCTGTAGTAATGGCCGACCTGGCAGAGGAGCTGCACATAGGAGATGGTTATTAGCCTGGCAGTATTTACTCTTTGATTGTCACTTGATACATGTAAGTTTTCATAGTTTCTAAAATAAAAGAAGTAACAGAAATATCTTTCAAAGAAACTGAGAGCTAATGGATGTTCCTGACAGGATAGCATCTGGAAGTATCAATACAGTCAAGAACCTTAGAAGCTGAAGCTCCTGGGACTAACTGATGTTTCCTGTGGACTAGAAATTACAGCTTTCTTTATGTTACAGTGGTAGGATTGAACCCAGGCAGGCTTTGTGCATTCTAGGCAGGCATTCTATCATTGAGTTAACAGCTTCAGACTCAAGAATAAAACTTAACACTAAATTTAAGAATATTAAGATGTTATTACTGGAGATGGGGGTCTTACTATGGAACTCTGTCTGGCCTAGAACTCACTCTGTAGATCAGGCTGCCCTTAAATTTACAGACTCCACGTGCTCTTGCCCCCCAAGTGCTGGGATTAAAGGTGTGTGCCACCATGCCTGGCTATGTTCATGGTTTGATCATCTACTGTGAAATGAAAAGTCAAGTTGCCAGCCTGGCTTCCGGCTTTTGCTGAAGTCTAACAAGCTTCTGTGTGTGTATTTACTGATGTTTATCATTTGAAATCTCGAATCACTTTTTCTCAGTCATTCCCTCTCCTTTCTTTGGGACAGGACCTGTTTACACTGGGCATGTAAACGCAACCATGGGCAGGTGGTGTCCTACCTGCTACAATCAGGAGCTGACAGAGAGATTCTTACAACAAAAGGAGAAATGCCGGTACAACTAACATCAAGGAGAGAAATCAGGAAGATTATGGGAGGTGAGTCTGTTCAGGGATCCTTTAAGATGTGCTATTATTGGCCACATTGGTACTGATCAGATAACTGGTCCTATTTTTATAAGTTAATTACTATGCCAAGGTTATGATGGCATTTTTTTTTTCTAGGAGGCCAATATTATGTACTTTTTTTTTTAATTTGTAAAATTGACAATAGTAAAAATGGTCGTCATAAGCCTACTGAAATGTTCTTTCTCTTCTGACCTAAGGAGGCAGTCAGTCCTGACCAAAGTGTGGGCCACATCTCATCCTTTCTTTAGTAAATTTTGTGTTCTGTATTTTTCTATTTTCAAGTGGAAGAAGCCGATGATGACGACGAGATCCCCCAGCTGAAGAAGGAGTCAGAACTGCCCTTTGTTCCCAACTATCTGGCCAACCCAGCCTTCCCTTTTATCTACACCCCTGCAGCAGAAGATTCCACCCAGTTGCAGAATGGGGGCCCCTCCCCCCCTCCAGTATCACCTCCTGCAGATGGATCACCTCCATTGCTTCCCCCCACAGAACCCCCTCTGCTAGGGGCCTTCCCGAGGGACCACAGCTCTTTGGCACTGGTCCAGAATGGTGATATTTCTGCCCCCTCTGCCATACTTAGAACACCAGAAAGCACAAAACCTGGTCCTGTCTGTCAGCCACCAGTGAGTCAGAACCGCTCCCTGTTCTCTGTCCCATCCAAGCCCCCGGTGTCTCTGGAGCCTCAGAACGGGACGTATGCAGGCCCGGCGCCAGCATTCCAGCCATTTTTCTTCACCGGAGCATTTCCATTTAATATGCAAGGTAACAGCACACAGCCTCTGCAGCAGGAGGGTGATGTTTAGTTGTTTATGTAGTTATGATATACTTACAAAATTAGGAAACAGTTCCAAGATCTGTCTAAGGAAGGAACTCTTTACGCTCAAGATTCCAAAACTGTATACTTTTTACTTTAAACCATGAAAGTATTACTCCTTTTCTATCATTCCTAAGAACAAGGATTTTCTTTTATATATAGCTATAGTACAAGTATTAAATTTAGGAAATGCAATTTTGATTTAATACTGTTCTAAACTGATAGTCCATATTTAAGTTCCTCCAATTGTCTTTTTTTTTTTTTTTTTTTAAGATTTATTAGCCGGGTGTGGTGGCGCACACCTTTAATCCCAGCACTTGGGAGGCAGAGGCAGGCAGATTTCTGAGTTCGAGGCCAGCCTGGTCTACAAAGTGAGTTCCAGGACAGCCAGGACTACACAGAGAAACCCTGTCTCGAAAAACCAAAAAAAAAAAAAAAAAGATTTATTTTATTTATTATATGTAAGTACACTGTAGCTGTTTTCAGACACTCCAGAAGAGGGCACCAGATCTCGTTACGGATGGTTGTGAGCCACCATGTGGATGCTGGGATTTGAACTTATCATCTTCGAAAGAGCAGTCGGGTGCTCTTACCCGCTGAGCCATTTCACCAGCCCCAATTGTCTTAATAATAGATATTGTACTTAGCTATTATGCCATTTTATTATTTTTTTAAACTGAAACATTCTCCATCCTTTTATACACATACACATACTCACTCTCCCTCCTTCTCTCCTTCCCTCCCCCCACCTCTTTGGTTTTGTTTTGTTGAGACAGGGTTTCTCTGTGAAGCCCTGGCTGCCCTGGAACTTACTTTGTAGACCAGGCTGGTCTTGAACTCAGAGATTTGTCTACCTCTACCTCTCAAGTGCTAGGAGTAATGGCATGCACCACACCTTCTCTCTCTCTCTCTCTCTCTCTCTTTTTTTTTTTTTCAAGACAGGGTTTCTCTGTATAGCCCTGGCTGTCCTGGAACTCACTCTGTAGACCAGGCTGGCCTCGAACTCAGAAATCCGCCTGCCTCTGCCTCCCTAGTGCTGGGATTAAAGGCGTGTGCCACCACGCCAGGCACCTTCTCTCTTTTTTAAAAGGAAGATTTATTCAGGCTAGGCCTGGTCCGTGGCACATACCTTTAATCCCAGTACTCAGGAGGCAAAGGCAGGAAGATCTCTGTGAATTCGGGGCCAGCCTGATAAACTGAACCATCAGTAGACCAGTGTCCTAAAAGTGAGTTTTAGGACATCCAGGGCTGTTACACAGAGAAACTCTGTCTTGAAAACCAACCAAACAAACAAACAGAGAGACAGCCAAATAGACAAAAACAAAAAGACAAAACCAGAAGAAATAGAAGGAAAAAAAAAATCGATACGGGTCTTGGCAGTTTCAGAGCACTGGTTCTTGTGCAAGGGATTCTGGTTCCATTGTCAGTATCTGAACTGTAGCTCACAACTGTCTGTAATTTCAGTTCCAGGAGGTCCAGTGCCCTCTTCTGCACTGGATACACATTATACATATACATATGTGTAGGCATAGCACATATAAAATAATTTTGAAGACAGGATTAATTTGAGGGTGGCAGTGTGATCCACTTGATCTGGGTACTGGAAACCAAATTCTGGTCCTCTGGAAAAACAGCAAGTGTTCTTAAAAGTTGAGCCATCTCTCTAGCCCTGTCTTTTCTCCTATCATTCTTGACCCCTATAATTTTGAGGGGTTCAGATCAGTTATTTGGTGAAATATGGCTTATTATCATTCCTTCTCTGTTTATTACTTGGTGTTGTGCTATAAAAAAAGGACTTTGAGGGGCTGGAGAGATGGTTTAGTGGTTAAGAGCGCTGGCTACACTTCTAGAAGACCTGGGTTCAGTTTCCCGCACCCACATGGTAGCTCACAACGTTATGTAATTCCAGACTTGGGGAATGAAATAAAATAAAAACAAATGTCAGTAAAGAAGGACTTTTCCTTCCCATTTATAACCAGGTGAACTTAACAATCCTTTCTTTTTGGCATTTTTTATTTTTCCTTTTGGGTGTTTTGCCTGTATTTATGTCTGTATGCCATATATATGTCTGGTGTCCTCAGAGGCCAGAAGAGGGCATTGGATCTCCTGGAATGAGTTACAGTTGTGAACCACCCTGTGGATTCTGGGAACTTAGGTCTCCAGGAAGAGCAGCCAGTGTTCTTAACTGCTGAGCCGTCTCACCAGCCTGGACTCATGATTCATATTACATTCAGTGTGTTGTAATTTGATGCAGTCATCCTTTTGATATTCAGATTATTCCTGATTTAGCCCTTGGGAACCCCTTTCAGCTAGTTCTGTCCTGTGGGCACATCCCCCTTATTCTAGTGCAACACGATGGTTCTCATTTATAGTGTCATTTCCCCAGGCCAGCACTGCAATCCACCATTTCTCTTGGGAGTTGTGGGGATTTTGTTGTGGGTGGCGGGCAGGGAGGGTAGAGAATTGGATTTAGAAGCCAGGATGTAGGCACGAGGTGTCCTCATGATTATAGGTGTGACAGTTCTTGGCTTAAGTAGAGACTAAGAGAAGGGAAAAGGAGAGGCATGGAGAAGGGAACAGGACAGGAGAAGAGGCGAGTGTTTGTAGAAATATGTCTGTAAATACATCCATTATTCACATATATTCATATGTATATTTCTCTCTTTGTGTATGTGTTTGTTTTGGGGCAGAGTCTTATTATGTAGTCCTGCCTAGTCCAAAGCTCATTATGTAGAATAAGCTAGTATTGAACTCATAAAGGTTCGCCTACTTCTGCCTAACAAATGCTAGGATTAAAGGAGTACACAACCATGTCTGGCTGTCGGTATCAGTTTGAGAACCTTAGAAACCAGATGTTCATACAGACAGTTGTAATCCCAGTAAAATTCATAGAGTCTAGTGTACGCTTACTTTTTCTTTTCATTTTTTTTGTTTGTTTGTTTGTTTTGGTTTTTTGAGACAGGGTTTCTCTGTATAGCCCTGGCTGTCCTGGAACTCACTTTGTAGATCAGGCTGGCCTCGAACTCAGAACTCCGTCTGCCTCTGCCTCCCAAGTACTGGGATTAAAGGTGTGCGCCACCACGCCCGTTGAGGGCAGATCACTTTTTTTTTTTTTTTTTTTAATTTTATTTATTATATGTAAGTACACTGTAGCTGTCTTCAGACACTCCAGAAGAGGGCGCCAGATCTCGTTACGGATGGTTGTGAGCCACCATGTGGATGCTGGGATTTGAACTTATCACCTTTGGAAGAGCAGTCGGATGCTCTTACCCGCTGAGCCATCTCACCAGCCCGGGCAGATCACTTTTAACTCTGCTTTATGAATAGTAGATCTGCTCCCGAGCAACAACTACTCCCTTATTAAGGTTCAGTATTTCAAGTCAGGCTTAGATGCAACTGTTTGTTGTTGTTCCTTTGCTGTTTTGTTTTGATTTGGTGGTTGGTTTTATTGTTGTTGTTGTTGTTGTTGTTTACTTGTTTTGTTTTTGTTGGTTGAGTATGTATCCTAATCTGGCCTAGAACTCACTATGTAGACCAGGCTGGCCTGGAGCTCACAGAGGTCCGCCTGTCTCTGCATCCTGACTTGTTAGGATGAATTGTTTTGGTGTTTGAGTCAGTGTCTCACTGTGTGTGTAGTCCAGGCTATCCTGAAACCTCTGGTCTTTCTCTCCCCCTCCTGTTGCTGGGATTGTAAGTGTGAGTCGCAATCCGTGCCTGCCTCCTTTACTCTCTGTATTTAAGGAGCGTTCTATATTTCCTAACTAGCTTTAGATCCATTATTGTTGGTCCTATTAGAGCTCTTCACATAGCACATCTTGCCCTGGCCATCTTTTTGACTCTTTTCTTTTCCTACTCGTGTATAATTGGCACGCAGAGATGAGTGACATTGGATAGCACCTGCACCTCCTTGCTTGGTGAGCCATAGCAGAGAAGACAGTGCAGGAAACTGCCCCAGCAGAGCCACGAAAGGCTGTAGACTAACCCTCCTGACTGGACTAGTTTGCTCAGTGAATGCTGCAGACCTTAAATTACATCCTCTGTGCTACACTACCATTTCTCTCTCTCTTTTTCTAGAGCTGGTACTCAAGGTGAGAATTCAGAATCCATCTCTTCGTGAAAATGACTTCATTGAAATTGAACTGGATCGGCAGGAACTCACCTACCAAGAACTGCTCAGAGTGAGCTGCTGTGAGCTGGGTGTTAATCCAGACCAAGTGGAAAAGATAAGAAAGTTACCCAACACTCTGTTAAGAAAGGTAAGGAAAGTCTGTTCAGTGTGAGTGGGTACTGTTTTCATTTCAAGCACTCTTAACTTCTCCCTTGAGTATTGAGTCATAGCTTAAGGGGAAGCCACTAAAAAGGACAAAGGAGAGCCATGGCCACGACTCAGGTAAAGCAGTGCTTGTTATGTGCAGGGCTCTGAGCTCCAGCTCCAACCTTACTGTAATCACTCCATACACCCTCTTCCCCTTCCTCTGAGTCCACAGAGAAGCTCCCACTTTACTCATTTATTTATTTTGAAACAGGGTCTTGCTGTGTAGCCCTAGCTTGCTTGGTATTTGTGGTGTGTCCCAGGCCAGCCTTGGATTTATGGCAGTCCTCCTGCCTCTGCTTCTTGCCTGCTAGGATTAAATGTGTGAACAATTATACTCTAATACACTGGCACTTTTGAAGGTTGGAAGATAGCAGGATGTTACATGGGCCTGTTTCAGTTGTTCCCATAGTAACCAGTGGGGCTTGCCTTATGCCATATGATATGCAGCCCACCTGGCATCTTAGTGATGCTCCAGCCAGCTGAGGGCTCTCCAGCTTCTGGCTTCTGGCTTCTCTAAGTTCCTGAGGAAACCTGACACTCAGCCTGCCTGTCCCTTTAGGGCATTCTCATCCTGCAACAGAGACAGTTAGAACTTTCTCCATCTTGCCCAGGTAAAATGTGGGAGCTGATCACTGCTTAGCTGTCTCGGGGATTTAATTTTCCTTCTAGGTTAAAGATGAACCAAGATTCTGGAATCAATACAACCAACCAAGCATAGACACAAGCTGCTGCTATGCTCTGTTGCCTTGAGCTGGCAAGTTGGCTCAGTGTTAAAAGCACGACTGCAAAGCCTGAGGACCTGAGTTCTGTCCCAGGGCCCCACATGGTGGGAGAAGAGAACCAGTTCCCACAGGTTGCCCTCTGATCTCCACATGTGCATTATGACACAAATGTGTACACACAAAATAAACAAATGTAATAAAGAGTTAACTAAATGAAAGAAAATTTTAATCCATTGCCCCATTTTGTTTTAGGACAAAGATGTTGCCCGACTCCAGGACTTCCAGGAGCTGGAACTGGTTCTGATGATAAGTGAAAACAATTTTCTGTTTAGAAACGCTGCATCCACACTGACTGAGAGGCCTTGCTATAACCGGAGAGCTTCAAAACTGACATACTAATGCAGCAGGGACTTCATCACTGAGTATTGTGACAGTATGTGTCACCTCTGGGCCAAAGGACAAGCCATTGATCCCAAAGCCTCGGATGCCCACCAGGGCCCCTGGTGCCACTGCATAGTGTTCACTAACACCCCACCTCAGCAGGCAGGAGCCCTGACCCCCCAGCAGCGGTGCCACTCTTCCAAGCCTCTTGGTGCACAATAAATTATTGCTGAATCTTTGAACAGCTGGAAAGTAGTCTTGAGAGGCAGAAGCCGAAGGTACGAAAGCCAGTGTTTAATGTGCAGAGTCTAGAGAGTTGTCGAAGCAGGAACTGAGAGCGCAGACCTATTTCTACCCACTCCTGTTGACAGTGGGCCTGAAGGGCCGGGCGCGCCTCTCTTGGTGTTGCATGATCGTGACACTCAAGAAATTTTGAACTGATGAGGGAGGAAGACTGGGGAAAGAAAGAAAGCACACACAGGTACTGGACAGAGGGATTCTGGTATGACCTGTGGCTGTGAGGTCTCATATAGCATATTTATAAATGTTACTCAGGTTTAAAGTATTTAAAATATAGTTACCTAATTGTAAATAGGCTGTTAACCAAAAGAGCTTCCCCTCCCCCAGTTTTCTTTTATGACCACTCATGACTGCGGTTGTCTCAACAGTCATCTTCGCATCTGCTCCCCTCCACAGTCACTAGAGGGCTCTCTAATGCTTTCTAAAGGAGCCACCACCCTGCTCCGTGGCCACTCCTGTCATCCTGTCTAATTGCACCATTCAAGAAGAGCACAGGCGCTGTTGGACAAGGCGCCCACCACTCTCACTCCCACCAGGAACGAAGAGCAGCTTTTGAGCCTGGACTTGTTGCTGGTTTAAAGGTTATTGTGGGAAACTGAACTAAAGGAGTTAGCATCTTTATTTTTGTATCAAAGATAAAGGTTATTTTGAAAATTATTAGGGTTTTTACATAACTCTGAAATCTGTTGCTTTTATAAACAAATTGTTCAATCTTAGGAGTTCCCCGTTACCTCCACAGTCCATTGTGAGGGCCTGATTAGACTCTGGAGCGTGGTGTACATTTCTTCTCCAAGAGTGCATGCAAGAGTCTTCCCCTCCTCAGCCTCATTAAAGATGAAAAGCCGCCTCGGTTTGCTTAACTTTAGATAGGGCCTGGCGCACACAGAGGAGCAGGAGAGCAGGGCTGGAGCAGCTGTTGACGGGACCCCTGCTGTCTTAAGCTTTTCCCCATAGTGCCTATAGTTTCCAAAGAAACTTAACTTCCTGGGTATTAACTTAATTTTATTAGAACACTACAGTTGACTGAAAACATGCAGATGCACTGGAAGAGAACCCCTAGTGCTGAGGTAATGGCCTCCCACTGCCGTCTGAGTGCTGAAATGAGCTTGAGGTGTTCTTGAAAGCCAGTGTCATAGGGTCACTGTGAGGTGACTGCATGGTACCCGCCCCGGCACAGCTGATGACTTCCCTTGTAGAGGGTTTGCATAGCGGAGTGGCCGTGGCTCATCACCCCCCTTTCCCAAGTGCTTTAATGAAGAAACCGCCCTTGTGTTTCAACCAATCAGAAACGACTTTATCTAAATGTACTAACCTTCCTTCCCCCCCCCATTTGCTTTGAAAAAGTTTAGTAATTCAATTAAGTGTGATTCCATCTTAGAAGAAATAAACTCAGTATTAATTCATGTCTAAATCGCTGGGGTTCAGACTCCTTCAGCCTCCCTAGTTGATTAGAGATTCTGAGCAGCAGTGGGAGCTGGCTGGGAGGTGGGCTACAGGGGAACAAGCAAGCGCTTCAGACTGACCAAAGGTCCTGGTGTCCCACATGGCTCTGCCCCGTGTCTCGGGCAGTGGGATGGAGCTGCATGGTTGCTCTTAGGTGAGTTCCGAGTCTTAATCTATGCATTCAGAGAAATATTTTTATATGCGTTGTGTAATTTATAACAAGGGGTTTTCTTTTAGGCTTTGTTAACTGAATGCTCCTCTCCTCCTCCACTGCATATTTAAAGCATGTGTTCACACTGTGTAAACATTCACAGAAGACTTTTCCTCGTGTGTTGTTGACTCTTTAAACATAACAGGTATTATTAAAATTAACCGTTAACTGACCCAGCCTGTTCTCTCTCGTTTTGCCCTCTTACTGTATGCTAATCATAGAGGGTTCAAATTGCTGTGAAGTCCCATGGGGCTGTCGCTGTGGAGGAAAAAGAGGACCAGCTCCCCGGCCGAGTGTCTGCCACCCCACTGCTGCCTGCCTCTGTTCGGCAGCACTCATGCCCTGTCACGAGTGTCACTGTCTCACCCTGTGGGTAGCGTCTGGAGACAGGATTCTGTGTGACATCTTCCCTCCCAGTTCACAGCAGTCACTTGGTTTCCCTGGAGTCGCTGAGCCAGCTAGATAGAGGTCACCCCCTATTAACCACAGCTTTTGATTATCCTATTTACTTGACACAACTGAGCCTCCCCTTTGGGCTGTCAGCACCTGTCACGGCCTCAGTGAGTTCAGAAGACAGGAGAGGAAGCACAGCCCCCACTTTCAGATCTTTAGCCAGGGAGGATGCTGAATGGATCTCCTGTTTGGTATAGGCCTCCTAGTACCTCACAAAGCAGACGTCATGCCAAATTGGCCTAATAAATCAGAGAGCACAGCAGAGACCTTTTCTTAGCACCGGGGAGAGGCAGAATAATTTGGGCATTTGTGCACTCATACTTGCTCTATCAGAAGGATGGAAGTCGCCTTCCATGCACTCATAAACATCCTGGGCAGAAATAGCCTGCCCAAAAAAAAAAAAAAAAAAATGTTATTAACCTTTAACAAATGGTCTCGCAGCATAGGCCAACCAGGGGCATATAGAAAAAGCAGATCAAAGGCGCCATCTCCTTGGTGACTGCCAAGCACTTAGGGTGGGGAAAGAAAACCAGCCACTACCCGCACGCAGTCAGTCACTTCTCACCAACAGTAAAGGTACAAATGAGGGTGAGCTCGAAGGCTGAGGAGGTGACAGAGAGGTTCCTTTCAAGTACAGTCCTGGGACCAGATGGACTGTGCAGAAAAGTCGTTTGTTGGCTTGTTCAAAATGGCTTCAGGGCCTGGGGAGGCAGGGACCTAGGACACTTTTGGCCTTCCTGTTCACCCAGCTTGACCAGAGGAGAGGGAAAGATCAGTGGCCTCCCTGGTGAACAGGCATCTTAGGAAGCCAGGAAGGGAGAGCTCACATCCACTTATGGCCCTGGTGAGCGGGGCTTGGAAGACTGAGGAATGACAATGGGCTCAAAAGGGTGCTCCGCAGCTCTTCCAAGAACCCCAGCCTCACTCAGATCAAGTCCCATGGCCTTTCTTCCTTCCTTCCTTTCTTCCTTCCTTCTTTCTTTTCTTTTCTCTTTTCTTTTCTTTCTAAGATTTATTATAGAAGAGGGCATCAGATCTCATTACGGATGTTTGGTTGTGAGCCACCATGTGGTTGCTGAGATTTAAACTCAGGACCTTTGGAAGAGCAGTCAGTGCTCTTAACTGCTGAGCCATCTCTCCAGCCCCATTTTTTTTTTGGGGGGGGGGGCTTTATTGAGTGGGAGGTGCTGTAATTTTGCTGTGACTTTTCGCTATGAAGATGGATGGTATTTATAGCCAAAGGTTTGGGGTCTGAAGCTTTCAGATAACTGCAGCCACACAGAAGTGTAGGATGGCCTCGGCATGCCCTGGTTCTTCATGAGGGTTCTAACCCCCAGACTCTGCAAACAGGGAGAAGAAGGTAACATGTGGTCCACATGCTGTTGACCACAGCTTTATTTCATTTGTGAATTCAGACAGCACCAGTACAGGAACTCTGTTCCCCGGGACAGACTGACCTAACAGTCCCTGGTCCAAGAGGAGAAAGGTTCATTAAAAAAAAAAAAAAAAAAAAAAAAAAGGAAAATATGAATATGTAGAGGCAGGAGCAAGGTCTCTTAAAAACTACAGTACAGGAATAATGGTCGACCAGGACCAGGAGACCCAGACACTGGTAGGAGCTTGGCTTTGAACTGGCTGTGATCTCTAACTCACTTCCTCATTCCATTGTTAAGTACGGCTAGTCTGTGAGACAATCTGCAGAATTAAAAAAAAAAACAAAAACAAAAACAACTCCAAATGTCCCCAGTCATGGCCATCGAGTCCATTCTGACAAGGAATATATCATCTAGGCGAGTCCCGCATCCTTGGCCATCCCATAGAAGATGCCTCCAGCCGCAATGAGGTTGACTGGAGAGTCAAATTCAGCTACCATTCCTTTGTCCAAGACCAGGACCCTAGCCAGAAACAGAAAAAGTAGTTAAGCCTCCCAGCCCTGGAGGCCTGCCCTGCCCTTTGGGTACTGTTCAGGCTCCGCAGTGACATGGCAGCCCACCTACTTCAGTCAACCTCCTCCTCAGCCCAACTGATGGGCCACGTGTGCACACTTGAAGGTTGGTGGTTATTTTCGAGATTTTGTTAGCTCAGTGCATGAAGCCGTTTCTGGGATCAAATACCAAGTCCTATTCATCTCTGTCAGTCTGGGCTTGGAAAGCTTTCCCTAATGAGCCTTTCCACTTGCTGGGGTCCCAGGGCTTCTTCAGCAGGCTGTGTGCAGGGAGCCATGGACCTGCACGCTGGCTCCTGTGTCTATCCATTTGCTCTGTACCAGCTCACAAAGGCACTCGGCAGGAAACTGGGCTGCAGAGAGGCCAATGCTGCAATCTGGGACTTGGGCTGCTGCTGCTGCTGCATGGATTAACTGCCCCACCCAGGCAAGCTTGAGCCTGGAGTTAGAGTCTCCTAGCAACCACACACAGGATGCACCTGGCATAAGACCCATAGGCAGCTGCACTAGGGTAAGGTGGGAGGGGCACCCCCTGCACCCCCCCTCTCACCCACACCTGAAGAAAGGCCCTTTTGTGAGACAGAAAGGTTGCTTTCAGAACCTCACCTGCTGGGCTCCTAAATCTGTGTGCTGGGCAGGAGTGGCCATTATCTCCTGACCACTGTCTAAATTTGCCCAGGAGGCTGTGTCATCCAAACTCAGTCTCTAGTGGCTTCTCCTGGCCCTTAACATGAAGACCAACTGAATCTGTGTGCTCTTCCACTTAGCTTTTGGGGCCTACTCCTCTCTCTGACTCTGCCCTCCAGCCTCAGTGCTCCCTGCGTTGGGGCTGTGCTGCCTCCAGTTCTGAGGTATGCAGGCCCCTCCCTTCCTTATTCCCCTCTCACTTCTTTCTTATCCTTTGCGGCTATCTGGCACTTGCTTAGCAGAGAAGGTCCTGCTACCTTGTGTAGACTCCTCTGTCTGCACAAAGGGACCCTTGCTTCCTTCCTGTGGGCTCTAAATACAGGTTCTGTAACCTGACTCATAATTTCTGCCTACTCTTTTAGAAGGTGTGAACTCTCTCCCCACCCCCCACCCCCAACGTGATGGGGCCCAAGCCTCCCATCCGAGGGCCTCTGGGGCATGAGTCCAGCCTCCAGATGCTGAGCCCAGCATTTCCAGCTACTTAAACTTGCCTCTCAGTGGGCTTCTGAATGGGAGAGGAGGGCAGACATGGAGAGGGGATGGGTCAGACACAGGGATGCATCAGGCACACACACACACACACACACACACACACACACACACACACACACACCGGAAGACCCTGCTGGCTGCATGAGGACACTTCTGAGAGAGCATACAAACTTCTTCGGTTGACCCATCACCCTGCCCAAGGAAGCCGAGAGATTCTGAGGGCAATCCTTGGAGGAACTAGTGCTAGAGAGACTCACAATAAATGGGCTTTAAGGGAGCAAAGTGACATCTCTCAGCATTACCCTCAATTTGAACATTATTTCATTGACCCTTTAACAGCCGTTCTGAGAGATCTGGAGCAGGCCCAGAAAAGCCTTGCAAGTTGCCCATAGTCACACAGCAACCAGGGCTCAGTGCTCTGGCTCAGACACAAAGCACTCCCGCCCCCAAGCAAGCATCAGTTGTTTCCGGCACTGTTAGGGTCTAGTCACCAAGGATGGGACTCAGGAATATGTCATGTACCTTCCAAGCAGCTTTATGGGGTGTGGCTGGTATACTTCCCTGTCCCGGGTGGTAGTAGTGAGGTACACAGACATGATGGACATGATGGACATGTGAACACTCCCTCATCAAGCTTGGAAGTGACATGAGGGGCCATTCCCCTCCCCTTACTCATCAACAGTAAGAAGCCCTGGCTCCTCTGTGATGGTCCCTGCGGTTTCCAGTGTCTAGGGAGCCTGGTGTACCTTTCACCACATGTTAGTCATTCCCAAAGGACCCTGTGTCTTTCTTTGCATGTGTCAATGTACCCATTAGCCCTGTTCTATTGTACTTTGTACGTGAAGCTTGGGAATTCCACTCTATGGCTCCATACCATAGCCAATTCCAAGAGCTTCGCACCCAGATACTTTCAATGGCCCTGCCTATTCCTGACTCCCAAGTGACAGCTGCAGATCCCCTCCCTTGGCTTCCGGGGCTCACCTATTGTAGTCCATGATTGTGTTGAGCCGGTGGGCGATAGTCAGTACGGTGCAGTCTTCAAACTGGGTACGGATGGTGCCCTGGATGAGGTCATCTGTCTCCAAGTCAATGGCAGCAGTGGCCTCATCTAAAACCAGGACTCGGCTCTTCCGGAGCAGGGCTCGGGCAAGGCACACAAGCTGCCTCTGGCCAACACTGAGAAAGAAGGCAGGAGTTTCCAGCTAGGTGTCCAGGCTATCTTCCAGGCTACCCTCCTTTCCAACATGTCTGTCTTCACCCCTTCTCAATAGCCCGGGACTGGTTGTCTACCTTTCCTGGTTCTGCCACAGTTCTCCAGGAGCAGGGACAAGGGCTTGTATCATAATGAGGCACCTGATGGGCTAGAGCCAGAGCCAAACACTACTGTGATGGCTCCGTTGTAAATATTCTCAGGTCTCTTCTTCCTGCATTTCCCTCCTGACCACTCTGCAACTAATACCACTGTGTGCCTTCAGTGCACAGTATCAGCCAATCACACTTTAGTAAGAATATATTGGGATTGCTCTTCCTGGATATTTACATACAAGCCATTCATGCCCTCTTGCTAAAACTACAATTATACCATCTGACAGCCATCCCCTACCCACACAGGGAATAGAGGCCGTGGCTCTATTTGGCAGATGTGTAAGGGAGACCTGGGGACTTCCCATCTTTGTTCACTTTGAACCAGGAGAGCTGATCCTTGATCCTTATATTCAACCTCTGGCCTTGAAAGCCAGAACCAGTAAACAAAGCAAGGCTGTGTTCCCAACCACAGAGGCCACAGCATCCCTTCCATACACCCCCCCCCCACACACACCCAAGGACAAATACCTCAACCCTTCCCAGAGGGGTGAGTCAGAGCCAGAGTAAAGACCAGCCTCCCTCCCTGGCCTCTTCCCGCAACTAATGAAGGTTTTGGCAGCAGAATGAGCTGCCAGATAAAACTCAGGGCTGATTAATGGTGGGCCTGGCACAGGATACAGGTTATACTTAAAGTGACCACAATCTCACTGAGGGAGAACGAGGGACCATTTTGTCTCTGATCCCGGTACAGACACTCTGGGGGAAGTGCTGGGGACCAGCAGACAGCCAAGAGCTCTAGACACAGGGATTGGAGAGCCCCTCCTGCCACCAGCCACATCCCTGTGTGTGCTTATGTAAGTAAAAGGCAATTAAAGATACACATTTACCCTTACGAACTTTTTGGAGCGGGAGAAAAGGCGCTGTACTAGAGATTGAACCCAGACCTCACATTCACTAAGCAAGAGCTACATCTCCAGCCAAGGCTGGCCTTGACCTTTGAATTCTTTTGGGGCAACTAGTTGGGATTACAGGTGTGTGTCATCAGACCTGAACCAGATGTTTTCGGTTGGATAGCGCCTTGTGATGAAGCAAGCACAGTAATTAGGGACAAAAGTCTCACACTTCCCTGAGTCCTTTGCCCTGTCTCTGGCTGCCCATGCAATTTTGGGCAAGTAATTCCATTTCTATTTCCGATCCATGGGGCAACAGTAAAGATTAAATGAGATGGTGGAGGCCACAGTACTTTGAATACTGCAAAACATTAAGCACCGGCCAGATGTGACCTTTTGTTTGTTTGTTTCAAGTTTTGAAACATGAGTATGTGCTGCATATAAAGATGGGGGGGAGAAGGGTTAGGAATGTAGGTCACGGTAGAGTGTTTCTGAGCATGTACAAGGTCTTGGGTTCGACCCCAGCACCAAAAGGAAAAAGTAAGAAAAGGAGAGAGGGCAGAAAGGGGAGAGAACTCGTTGACACTTCTCAGGAGTGAATGTAGGGTAAGTGCTTCTCAGCAGAAAAGACCCAGGACTGCTTCCTTCAAAGTGGAGCCACTGACTGGTCACAGCTGGCTCTTTCAGACTTGAATTTTAGCTCCTCTGGACAATGCTGTGCTGAAAGTGGAAAATATAACCAGGTGTGGTATATCATCTTAGGAGGCAGAGGCAGGGAGGGAGAGACAGAGGGAAAGAGGGAGGGAGGGAGGAAGAGAGAGAGAGAGAGAGAGGGAGAGAAAGGCAGGGAGGCAGGGGTAAGATCCCTCTGAGTCTTAGTCCAGCCTGTTCTTTTTTTTTTTGTTTTTTTGGTTTTTTTTTTTGGTTTTTTCGAGACAGAGTTTCTCTGTGTAGCCCTGGCTGTCCTGGAACTCACTCTGTAGACCAGGCTGGCCTCGAGATCAGAAATCCGCCTGCCTCTGCCTCCCTAGTGCTGGGATTAAAGGCATGCGCCACCACGCCTGGCTGAGAAATCTTATCTCAAAATAGAAACAAAAACAACAATAACAAAACAACAACAACAACAACAAGAACAAAAAGAAAACAGAAAATACATACAGAATTCTAAACTGTGAAAAAACACAAAATGCAAAATATCCACAACTTCCTTTTGTTTTTTTGTTTTGTTTTGTTTTGAGACAAGGACTCATCATGTAGCCCAGGGTGGCTTTAATTTGAAAGTAGTTTTCCTGTTTCAGCCTCCCAAGGTCTGGAATGATAAGCACATATCACCTAATAGCTTTTATACTGATGGCACAGTGAATGCTGTTTTAGATACATTAGCCTGAATAAAATGTGCTATTAGAATCGATTTCAGGGGCTGGTGAGATGGCTCAGCGGGTAAGAGCACCCGACTGCTCTTCTGAAGGTGATGAGTTCAAATCCCAGCAACCACATGGTGGCTTACAACCACCCGTAATGAGATCTGATGCCCTCCTCTGGTGCGTCTGAAGTCAGCTATAGTGTACTTATGAATAATAATAAATGAATCCTTGGACCGGAGAGAGCAGGGATTGAGCAAGTGGGGCCGACTGGGACGAGCGGGGCCAGCCAGAGTGAGGGGGGCCCGGCTGGAGCGAGCAGGGCTGAACAGGGGCGGCTGGAGCGAGTGGGGCCAACCGGAGCGAGCAGAGTTGACTGGAACAACGGGGGGGAAAAAAAAAGAATCTATTCCAGGGCCTGTTTAGTTAGGTCAGTGGTTCTCAACCTGTGAGTTGCAACCCCTTTGGGGGTCACATATTAGTTATCCTTCATATCAGATATTTACATTATGATTTATAATAACAAGAGTTTATGAAGTAGCAACATAAAGATTGGGGGGGTCAGCGCAATATGAGGAACTGTATTAAAGGGTGGTAGCATTGGGAAGGCTAAGAGCTGCTGAGACCGATGGTTCAGTGGATAAAGGTGTTTGCCCTGGGACTGATGGTCCGCATTTGATCCCCATAGCCCACATCTTAGAAGGAGAGAACCGACTTCTGTAGGTCATCCTACACATAACTGTCACTAAACAAATACTTAAGATTTAAGAAATATTTATTCTACTGGGTATGGTGGTGCATCCCTAGAGTTCTGAGTTCTAGGCTAGTCTGAGCTACATTGTGAAACTGTCTCAAAAAATAAGGTAAGCAAATTAAAATGTTAAAATGTATTGTGTGTGTGTGTGTGTGAGAGAGAGAGAGAGAGAGAGAGGGGAAGAGAGAGAGAGAGAGATCCTGTGGAGGCCAGAAGAGGGTACTGGGTCCTTTGGAGAGTCTGAGAACAGACTCTGAGCCTCTGAAGAGCAGAGTGTTCTTTTTTTTTTTTTTTAAAGATTTATTTTATTATATGTAAATACACTGTAACTGTCTTCAGACACTCCAGAAGAGGGTGCCAGATCTCATTACGGATGGTTGTGAGCCACCATGTGGATGCTGGGATTTGAACTTATCACCTTCAGAAGAGCAGTCGGGTGCTCTTACCCGCTGAGCCATCTCACCAGCCCCGAGCAGAGTGTTCTTAACACTGAGCCAGCCCAAATTACTTAATCAACTCACCTGTGTATTCTTGTCTGCTTGCTTCTCTTGCTATCATCAGCATAATTATTGTGCGTGTGTGTGTGTGTGTGTGTGTGTGTGTGTGTGTATAAGCTGTGTGTAAGCAAGTGTGGAGGTCAGAGGACAACGCTGTAGAGTCAATTCTCTCCTTCTCCGGTCACCAGGTTTGTGTGATAAGCTCCCCACTGAGCTGTGTCATCAGCCCGTGCCTCTTTTGAGAAGGGAGATGACCACTGTGGTGGTTTGAATAGGTATGGCCCCTACGGATTCATGTGTTTGAATGGTTGGCCCATAGGGAGGGGCACTATTAGGAGGTGTGGCCTTAGAGTAAGTAAGTCACTGTTGGGGCAGAATTTGAGATTATAAATGCTTAAACCATGTCCAGTGTAGAGGACAGTCTTCCTTCTGGCTGCCTGTGGATCAAGATGTAGAACTCTTGGCTCCTCCACCACCATGATGGTCTGCACACTGCCATGCTTCCTGCCATGTGACAACGGTCTAAGCCTCTGAAACTGTAAGCCAGCCCCAACTAAATGCTTGCCTTTATAAGAGTTGTTGTCTCTTCACAGCAATGGAAACTGTAACTAAGACAACTATGCTGCCCATTAATGTGGTTACTAGAAATATACAAATATATATATATATGCATATATATACATAAATGACTTGCATTATATATATTTATGTTATTATTTTTTTTAAAGATTTATTTTATTTATTATATGTAAGTACACTGTAGCTATCTTCAGACACTCCAGAAGAGGGTGCCAGATCTCGTTACGGATGGTTGTGAGCCACCATGTGGATGCTGGGATTTGAACTTATCACCTTTGGAAGAGCAGTCGGGTGCTCTTACCCGCTGAGCCATCTCACCAGCCCCTATGTTATTATTTTTTTAAAAAAAATTTTACGTTTATTTCATGTATATGAGTACACTGTAGCTGTCTTTAGACACACCAGAAGAGGGCATCAGATCCCATTACAAATGCTTGTGAGCAACCATACGGTTGCTGGGAATTGAACTCAGGACCTCTGGAAGAGCAGTCAGTGCTCTTAACCACTAAGCCATCACTCCAGCCCATATTTATGTTATTTATTACTCTACTTATATAGGTATTTTGCTCGCATGTATGTCTATGTACAATATGTGTGCAGTGCCCACTAAAGCCACAAGAGGAGGGTAGATTCCCAGGAATAGGAGTTACAGCCAATTGCCAGCTGCTGTGTAGCCATTGGCAATTGAACCTGGGTCCTCTGGAAGAAAAGATAGTGTTCTTAACTGCTGAGCCATCTCTCCAGTCCTCATCTTCTCACCAGGGAGTGCAATGCGAGCAGACATAGATTATTGTCATCCCTATCTTACAGTGAACATAAAAGAGACAGAATGGCTAAGCAACTTGCCCCAAATCACACAGCAAGAGCTAGAAATATGGCTTGGCAGTAAAGAGCTTGCCTAGGAGTTGTGAATCTAACACCAGAAATGAAGAAACTCAAACAAAATACAAAAGGAAACCTAGGTATCTTGAGGCTTTAGAGTCGGTAAGAACAGACTACCGATTCCTGGAACACACAGCTCTGGGGCTTGGGCCATGGAACCTGAGGGTTGGGAGTAGAGGGTCACAGGAAATGCAGAGGGCACCCACTTTGTACATTCCTGAGCTGGCTGCCTCCATCCTGGCAGATAGCTTTACTCTTTCTAGAGCAGCAAGGCCGTCCTCTCACTCACAGGTACAGGACCCTGGAGCCCAGAAGATTCTAGCAAGGGTGGGATTTGTTTTGTCTGAATGTCACTGGGGTTGAATTAGATGAGAGCAGAGCTGGTTCAAATCCCAGGCACGCCTTCTCTCAGCTGTGCAACTTTGGCTAACCCCCTGATGTCTCTGAGTTTGTTTCCTAAACTACAAAGTGAGGCTTGTGAGAATATGCTTCCTACAAAACAACCCCCCTGAGCAAGTCTGGCTGAGGTGCATCCCCGTGTGGATCCAGTGGTCATCTGGTTTCTCTCCAGCACCCACAGGGCCCCTAGTGTAGGGCAGCATTCGTGACATGTCCACTCCCATGCGTACCTGAGATTATCCCCACCCTCAGCACACTGAAAATCCAGGCCTGCTGGCTGGCTGCTCACGAATGTGTTCAGGTGGGATAGCTCCAGGGCCCTCCAGATGTCCTCGTCCGAGTAACGGCCAAAGGGATCTAGGTTCATACGCAGGGTGCCTGAGAACAGGATGGGGTCCTGGAGACGTAAGGAGGTCAGAGAGAGACGGAGCTTAGATGCTCTACAGAGTCCCAGGAGTGTGAAGAAGAAAAGCAACTGAAGCAGTGCCTCTCTGCTCTGTCCTCGGTTCTCCAGAAGGAGGACTTTACCAGGATGATAAAAAACTGTCTTGGGGGGGGGGGAGTGATAAACCTCAGCTTGGCCAGTTGCTAAGTCCCCTGCTGAAGCAGGAACCAGTATCAATAATCTGTCTGAAGTGTCGATTCAGCATTTAAAAAACAAACAAACAAACAAACAAACAAACAAACAAACAAAAACCCCACACTAAGGAGCTAGAAAAGACTGTACTGTTTGGAACTGGGCAACTGGGAGAGAAAGACAAGACTCCTGAGCGTTGCTGTGCTTGGGGGGAGCCTGTGGTCCTTCTCAGTTGCTAGCCCAGGAGCCCAAACGCAACCCTGGCAGGCCAAGGTGTCTGCCTTTCCAGATTTATGCCTGCGGGCTCTAATGTTGTCTGTGCTCCCTGCTACGGAGGCATCTCCCAACCAGGTCCCAGGTCCCAAGGCCAAGTTCTTAAATTCCTGAAATTTTTTGTTTTTTGGGTTTTTTGGAGGGGTGGGATGGGAGGAGTGGGGGACACGACTGAGGACAGGACAGAGGGAGTTGGCGGAGGGCACGTGGGGGTGACGGGGACACACTGGGCTCAGCAGGCTTCTACCTGAGGGATGATGGTGAGCTGAGAGCGCAGGTCATGGAGGCCAATGTGTGCCACGTTGAGCCCATCAATGAAGATCTCACCCTCTGCGGCCTCCAGGATTCGGAACAGGCAAAGAGTCATGGAAGATTTGCCAGCCCCAGTGCGGCCCACAATGCCTACCTGTGGGGCATGGGTGGGGCATGGGAAGGGCTGTCAGCGGCACTTCCAGGTTTCCATCAGCAGCCAATAGATATCCTCCCAACAAGGGCTGTGGCAATGTCCCCAAGCACAAGTACCTTCTCCCCACCCTGCACATGCACAGTCAGGTTCTTCAGCACCAACTCGAGGCCCGGCCGGTACCGCACTGAATAGTTCCGGAACTCCACCATCCCTCGTGTGGGCCAGCCTTCTGGGGCGCGGTTGCTCTCCACCACCCAGGGGGCCTAGCGGGAGACAATTGGGGTCTCCTGTTCTCATCCGGGTGTTATCATCCAAGCCCTCCCGTGCTGTTCAGCCTCACCTCTTTGGAGGCCCATTCAATCCTCGCCCACCATGGTCCCTTGAGGGGAGACCTGGCACCTTGTGGTTCAATGAATCATTATATCTTTTGACTTTTTTTCATAGAAGAAACTCAGGGTCTACACATAAGCAAGTCTATAGTGAAACAAGTGAGCTCTTGGGCCCAGAAGAATTTGAGTTTGCTGTTCTATGCATTATTTATAAGATATGCTAGAGGTAACCTGAAGAGGTTGAGGGAAGGAGGCAGGTGGCTATCTGGAGCGCACACACACCTAACAGGAATAGCTTTTGCTGTTCATGTTCTGCAGGACAGGGACAGGTGCTCTGTTACCTCCCAAGTGCTGGGATGATAGCCTTGAGCCAACACACCAGGGTTATTTAGTGTTAGGGATAGAACGCAGGGCTCGGTGTGTGTAGGGCCCTTCCAAGAATGGGAACCTGTGTGAGCGCAGCTCAGGCTGCACACCCGTGAAGCCAACCTCACTTCCCGTTAAGGAAGCCAGTCAGAAGGCAAGGAAAGCTGCAGAGGGATCTGGGCACGGTGGCACACACCTGGAATGACAATCCCCAGGAGACGGGAGTAGGAGTGTGACTTTGCGCTAAATAGCAAGACTTGTCTCCCAAAACCCAAGGGCTAGGGGTGTAGCTCAGTGGCAGAAGGCTTGCCTAGCATCTGTGAGGTCCTGGGTTCCCGTGCCAGCACTGGGAAAGAAGAAAAAGAGGAAGAGGAAGGAGATAGTGGGAGGGAGAGGGGAGGGGGGGGGGGGGAGGAGAAAGGAGGGGGAGGGGCAAAAGGGGGAAGGAGTAGAAAGCAGCAGAACCAACAACAGCAGCTCATGCAGATAGCTCTCTCCAGGAGATGCTAAAGGCAGAAATGGACATCAGGACTGAGAGCAGCCACATTTGGAATAAAGCAACTAGTTGTGTGCATACACAGGACAGAGAGACATGGATATCCCAGGAATCAGGTGTATGCTGGGGGGAAGGTAAAGCTATCATGGAGGCCAGGTTATAAATGGGGGTGGGTGGATGTCAGTAAAGGTCTACCAACAGACCCAAGTCCTGGATCACAGAAGATCCCAAATGGAGGAGTGTGTGGTTTCATCTGGATGTAGCTGATGTTGAATCAGAATAAGGGTTCTTGAAAGAGAGCCAAGGTCTCTTAGAGTGGAGGCAGTTAGGGTCTGAGCGAGTTGTTTTCCTAGAAAGCAGGCAAGTGCTAGGATCAGAAGGGGGTAGAACATGTGTAGATCACAGTTATAAATGAATTCATGGGGTTGGCGAGATGGCTCACTGGTTAAGAGCGCTGACTACTCGTCAGAGAGTTCAATCCCCAGCAACCACATGGTGGCTCACAACCATTTGTAATGGGATCTGATGCCCTCTTCTGGTGTGTCTGAAGTCAGCGACACTGTACTCATATACATAAAATAAATCTTAAAAAGAAAGAAAGAAAGAAAGAAAGAAAGAAAGAAAGAAAGAAAGAAAGAAAGAAGAAAAAAGAGAGAAAGAAAAGAAAAGGAAAGGAAAGAAAAGAAAAGAGCACATACTTTCCTTGGGATGTGAAGCAGGGATACCACAGGAAGAGGATGGTTAGGAACTTGAAGGAACAATAGTGATTTTGTTCACCAGCTACATGTTAGTTGCCCTGTGCAGGTATGATGTGGACTGGTGGGCCCAGGTGAGGTGGGGTTCTGTAGCGAGGGCGGGGATGGGTTGAAAGCACCCCCTGGTGGAGTTTAGATACAATCTAGCCTACTGGAGGTGAAAAGGATGGAGCTGATGGGAAACAAAGGGAGACCAGAGCGCTGGAGTCTCTTGCAAGGCAGACTACTGTGAGTGAGCGTGGATGACACAATAGGGGAGTCAAAAATTGGGCTACTTGACACTCAGAGCTTAGGGATGGAGCAGGAAGAGGTGAGAAGGTCTGAACTATGACCTCTTTGGAGAAAAGTCTGTACCTACCTAGGAGAGAACAATTCTTTTTCCCTAGAACAGGGCTCACTACCCTGCCTCTGTTTCTTTGGCTGGCCTCTTTGGCTGGAATACTCCTCCTTCCCAGCCCCACCCCTACTTCGCCTCATCTGTCAAAACTTGCACATCCTCTGATTGTTACTTACTCTATGATATCGCAGCTGAACCACCTTCCCTAGCTGCCCTGTGTGTAGCGCCAGAGCCTTGCATCTATATGCCTTGTGCCTACCCCTGGCTCAGAATCTCTTGTTCAACTCTGAGCCCTCTACACCTAACATCAACCACAGCCTAATACTCTGTGAGTTGGATGGATTGGATGGATGGATGGATGGATGGATGGATGGATGGATGGATGGATGCCCCTTAAACAGCTAGCTTTGAAATACAGTGATTACAAGTCACCAAGCATCCTTCCTCCAGTCAACCAGGTTCTCAGCTGCAGGGCTCCTCTTGGAACTCACCTCAGTCTCGGTCTTAGAGTATTCCTTGACTCTCTCCACGGCTATGATATTAGACTCCAAATCAGATATCATTCGTATCATCCAATTCAAAGCTGTGGTCACCTGAACAGAGGAACTGTGTTATGGGAGGAGCCCAGCACTGGCTTTCTCTCTTTTTCTTCCCTTTCATTTTTCTTCTGGTTTGTTTGTTTGTTTGTTTTGTTTTTTGACAGCCCTGGCTGTCCTGGAGCTCATCAGAAATCCACCTGCCTCTGCCTCCCGAGTGCTGGATCTAAAGGTGTGCACCACCATATCCTGCTTGTGACTTTATTTCTTAATCAGTGGGATCCCATTCCATCTAAGACCTACAAGTATATGCTGACTGGGCGTCTAATCACAACTGTGCCTCAGGCAGGGACAGTGCAGACTTGGTGGAGGACAGTCTCTCTCGGTGCTTCTCAGATGTTAATATGTATTAGTATATGTATTAATATGTATGTTAATATGTATTAGTATATGTATTAATATGTATGTTAATATGTATTAGTCTTCTCCGAGCGTCCTGTCAAAACGCAGTGTGTGAGTCAGTAGCTCTGAGATTCTTCATTCCGAACATGCTCCCAGAATATGTCAGTGTGGCCAGTCCAAGGACTATCCTGTGTTACCAAGAAACCTTGACAGAAATGCAGAATCCAAGCTGGGGCTCAGAACTACCTCTTGAACGAGAATGAACATTTTAACAAGATCTCCAGATGAGTCACATGCACAGTAAGGTTTGAGCAGAAGGGCCTGTCAGCTTCAGTTCTGTTTACCAATGCATTTAGATCCAAGCCACCTGAGACCTCGATGATGTGATTTGCTTTACAAAAATCCCATTTGCAGGTTGTATAACTCTTTGACCATACAGGCTGGTCAGGGTGACCTCCAATTTCAGGCTCCGGTCACCTGATCTGCTTACAGTCATCCCTTATTCTTCCACATCCACAGGGTATTGGTTCTGGGACCCTGGAAATATACCTAAATCCACATATGTCTCAGTCCTTCACATAAAATTGCTTATGAAGCACATGAGAGCCACTCACAGCCTCCTGATACTGTAATACTCTCTTAAGGTGCCTAACACAATGCCTTCCTCTCACCTCCTTTGCATGTGTTCAAAGGCACAGTGAAGTCATCTTGGTTTTTGTTTGTATTCTGTTTTTGTGGGTTTTTTTTTTCTTAGAAGCTTCTGGAATTTTTTTTTTTCAGATTGTTTTGGGAGGGGTTTTTGTTTTGTTTTGAGAAAGGGTCTCACTCTGTGGGCCAGATTGACACTGAATTCACAGTAATCCTCCTGCCTCTCGGCTTTTTCCCAAGTGCCAGGATTCCAGGCACGCACCATCATTCCCAGCCTTCTGGGCTGGGGGGTGGGGTGTGTGTGTGTGTTCTATTTGCAGTTGGTTGATTCTTCAGTGAAGAGGGCAAGGACACAAAGAGCTGGCTGTAGCTTCCCTGAAGGCATACACCATATCATTGTAGTCTGGCCACACGTATCCTCTGTCCATTCCTCAGTCAGGTTGATCCACATCTCGCCCAGACATGACAGTTCTGTTTGGACTATGCTCCAAGATCCTTTCTTTAAGATCTCAGGCAGGGAAATTCCTTAAAGGTCTGGGTACCTTCCCTCCTCCCCTCCTCCCCTCCCCTCCCTCCCTCCCTCCTCTCCTCCCTCCCCTCCCTCCCCTCTTCCTCTCTCCCTCCTTCCCTCCTCTCTTCCCCTCCCTCCCTCCCCTCCCTCCCTCCCTCCCTCCCTTCCTTTCTTCTTGTACTTGCGTTTGAACCTAGGGCCTTGTACATACTAGGAAAATGTTCTACCAATGAACTACACCTCCTTGCCTCTCACCACCCTTTCTTTTTTTTTTTTGGTTTTTCGAGATAGGGTTTCTCTGTGTAGCCCTGGCTGTCCTGGAACTCACTCTATAGACCAGGCTGGCCTCGAACTCAGAACTCCGTCTGCCTCTGCCTCCCAAGTGCTGGGATTAAAGGTGTGCGCCACCACGCCCGGCCACCCTTTCTTCTTCCTGCGAGGAAGACCTCCCCAGCCTGTATCACACCCCCTTGCTTGCAGTGCCTGGCTGAGAGATCCAGGCCTTGGAAAACCAGCTGGGCTGATCCCCTGTGGAACAGAGGAGGATACTCTGCCAATGCTAATGAGCCTCTGCCTCACTGGTAGCCCTGCCTAGAGTTCCAGGCCCTGGGCCTTACCTGTAAGGCATAGGACACAGAAAGACCCACAAGCCCTGGATTCAAGCTGTTTCTCCCGATCACTGCAAACAGTGCGGCAAAGAGCACCACGCAGTTCCCCACGAACTCCACATGGACACCCAGCCATCTGTAGAGACCAATAGGGAGGAAATGAACAAGGATGGGGAGTGCCAGAGCCCACCCAGAACCAAAGAGCGCCCGTGGGCACCTGTAGAGGAAAGGGAGGCTCCTGACCGGTTAGAGGCAATGTAGGGGTAGCTGCTTTTCTGGTTGTTGTCCACCTTAGTATCACAGAGGACCTTGAAGTCTTGGATTCGGCCATAGGCCCTAATGACACTGGTGCCCGTTACCGTCTCCGAAAAGTGGGAGAAGATGGGCGAGCGGCTGATGGATTCCAGCCGCTTGAGCTGCCGTGATGTGGCCACATAGAAGCGCTGGCCAGGGATAGGAAGAGAACTCCAATTAGGAATGTCATCCAGCCCAATTCAGCCCTGCATGTTCTCCAATCAGTCTCCTGTGCTTCCTCGTCCTGGCCCTGCTCTTCCCACAAGCCTTGCTCTCTTTTCCTATGCTCCCTTGGAGAACAGATTCCAGACATACATTATACATTTCCCCTCTGATCAACTTTGCCCAGTCAGTCAGCCAGGCCACCTCTTCCATTAAGCTATGCCCTCCTGTCTCCTCATCTTTTACAGTCTATGATACCGTCGTGTTTAACTTCCGAGGCAGTGAGATGTCTTGTTCTACTTAAAGATCCTGGATAATGTGATCATATTCAAATGACTTTGCAAAGAAAATGTTTGTATTTTTTTTTCCCTGAAAATGTCCTTCTTACACAACCTCATTGTTTAAGGGTTAATCCCACAAAACCATGGTGGGATTTTATCTCCAATCTGTATTCTGTGGGTCCCAAGACAGCCAGGCCCACGCAGGATGGGTATACAGAGAGCTCTTTACCCAGGGGCTGTGCTTCCAGCTCCTTGTAGGAACAGATCACCTCCTCAAGAGAAAGACCCCAGCAAGCACAAGCTGTCTCTGAGCAACTCAGGCATCACATATACATGTTAGTAGTATGAATACAAATCACATGGTCTCCCAAACCTTTTACGGTGATTAACTCAAATAATACCGATAGGTCTAGGAGACCAAGAGAAAGCTCACTCGGTAGAGTGTATGTCACACAAGCATGGAGACCTAAATTAAGAATCCCCCAGCACCCACAATAAAAATCCAGGCATGGCAGTGCATACTGTAACCCCAGCCCCAGGGAGGCTGGGACAGGCAGATCCTTGAAGCTCATTGGGCACTCAGCCTAGCTGGATAGATGGAACTCTGTCCCAGAAAATAAGGTGGGACGTGATTGAGGAAGATACCTGACATTCATCTCTGGCCTTCACAAATATACACACACTTATGCATACACACAGATATGAATGTGTATACACATCCCCCCCCACACACACACATCCCACACATAAATAAATAAAATAAGGCACAGCCAATCGAAAAAAGCCCCAGGGCTGCCAGTTTTTGAAAATACCTTTCATCCTCATATTATTCCTATGAAGTAGATGCTAAGAGTCTATTTTTCAAACTAGATAAGTGTATTTCAAGGACTGACTACAGTCCCTGATCCAATCCAGGGACAACCTAACCTACAAGGTGCCTGGCCCACACCAGAGGCTTCCCCCAACACTCCCCGCCCCCTACACTACCACACTCCGTGCCCCACTGGCTCCATCACCCCGTCCATCCATGCTGACACCTGCACAAAGCCATAGAGCACAGCCAGGGGCAGGACAACCACCATGAAGAGTGGCGTGCTGGCCACGATGACGACGATGGTGGAGATGGATGTGAAGAAGAAATTGAACAGCATGAGGATGGTGGGGGCCAGAACCTCGTCAATGACATATATGTCCTTGGAGAAACGGTTGAGGATGCGGCCTGAGGGCGTCGTGTCAAAGAAGGACTGAGGGGAGCGAATCTTGTTGTGCAACAGAGCTTCGTGCAGCATGCGGGCAGCCTGGATCGCGCCAACTACCATGGTAAAGGCTGACAGCATGACCAGGAGCCCTGATTGGGAGAGACAGAGAGCCGAGTCACTCACCCCAGGGGAGGAAGCTGGGACAGACAGACGGGAAGAAGGAGACAGGCGATGGCCTGAGTTATGGAGGTTCTGAGACAGGGGTATGATTTTGTGGCTTGGGCAGTGGGCAGAGGAGAAGAAGGGAGGAGCGCCCCAATGTGTTCACCTTGCAGTATCCCTAGGGCGGCGTAGACACTGAGTCTTACGGAGGTGTTGTTCTGCCGGCCATGATCATTGCTCCAAGCGCTGAGCCACACATTGGCTCCGATAGCAGCCGCGCTTTGGCCACCATACAGGAGGCAGATAGTTAGTGTGGTCCAGAGCCCCATAGACTTGGCATAATCCCAGTACACGTTCAGCTTCACCTGTAAGGAGTGGCCACACCATCTTCATGAGCCCAGGGAACCTAATTGTCTTCCCCGGGCCATGTCCGCCCTGCTCACATTGCCTGTCTCTGCTGTCTCCTCTTTGATTAATGCGCCAGTCTCCTTAGCCTTTGTCACCAGCACCTCCTTCTCCAATGAATCCGTGTGTCTCTTGGGCACAGCCCGGTTCTGGCCCTCCCCTTCAGAAGACAAGGAGCTCATCTCTCTGTGGAGGCAACTGGTCAGACCCAGGCAGGAGACTACAGACACCCTCCCAGGACATGCGTAACGGGGAGAGAATGTCCACTTGTGGGCTCCCTGCCGGTGCTTGGGGGCCCTGATGTAGCCTGCTGGGGACGTGAGGACTCTTGGGAATCTACCTCATGAACTGCTTGCGGACCTCGTAGATGGCTGGCTCATTGTCTGTCAGGTCTGTGTGGGTGCTGAGTGTGTCTTCAAGCAGGAGTACCTCCTCATTTGCATTTTGCAAGGCTGGGGTAGGAAAGGAAAAGCTCAGAGGTTAGCTGCTCCTTTGGGCAGCCCTTGAGAGCCTGTTCTCCCTGCTGGTGGGAGATTTGAATGGACGAGCAGAGAGTAGGAAAGGGTTTGAAAGACTAGCTAGAAGGAAATGGGTTTAGGCAACGCAAACAAAACAAAACGACAATAATT
This sequence comes from Mus minutoides, assembly GCA_902729485.2. Classification (NCBI taxonomy): domain Eukaryota; kingdom Metazoa; phylum Chordata; class Mammalia; order Rodentia; family Muridae; genus Mus; species Mus minutoides. The sequence goes on from LR753393.1 coordinate 255,180, forward strand.
AAAAACAAAAGCACAAACAAAAAACCCTTTCCTTTGCTGACCGTAGAGAAGGGGCTCAATAGCCTGAAAACTTAGGCTCTGAAGTGAGTCTGGCTGACCTTGAAGCCTACTCTCTTGATGGCAGCAGGACCTCAGGCAGGCATAAAGTAATAATCACTGATAGATAGCTCACGGGCACCACCAGTCACAGGATTAAGGAAAGGATGTGTGTCCTTGGCTTATCAAAGGGCAGGGCACTTGGGGACTGCTCACGCAGTTTGGCTGTATACACAGCATTAGTCAGGGACCAAGAGAAGGCCTGAGAGCTGGCTCAGAGGGTGGGGGTAGGGCTTGCTACCTAGGCAATCCAGAGGGGAGCCGTGCCTTTGGGGAGCTCAGACACTGCCCTGGGGCTTTGTGAAGAGAGAGGCTTTTTGTTAGTCTACTAGCTGAAATAGTTCCAGTAGTTCATAGTAACTATTTAACAGCTCTTGTTGATAAATAAGTGATTTTGCCAAGTATTTATACACTTTTAACATAAATCAACCATAAGACAGCTTCAGTATATATTCTGGGTCTGAGCTCATATGTCCTTTTAACACATGGGAAAATAGACTCTGAGGCCCGTGCTGCTAATGTATCCTACAGTTGGAGGGCAGAAGGTAAGATCCGAGAGCATCCCGTTCACCCATCACACACGTGGCTCCAGTTTCCCAGAACAAGATCCCTAGTACCACACTAGGACAGTCCAGGGGTACTTAGAAACCCCAGTTGAGGTAGATGATGGGAGAGGATGGGGGGTTGGGAAGGTCAGGGATGGTGGGTACTAATTTGGCCACCTTCATGGTCCTCCTGGTCTTCATCTGGTGCGTAGTTTCGGAGGAAGTTGGCAAAGGAGCCATCATGCTGCAGGAGGGCCGAGTAGTGGCCCATCTCAGACACCTGTCCACCAGCAAGCACAATGATAAAGTCCGTCTGGGGCAGGAAGCTGATGCCGTGAGTTACCAGTACCCGAGTCTGTGGAGAAGGCAGCAGGCTCTGAGCTACCGCATCCTTGGGCATACCCCAAGCATTGACACAGAACAACGGGGTAAGCGTAAGGAGTCATAGGCAAGCATATCCACAACTTAACCCACCTCAGCCAGAGCTTACGCAGCATCTCTGGGGTGTGCATCCCTATGGGATTCCCCTGATCATACCCTGCTTCTCAGGTTCCTACGCAGCATCTCTGGGATGTGCATCCCTGTGGGATTCCCCTGATCATACCTTGCTTCTCAGGTTCCTACATCTCCAGGTCTTCCCCATCCCCTAAATTTAGCCTTCTGTCTGTTCTCTCCCAGGACCAGATCCCATCCTTGCTTCTAGCTTCCTGTGTCCTCACCTTGCCTGCCAGCACACCTTCTGGTCCAATCACTTGGTCGAAGATATGCTTAGCCACATGAGAGTCCACAGCTGACAGTGGGTCATCCAGCAAAAAAGTGTTGGCATCACTATAAACAGCTCGGGCCAAGCTCACCCGTTGGCGCTGGCCTCCAGATAGGTTAATGCCCTAACGGGAAGAGAAGGTGGGTGATCAGTGGTGGTAGATAGAAGGGGTCAGACAGGCCCATGGGAGACAGAGCCTACTTATCATCACTCCGCAAGGCACACTCCTGTATCTGTATTTCACAGGGCTCTCAGTCTCAACAAATTTGTAGCCTATACAAAGCTGTAGCCCCCAGAGGAACTGGTGTTGGCTCTTAGAACCCTCTGGAGCAGATGAGCCCAGTCAGCACCCTGCCCAGTTGGCTTCCCTGCCCAACGCCAGTGTTCATGATGGACGGATGGGCAAACAACAGGTGGTCTATCTATAGACTGGAATATTATTTAGCCCTAGAAGGAAAGTAATGCTGGCACACGCTACAGCAGGGATGAACTCTGAGATCATTATACCAACTGGAATGAACCGGACACAGAAAGGTAAATACAACGCAACTGCACTCTCAGTTGGTGTCTAGGGGAGCCAGATTCTGAGAAACAAGGTGATAGTTGCCAGAGAGGAAGGAGGGATTGAGAGCTGTCCAATAAACAGTGACATGGCAACAAGGTCTGAGTGACATTTGGAATGACCCGGTTCCACCAAGTATTGCCCAACACTGTGAACGCACACAGCGGGGACTGAACTGAGCACGGCAATGATGGTTAAGGTGGGTACACTTAATGTTAGGAGACCTTTAGCGGAACTCTTTGAAAGGATATACTTTATAAATAACAACAAGTGATGGCCAGGGAGCTCAACAGAGAAAAAGGTGCTTGCCGCCAAGACTGTGAGGACCTGGGTTTGATTCCCAGTACCCAAAAGTAGAAGGAGAAAATGGACTCCATACGCAGGCTGAAGCACTTGTTCATACACCTTTCCCACAAATTCATGTAATAAAAGACACCCCACCCCTACCCCTCGAAATTTCCACTGGGGCTCCATGTTTTACAATTTAAAGACCCTAATTAAACCAGGCATTATGCTGTATGCCTTTTATCCCAGCACTCAGGAGGCAAGAGCAGGCAGGTCTCTGAGAATTCAAGGCCAGCCTGGTCTACAGAATAAGTTACAAGACAAGCAGGGCCACTTGGGTCAAAGTGCAGCAAATGACCACCCACTGCTTCTAGGGCCTTCTACCACTCTAGGTAAACCCTACAGTTTTCTTTTTTCTTTTTTCTTTTTTTTTTTTTAAGATTTATTTATTTATTATATGTAAGTACACTGTAGCTGTCTTCAGACACTCCAGAAGAGGGCATCAGATTTCATTACGGATGGTTGTGAGCCACCATGTGGTTGCTGGGATTTGAACTCGGGACCTTTGGAAGAGCAGTCATCACTCTTAACCACTGAGCCATCTCGCCAGCCCCTACAGTTTTCAAATGGTCTGCAGGGTTCCAAATGTCCCAGCTGCCTGACAACCTCTCTCTTCCCCTCTCACCTCTCCTCCTGATCCCTGGATCATTCTGCTCCAACCAAGTGGGTCTCCTCTTTGGGCAAATGCCAGTCACACACACCTGCCTGAGGCTTTGAATTCTCTGTTCTCTCCACCTGAGATGACTCCAGACCAGATCCCTAGATAGCCAGGGCTCCATGGTCTCATGCAGGGCTGTTCCTCCTGTACAGGTTTCTATTTCTCCCCTCTTTAGGATTATCTAGTATATATTTGGTTTATTTTGCTTGTTGACTTTCTTTCCTCTAATAGAATGTAGGGTGTATAAAAGCCGAGATTTTTATCCTGGTACATTCACCACCACATAATATTCCCTGGCATATCGCAGATGCTTAATAAGAACCTAGTGGAGGAATCAGTGAATGATAGGTTCCTCTTTCTCAGCCGTTAAGAGTCAGCTCAAGGGGCTGGAGAGATGGCTCAGAGGCTAAGAGCACTGGCTGCTCTTCCAGAGGTCCTGAGTTCAATTCCCAGCAACCCCATGGTGGCTCACAACCATCTGTAATAGGATCTGATGCCATCTTCTGGTGTGCATGAAGACGCATACTCATATACATTAAATAGTAAACAAATCTTAAAAAAAAAGAAGAGTGTCAGCTCCAAAGTGATGCTTCTCCTTATATAGACCCTCTGCCTCCTGCCCTTCTTCTACCCTGCATAAAAAGACCTTTGCCATGATCTTGGGGAATTCTGTGGTCCCTATCTGTTCATGAGTTGTCCTCCCTAGACTAGAGAGAGCTGTTTCCCCGGTGCCTGGTACAGAGCTAGGTATGATGGTACATGAACCCGTGAGCGAGTAAGGGAATCTGAGATTGGGCTCTGGCTAGCAGCCTCCTGAGCTGGCCCCTTGGGGATGAGAAGTTGGCGCAGTACCTTCTCTCCAATCTCTGTCTGGTCCCCACCAGGAAGCACGTCTAGATCAGCTAGCAGGGCACATGTCTCCAGAGCCTGTTGGTAGCGCTTGGGGTTCATGGGTTGGCCAAATAGCACATTTTCCTGAAGTGTGCAGTTCTGGATCCACGCCTGCTGAGGCACATAGGCCACAGAGCCCTGGCCAATGAGAAGGGAGAAGGTACCTTAGGGTTTGCTTGAGGCTGGCCAGACTTTATGGCTCTTTAGAGACCTTCCCCCTCTTACCTTTATAGACACCACACCTTCCAGCTTCTCCATCTCTCCGAGTAAGGCAGACACCAGAGAAGACTTCCCACAGCCCACAGGTCCCACCACAGCCACCAGCGCCCCCTTCGGGATTTGAATATTTAGGCTAGGAACAAGAAAGAAGCAGCGGTCAGTGGTGGGGCTTGGGTTTGATCAAAGTCTTCCTTCTGCATCCCCAAGGCCTCCTCCCTTCCCCGACGCCACCCTGGCAAGAGCAGGTTCTTCTTGCTTTCCCTGTCAAAGCCAGCAACAAGGAGAGAAAGGGCTATGTTTGATCTGACCTCTGTCTGCTTTGGATAGATGGCAAGTGAGTGAAAGAAGATGATGCTACCTGTGTAGGGTGGGCGGCAGGTCCTGGGCCCAGGTGAAGGTGCCGTTGTGTATGGTGATGGCGTAGCCTAAGAGGACCAAGATACATAGTGGGTCAGTGAGTCTAGGACATTGGAAGAAATCAGGGAGGCCTGGGAGGAGCTTGGGCAAGGGAGAGGAGGGTCCCTGGAGCACCAACAGAGGGAGGAGCATGAGGAACCCTAGGGGAGGAGTAAAGGAGAAGAAGTGATCAACAGAGGAGCTTCAGAGTTCAGGAAAGAGAGGGGGTCAGAGGAGAAGTCTTAGAAAGCTTGGGGCAGGATCGCCCTGGAGTAAGAGTGTTGGGACCTGGGGAGATGGCCTTTCTTTCCACACACTGGGGGTCAAGTTCATCTTGGTTCAGGAAATCCTGGATCCGTTTCAGGGACACGCTGGTCTGCAGGAGGGTGTGGATTAGCCTCACCATTGCTCTGTGGGTCCCCAACTTCTGGGGCTAAGCTCCCTGAGGACTGACTCACTAATTCTAGGACCCCTTCTATAAACAAGTCTTGTGTGGCTCCCACTGCCTGAAGAGAAGGTCTTGTTTGCTAAAAGGAGGCTGCGTCAGAAACTCAGGCCCTGTGACTCCAAACCACCCACGTAACTAACTTTCATGGCTTTCCCAGGTGCCCTCTCCCCACTTGATTATCCGTTGACCCTAAGTGAATCCTGCTTGACTTCCCCACTTATCTTAAGTCCAACAAGACACCCCGCTTGCCTTGATACCTGGGTCAGGCCACTGATTAACTGAGGCAGGATGTTGAGGGGGATCTTCAAGATATTGAACAAAGACAGGGACACAAAGGCCTTCTCGGCATCCAGCACATTGTTCTCATCCACACATACGTACACTCCAAGGGTGATCAGGGTCACCTGGGTAACACGGGAATGAGCGTCATGGTGGAATTCCCCGGAGAACCTCAAGACCTGGGCTGGCCTACCAACTGACAGGAACCCCATGCCAGTGGAGAGCCTCACCAGAAATGGGGTGCAGACCCAGATGAAGGTGGAGATGGCCTGCAGGTAGGCCCCCTTCCGGAGCAGCTGGAGCTCACTCTGCCTGATCCCTTCCACCTGCTCCAAGAAGCTGGGCTCCCAAGCATACAGCTTCAGCACTTTGATGCCGTTCAGGATCTCGCTCATCAGCTTGATGCGGGAGTCCTTGAACTTCATTTGCTCTACCTGTGAGGAAAGGAACAGTGGTTCCCCCTCTCCCCTCCCCAGGCCTCCTATCTACTGGGGTCCCACCTCCCGCACCAGACCATCTGTTGTAGCAATTACATGTTGCTTGACATGCCTCCCCACCCCACCTCCAATGCCCAGCCCCATCCCTGTGTCCCCTGTGTCCCTTGACTCAGAAGAGCAGCTCCATGTTTAGTGTCAGCACCACTAACCTTGCCAGGCAGCATTCTTGGCCCTTGACTTCCGTTCCCATCCCTACCTATTTGCACAATGCCCGCAGACTGTGAGGCTCCCATGGGCAGGGATTGTTTTCCTGTTCACTCAGATCCTAATCTAAGGCTTGACATAACTACATGGGTTTATACACTCAGCTCTTGTTTACTGAGTGGCTGAGTGGCTATGTGCCAACCCAGGTGCCAGATGCAGGATATCGTGAGGAGCAATTCAGAGGAGACCTTGGTCACCATATAGTTGACAGTCTGATGGCAGAGGCAGACGGATCTCTGTAAGCCTAAGGCTAGCCTGATCTACAGGGTGAGTGCCGGGACTACATGGAGAAGCATCTCACAACAAACTGGGCCCACACTATCTCATACAGTTTCATCTATCGTTAAGTAGCTGTTATATGATGCTCGACAAATATTTCCCAAAATGGATATTTAATTGGAAATCATTGTGTATGATCCAAAGGGAAGAAGCAGGATGCAGGTAGAGGATAAACAGGTGAGGGCAGGGGAATGACCTTGGGGTAGTCAAGACAGTTCTCTGAAGGAAGTGGTGCTTATGCTGAGGGGTAAAGGAAGGGAAGGAGTTAAAGAGGTAAGGAGAGTGAGGAATATACCAGGAAGAGAGAATAGTTTATGTAGTCACCCAGATGTACACACACCTGGAATGTGGTCATCCCAAGAGGATTAGGAATGGAGACATGCAAGAAACAAGGGAGCCCTGAGGGTGGTCATGGCAGTTTGAAGGAGAATAGCCCCCTCTCCCCATAGGCTAATATGTTTGAATGCTTAGTCATCAGAGAGTAGCACTGTTTGAAAGGATTAGAAGGATTAGAAGGCATAACCTTGTTGGAGGAAATGTGTCCCTTGGGGTGGGCTTTGAGGTTTCAAAAGCCCATGCCAAGCCCAGGGTCTCTCTCCCTTTGGATGAGAATGTAGCACTCAACTACTTTTCTAGCGCCATGTCTGCCAAGCCTGCTGCCATGCTTCCTACCATGATGATAATGGATTACATCTCTGAGACTCTAAGCAAGCCCCTAGTTAAATGCTTTCTTTTATAAGAGTTGCCTTGGTCATGGTGTCTCTTCCCAGCAACAGGGCAATGACTAAGACGGCGGTTTCAGGTGGGTTGTCATTTATTCTATGTGTAGAGAGAGCTGCTGAAGATACCAGTAATCATTTGAAGATGGATAATTCACTGCCTGATTATCAACTCTTTTTTTTTTTAAGATTTATTTATTTATTTTATGTATATGAGTACACCACTGATTTCTTCAGACACACCAGAAGAAGGCATCAGATCCCATTACAGATGGTTGTGAGCCACCATGTGGTTGCTGGGAATTGTACTCAGGACCTCTGGAAGAACAGTCAGTGCTCTTAACTGCTGAGCCATCTCTCCAGCCCCTGGTTATCAACTCTTATCACCGTAAAGTGGGAACACACGTGATAGGGATTGAGGGGGTAAGGTTTGTACAAGGGGCTGTGGCTATCCACCTTTAGTAGAGGGAATGGAGAAGCCCAGATAGTAGAACATGAACAGAGGTTCTCGGTACCCCCTACCCCAAGCTGGTATTCCCATCTAAAGTAGATGCCTCACCTACCTGGTAGGTCTTCATCTTCATGGACACAACTCCATTGAGTGGTATCAGCAAGACTATCACAGCCACTCCAGCCAGAGCTGATGGGCCCAGGATCTGAGGAGGCACAGACAAGTGGAGGGTCGGGCAGGACAGAGCTCAACAGAGACTGGCTGATTTGAAGTATGATGGGCAAGGAGACAGAAAGCCACAACCACATCAATAGAAGCAGCCACCTATCAGATGATGCCCACAGATGGCCAGTAGCACCCTTGGAGAAGGATATCCAAAACTGGTTGTGCTGGCACAGGTCTGGAATTCTACTACTTAGATGGTTCAAGGTCTGCCTGGGCTACACAGTGATTTCAAGATCGGCCCAAGCAACTTAGAGAGGTCACCTCCCTTCATCTTGAAATGAAAATTCAAAGGGCAGACAGAGGTGTTAGTAGCAGAATGTGTGTACCCCTTGCCCCTGGATTTTGAGGAGTGACTCTCAGCCTAGGATAGGAAGACTGAATGGCCAAGGTCTCCTACCTAGGGATGGTCTTATGGGCACAACACAGTTCATCTATAAGCATAGATAGATGTGATCAGAGGAAGAGATGGAGCTCAAAGTTCAGGAACTACCTGCCAGAGGAAGTATATTGCCAGGATGACCTGCAACGGTGCAGACCACAGCAGGTTGATGAAGGGGGTGACATCCATGAAGCGCTGAGCATCCACTGACATGAGGTTGACCATTTCTCCTACAGTGGACTCCCGTTTGACTGAGTTAGTGATGACCAGAGCCTGCAGATGAACAGATGAAGGGGATGGACCAAGCCCAGGAGCTTTTCCCAAGTAGCCCAGAACTGACCTCTCCCAGTACGCGTCCCACCCTGGCTGACCTTCCTGTAGATGACACCTATGATAGCAGTCCGTATCCTCAAGGCCATCACAAAGATGCAGTGATAATATTGGTGTAAGATCAATGTCTGCATGGTGCAGCTCACGAACATCAGCCCGGCCAGCAAGAAGCCCCACCAGGTGGGGGCCGTGGGGTCAGAAATAAACCTGATGAGTATACTGTGGGGGGTGGGAGGGGGGTGGGAGGTGGGGAGAGACCAGGTATGAGGCTCGTTGCTTTTCTCAGCCTTTCTCTCATGCAATAGTTCTTATCATCAGTCTTGACTGCTTATCTTCACCTCTTTGAATGTCATGGCAGGCAGAAGAGGCACATTTTCATTGGCTAGATCTTCTTACTCGTTCTCCTGGGCTGCTGGGTGGGGGGTTCTAGAACCCACCACAGGGCCACAGGAACTTTCATTCCACAAATCCTCCCAACTCGTGACCTCCAGTGCTATCTTTGCTGGGGCTCTTGTCCACCTCTCCCATGGCTGCCTTCATCTTTCTCCTCTTACCTCCTGGCCTGTCCAAACTCTCAACACTCTCAACAGCTCCCCCTATCTTTCCCCCTATGCTCATTGAGAATTCCCTGCTGTTCCCAAAGCTTCCAAGCTTCCCCAAACTCATTCTTTGCTCCAATCATATAAGAGGAGTTGTTCTTTTGACTTTCCAAGCCTGAGCCCAGGATCCAAACTTCCTGTTGGGGAAGACCCAACAGGAAGACTGGATTCCCATTGTTGCATGACATTCACTATCGTCACCTCTTCTGTGCCTTCACCTAGGAACATGAGCAAGACTCGTCATGTTATAGAACAGGCCGCCTCTTGACTTCAGGGAGCTTTCCAGCCACCATCAGAGTCAAGCCTGCCCTTCTCCTAGAGGTTGATTTGTGTCTTGACCCTCTGGTACCTAGGAATGTGACCTTATGTGGATATGGAATCTTTGTAGCTAGAATCGGTTATGAGGTGAAGTAATGCAAGTACTGTTGTCTTTATCAGAAGAGAAGGAAATTTTTCACACACAGAGACAGGAGGGAGAGAGAAAGAGAGAGAGAGAGAGAGAGAGAGAGAGAGAGAGAGAGAGAGAGAGAAGAAGGAGGAGGAGGAGGAAGTGTGTGGTGGAGACACAAGTCTGAGTAATGAATTTTCATGTTAGGAACACCAGGGACTGCTGACAACCACCAAAGCTAAAAGACAGGATCAGGAGAGCCTCTTATCCAGAGTCCTTGGCAAACACCAAGTCTGCATCAGAGCATAGAAGCAAACGTCTGGATCCCAGCACTGAGAACACTGAAGCAGGAGGACTGTCAGGCAAGGCTAGCCTGGGCCCCAGAGCAAGACTAGCTTTCAAAAAACAAACAACACCGATCTAGGTGTGGTGGTGGATGCTTTCAATCCCAGCCCTCAGGAGGAAGAGGCAGGAAGATTGCTTGTATGTTTGAGGTCAGCCTGGTCTGACAGAGAGAGTTCCAGACCAGTCGGTGCTACGTAGGGAGATCATGTCAAACCAAACCAAAGCAAGCCAGCCAACCGATTAAACAAACAAACAAAGCCCATCACTAATCCTGTCAACACATCTTGATTTTGAGCAGTAGGGCAGACAGGAAGAAATAACCTCTATTGTTTCAGGTTACCCACATGATGATAACTTGTTAGAACATTGTAGACACTCTCTGCTGCTCTGAGGCCTTCCCCCTCTCTGTCCCAGGCCCCAACCTTTGCAAAGCTGCTAACCAACTTATTGCTGCCTTCCCAGAAGGAAATTAGACGGTTAATTTTCTGGAAGCCTCTTTCCCTGAGAAGCACTCTCTTGGGCTCACCTTGTGTCCCCATCTCTGGACCTTTAATCCAACCAGTGCTATCTATCAGGACTGCTAAGGCTCTGCTGAGGCCTTTCAGCCTCCCCCTCTCACAGACTGTCTAGGAGAGCTGACCTCACAGACACCTGGACCTCCGCTAAAAGGCATCTCCTCTCAGAGGGCCCACCTAGACACATTTAGCCCTGTGCCTACCCCTTTTCTCCCTCTAAACTCATCCATCAGGGAATGGTCTACAGTTCCTCAGAGGCACTGGCTGCCCTTGACAGAGTAGCTCCAGAATCCTTTGCCCTACTCCTGGCTTGTGCTGCCCTCTGACCACTTGACCTAGCCTTGCCACTTTACCCTACCTCTGGTGCAGGGCCAACCTTTGAAATTTAAACAAGGTGCCTCTCCCTGACTTTCCCTCTCCCTCTCCTTACCCCACCCTTGGGTTAGCTTTCTCAAGCAAACCCAAGCTGCAACTCTGGAGTCATGCTGTCTCAACCCATGGTGACTCAGCAGGTTGCATGTCCCCTTCATGTCCCCTTCTTCCTTTTTCACTTAGTTCTTCTGAGATAACCTCGGGAACCAGCCACATGTCTTCAGATGTGGCAGGCTGACTTCCTGGCCTGTGACCCACTGTATTCTTCCTGAATTACTTTTGGTTTCTTCCACGAGATCCTAAGACTCTAATTTATCTGCCCGTCTAGTGGAGGCTGTTTGCATTGATGGATGTGCACAGAGCAGGAGGGAAAGGATGCAGGGCTTAGAGCCGTGTCTCACCCTGTCATCTGAGAGCTCCCTCCAGTCCAAACCTCTCCAGTGACAGATGGCAGAGGCTGTCAAAAGTGGAAAGAGCTCTAGAGTTGGACTTCAGAGCCCCAGACTCATATCTGCCTTGTCTTACCAGATGCGGGCTTCACCTGAGTGTGTGTCTGCCTTCGAATTTGTAAAATGAGGAGATACAGGTCCTTCCCTAGGGGACTCCTGAACGAGGTTAAGGGGGGCACTTATTACCGACAAACACACGGTGTGGGCAGACGCACGTGAAATGGGAACAGGAAATTGAGATACAGAGGCAATGCCCCTGGCCAAGGGTCACCCAGAAAGTAGACTAAGCCTCATCGGTTCCTAGTCTAGGGCAGTCATCCATTCCTTCCTCCTTGAGAGAGGGCTGCAGCAAGAGGGAGTATGGTCAGACCTGAGCAGCTGTGGGTTGATGAAGCCGAGCAGGTCCTGGATCAGCTTGAAGCAGGCACCCATGAGCAAACTGGAGGTGAAGGTTCTCACCAAAGCCCTCAGAAAGGAAGGCTGCTTGGACTTGGGTCGGGTCTTCAGTAGGATCTCATCCTCACCTGGGATCTTTGGCTCAGCTGCTGCCCTCTGGGGCCTGTTAGGGAATAAATAGCAGTGGGTAGGAATAGTACCTGGTTCCAGGAGACCAAGAGCCAATCTGGGATGGGCAGGTAGGAGAGGGATGGGAAGGAGGAGACAGTGGGGGTCGGGAGTAGCTTTTTCTTGGCTTTCAGAACTGGAAAGGGATAGAGAGCATCACTTCCCAGATGACAGTCTCCAGGTGCTTACTGAAGGGAGAACTATGTACCCAGCTCTGTGGTCTCTTCATGCCTCCCAGAGCTGGTTTTAGTAGGGATACTGAGACAAGGGAGATCAGGGTAGCTGAACAGGGAGCAGGTAGATGTGGTATCAGTGGGAGTGGGAAGGGAACAGAGACAGGGTAGAGCTGGCAGCTGGGGGTTCTATTGGCCTCTGCAGAGGCCCCAAGGCAGGGAAGCTACAATACTGGTATCTAAGCCCTGTCCTTTTTCCACCAACAGCTAGCATTCCAGTGGCCCTGGGATGACCAAGCACTGACTTCTAAACTCCAGTTTGTGGGCAAGGGTTGGAAAAGGGCTTGGTTGTGGGTCCTGGATGGGAGACTGCCTGCTCAAAGGTTCTCACTCTGGTCTGCCTCCAGACAAGAGAGGGCAGGAGTAAGAGGGCTGGTCCTGCCCTCCCTAGGAAAACCCCTGTGATTTCAAATTCAGACCAAGCACAGTAGAACAGAGATCTGATTAGGGCCTCTGGGCCAGCTGGGTGTGGAGTATTGCTCTGTCAACATTAGTGGGGAGATCTTGGCTGTGTCATTAAACCTTTAAGCTTCATTGTCCCTTCTCTGGGTCAAGGGACAGATAGAATACTGCCACGCCTACTATACGTGGAGTGTGACACAAGTGTCAGCATCCTCTGGTCCTCAGATGAACCAGGGAGGGCAGGTCCCCACCCAGGCCTTGCTCTCACCTGCAGCATCCTAAGGCTACTGAGACATCCCCTACGTTTGCTGTTTGCTAAGTTTCCCTGCTCCTGCCTACGCATCCAGGTCTTTGAACAACACCACAGGTGCCTGGGGACTGAGAAGTTGGGACAGCCCCCCCCCCCCCAGGGCGCAGGGAGGACTCACCCTGACGCTTGGCTCTGCTGCTTTTGCCACTCTTCCAGCAGCCGTTGTACCACCTTGTGAGAGCAGTCCTCCTCAGACAGAGACCAGAGGTCGCGGTCCTCCAAGGGACGTCGGTAGCCAAGGATGGCAAGCCTGGAAGAGGGAGGCGGAATCCCCACACAGGGTCAGAGGCCTAGAGCAGCGGCTGATATTTCTAGGGTCTCAGGTTAGGGGAGGTCCCCCTGAAATGCTGTACCAAAGTCATTTCCCATGGTCCCTCTTGGTTTGTACTTCTCTCTGCCTCTCTCCTATAGTCCCCAGATGCTCTAACTGTCCAAGGGCCCCTGGCAATGAAACCCACACAGGCCAGGCTTGAGACTGCACGAGGCAGGAGGGATTCAGGGCAGCCTCAGGTGTATGTGGTTAATGAGTTGTCACTCAGGTCACAGACACAATTATCCTCCTCAAGCCACTCTGAGGAGCAGCCAAGGAGATGACAAGCTGGAAGCTTATCCCAAATGGAAAAACTTAGAGCTAATTATGGTCTCCTTCCAGCCTTCCGCATCTGTCCCTGTGGCCTGCCAGATGTAGGGATGGCCCTGTAGCCTGGGACCTAGACTGGGCCAGGCTCAGCCTCTGCATTCAACTCCTAGACCAAACAGCCACTTTTGCCCACCCGGGGCCTGCCCACCTGGTTAATGGGGTGGCAGTATGGGGGAGGGGGGCAAGTCAGGCCAATTCCTGGGGTTCCCAGACTTCCCACTCCTCAGATCTAAGCTAGAGCAAGAGCCAACTCACCTTGTGAACCACCAGAAAGACAAGCGGGAAAAGAAGCCAGCGCTGGCCTCTGGGCAAGGATTCTAGGAGAGAGAAAGGGAAAAGGAGATGGGAGTGTCCCATACCCCTTAACACCCCCCCCCCCCTGGGAGAGGCAGGAAGGCCACTTCCTGTACTCAGCCGGTTCTCAAGCTGTGGAGGTGGCAGTCTCTGCTTTGGGGGAGACTGGAGAGATGGGGCTGCTGGTACCATTTGGGCTGAGACATAAACTGTTGAAGCCCCTGCACCTTCCTGGGGTGGGGGTGGGGGGCAAACTCACGGTGTCAAGATTCTCCGGGGAGAACAAAGGCGGCTTCTCCTTGAAGCAGGACAGGACGAGGGCACAGAGCACCAGGGCAAAGTAGATGTAGAAAGTGGTGAATCGGAACGGATCCAAGATTTTACCCTGGGGGAGAGTGGAGAGGGACCTCAGAAGCTTTGGGGAAGGCTGGTGTGCAGCTCAGCACCCTGGGGACATCAGGCTCACCTGGAGCACCCGGAGGATGCCCAGCGATAGGGAGAAAAGTGTGTGGTGTTGGGGGCAGTGACAGGGGGGGGGTCTTGTCTTGCACCAGGCAATGTGCTGACACGAAATTCAGCAGCTGGTTCTTTGCCTGCGTCCTCCCCAGTGAGGGAGATGGGGGCCACCATCTCTGTGTTCCATCCCTCCCACCATCAAAGAGCAAGGCCAGATGGAAGCAGGCAGGAAGAAACAGAACGAATGAGTGGGTCTTCACACACATCTGCACACATGTTCACGACAGACACAGGGGCCCACATTAGGTGAATGGTCCTGCCCTCCCTAAGTTATTGAACTTGGGGGGGGCAGTTACAGGATTGTCTTCCCCTCCCCCACCCCAGCACTCCCAGGAGCATCTAACTATGGTTGCATCTTTGACCTATTTGCATGGCTCAGATCTCCCTGCTTCCTGCCACCAGGCAGAGATGTAGCAGGTAGAGGAACAGCATAAAAGATGCTGAACAGAGGAAACCCTGGAACTGAGGAAGCCCAGATTCAGCAGTAACCTTGAGCCTTGAAGCCACGCCCCTGAACAGGGCTAGACCTGGAAGGGCTGGACTTCTTACCTCTGCCATAGCTGAGAGGATCTTGGAACGGAAGGGGATGATGGCACAGATCACACACAGGAGCCAGAATATGATGAGCACTCCCGAAGACTGCACCCCCCGAAGCCGCTCGTACTGGATTAGCAAAGTGGCCAGCAGCTATGCAGGAAGTACAGGCAGGGAACACTTGGCTAAAGCGCACACATCTAAGCCTGCTCTAACCCCTTATTGTGTGCCCAGACGTTTTTGTTTTGTTTTGTTTTGTTTTGTTTTGTTTTGTTTTGTTTTGTTTTGTTTTTTGGAGTCATTTCACCCTCTGACAACTGCCATGTGTCCATCCTCTTCTTCAGAGCCCATGGTCATAGCATACCACACCCCACAGCCCACTGGAGACCTCCTTGTACAGCATCCTGGGGCCCACACTAACCATGGTGATCCCCACCACCAAGGGTGTGACAAAGAAGACAGGAGCAGGAGATGAGCCGTGGATCAGGCCGTGGAAGGAATAGAACAGGTCCACCCATGAGATACACCACAGCAGAACACCGAGGGCCTGTGGAGAGTACACAGGTTCGAATCTCCATTTCTAATGGCAGCACTCATCTCTGCTGGGAGAGATCCCTTTTCATGCAGCCACTGTAAAGCTATCAGACCTGTCTGGACCTACTCAGAAGTTTCTAGGGTGATGGGAAATTCCGTTTTTGAACATTCTACAACTTTCAAAAGAGGGAAGGCCTGCAGACTCAATTGATAGGCTTCTATAGCCCAGAACTATGGGGGCAGGGACAAGCTAGGAACACTGGTTTAGCTGCCAGTTGGGGCAAGGAGTTCATGAGAAGCAGGATCCCTTAGGTCCCCCCAGAGGACAACCCTGGGCTGCTGACCGTCTTGAGCCTGGATAACCATGAGAGGACTATGTAACCAAGCTGATGGTGTCTCAGGTAGAACAGGTAGCAGGGCAAGGCAGCCCACAGGTAGATGCAGGGGACCCAGGCCAGCAAGGAGTTCTGGAAACAGGGTGTGAGGTCCGGAGTGTTGGTATATATAGACAGGTTGGAGTCCTGGAGACAGAAACACAGCAGTTTGGCATTGTCGTAACCTCATACAGGCATAGCTGGCCCTCAGGGAGATGGCTGGACCAGGCAGACATTGCATCCACCCAGGGTGGAGGTGGGCATGGGGTGAGAGATAGATGAGGGCAAGAGACTGAGCGTGCCTGTGACTAGGTGAACAGGGATACCTTGGGGTGAACTCCTAGGGATCCCGAGGCTGCCCCATTTCCTCATTCTCATTCTAACAGAGGGGTAATTCAAGGGCAGTATAAGCTGCACCCACATAAAATATACAGTTTAATGAGTTTGACAGTTGTATAACCCTCAAAGCCATTGACACAATAAAGACATATCTTCATTATCCCACAAGGTCACTTATGTCTCTTTGCACTCCACCCTTCCAAGACCAGCCTTGTTCTTCAACATTCCTAATCTTTGTTTCCCATCCCCCCACCCAAACCAAAATGAAACAAAACCAAACCTCTCTCTCCAGATTTCTCCCAAACAAGGAGAGAGCTTCCTGGGTCCTTAGGTGCTTTTAAGATGGGGTGGCTAAGACTGGGTAGATGGTTTTGTTACATAAGCATGGGGGTCTGAGTTTGGATCCCCAGATCCCAAGTTCATTTATTTTCTTCTCTTTTTAAACCAACCCAGCATGCTGGTCCACACTTGTAACCCCAGTGCTGGGGTGGCAGTCATGACAGTGGGGGCAAGGACTGAGAAGGGGGAGACAGGTGGACCACTGAGCTTTCTGGCCAGCCAGTCTAGTGGAATTGATAAGGCTCAAGTTCACTGAGAGATTCTGTCTCAAAAGATAAAGGTAGAGGACCAGGAAGATGGCTCAGCAAAGGTATGAGCCTCCATTCAAGACTTACAAACTGAACTCCATCTCCAGATCTACATGGGAAGGAGAGAACCAACTTCCTGAAAGTTGCCCCCTGACCTTCACATGTGCACTGGGACACTTGCACACACCCCTCTAAATAAATAAATAATAAGTAAATAAGTAAGTAAGTAAGTAAGTAAGTAAGTAAATAAATAAAATGTACATAACAACCCTGGATCTCCAAATGCACACACAATAATATATATAATATAATGTATATATAATATAATTATATAAATATATGTGTGTATATATTTCTCCACCTCATTTCAAAGCCAAGACAATGCCAGCCACCCCTACAGACACCCTCCACCTCCTTCCCTCTTCTTCCTTCTCTTCCTCCTCTCATGCTTCTTCTTCTACTTTGTCCTGTGTGCACATGTACATGTTCATGTGTGTGAAGGTCTACATGCATGTATGTATGAATACAAGCCATAAGACAACCTAATGTCATCTCCCAGGCATGATTCCTAAGGTATCATTCACCTTTTTTGAGATAGAGTCTCCTAGTGACCTAAAGCTCACCAAGTAAGCTTTTCTTCACCTCCCAGCCCTGGCATATATATAAGTGTGTATGTGTGTGTGTGTATGTGTGTATATATCAAATGTATGTATATACATATACATACATACATACACACACACACATATATATTACAGAGAAAAAGATGAAGTAATCGTTCTCTGCCTCTACCTACCTCTACCTACTTATTAGAGTGATGTGAGATTTATAGGTGTTGGGGATTCGTTCTAATGTTTTGTCTTAATTCGGCTCCCAAAAAAAATCACACGAGAATCAATATGTCTAGATACTGAGTCCCTGTCCCCAGTTGATTTTTGATTAATCAATAAAGAGCCAAGGGCCATCGGCTGAGCAAGGTGAAAGAGGTAGGACTCCCGAGCAAGAAACCCAGAAGGAGAAGGGGGAGACTCGCCATGACATGGAAGCAGAGAGATCAGATTTAAGAGCTGCAGGAGAGAAATCATCCATCAGTGGAGGTGCAAAGGAAAAGGGGAGCGCTGCCCAGAGGGGAACAGGACAGCAAAGGTAAATGGAGATTTGAATAGATTTTTAATAGAAAGTGTTAACTCAGGAATACCGGACGGGAGTGTGTGCCAGCCGCGGGGAGGTTTGGAAGTGGCCAGCTATTGAGCTAGTCAAGGCATATCAAAATATAACGGTTTGTGTGTGTGTGTGTGTGTGTGTGTGTGTGTGTGTGTGTTTCATTTGTGAATCCAGAGCTCTTGGGCGGGTATAAAGCTGTGCAAGTACCAGCCTGGAGCCCAGAACAGATTAACAATTTTCCACTACACATTGGCGCAAAGGCATGAGCAGAGAACTCTGCAAATTCCAAAGCGAAGGCTAAGCAACTGTCCCTGTCCACCCAGGAAGCGCCCTGAGTAAGTACTGCTGGTAACTCAGGGTGGTCAGTCACCCTCGGGTTACAGCTCTTCTTCGCACTGCACCTATACCTCCATGCTTTTTGAAGCTAGATGAGGTCACAAATTCATGCACTAATGCTTTGCGTTCAGATCGCTTCCTCCAAGGTGGCTAACACACTCATCTCCCCTTCTCACAAAGTACTAGATGCTCTTTACAAAAGCCCCACTCCCAAATACAAACAAATAATGAGAAAACCCGCCTCCACCCCATCCACCTAGAGACAACTGCTCCCCGAGGAAATCCCTCCCACCCTCTAACTACCATTTCATTTTCATGCGAGTTAGACATGCACATAAATCCACTTCTCCGGAAGCAGATTAGTTTTCTGTTGCTGGAATTGGGAGATTCTCTCAAATCTGTGTGACTCCAGAAGCTTGGCTGCTTCAGCGCTGTCAGGTGAGATAAGAAAGCACTAAGGGGTGCCCTATGGATGTGGCATGGCGTTTGATGGGTCCGGGGAGGCTCAGTGATTTTTCTGTTCTTTTTTAAACCAGGTATACTGGCCTGCACTTAGGACGCCCGGGCTGGGAGGGAGAGAAAGGCTTCCTTGGTGAGCTTCAGGCCACTAAGAGACCCTATCCCCCCAAAAGATGGAAGGTTCCTAAGTCATGGCACCTTAAGAATGGTTCCTGAGGAATGGCATTGCAGGTTGTCCTCTGGGTTGCATGTATGCATGCACATTATGTGGACCTGCACACACATGAACATGTACATGTGCACAGATACACATAAAAGAAGAAGATAAAGAGGAAGAGGAGGGAGGGAGAGGAAGGAGGGAGAGGAGGAAGAACAGGGGAGGAGGAAAAGGAGAAAGAGGAAGAGGAGAAAGAGGAGAAGGAGAAAGAGGAGAAGGAGAAAGAGGAGGAGGAGAAAGAAAAGGAGGAGAAAGAGGAGGAGGAGGAGGAGGAGGAGGAGGAGAGGGAGAGTCTCTGTAGGGATCCTGGCACTCGTCTGTCTTTGAAAGGAGATGGAGAACTAAGCTAGGTGTTTAAGTTTTCCATATATCCTCTCCTCCAGCCTGGCCCCTCCCCCAGCCTCCTGCCCCCACCCAGTCCCTGAGCTTTCTCAGACCGTGCAGGAAAAATGGCTTCAGCCATTCTCATGCTTCAGTACCCTCACCTCGGCTCGTTCCTGGTCTCCCACTTCCTGCCAAGCATTTCTTATTGGCATTTTTTTCTTTGTCCCAGTGAACTCTGTGTGCACAACCTTAGCCCTTAGGCTGCCGTGCATCATTGATCACAGACTGCACTGAGGAGCCCTGAAGCCAAGTCACTAGCTCCAGTCTCCTAGGCCAGTGGTTCTCAACCTTTCCTAATACTGCAACTCTTTAATACAGTTCCTCATGTTATGGAGACCCCCCAACCATAAAATTATTTCTGTTGCTACTTTGTAACTGCAATTTCACTACTTTTATGAATCCTAATGTAAACATCTGACATGCAGGATCCAATGAAAGGATCCTTTGAGACATCGCAACCCACAGGCTGAGAAGCCTCTATCCTAGGGCCTATGTGGCCTCTCCCCCTTGTCTCTCAGATGACGTCTCATCTGTCCTCAGCTACCTCATGGTCAACACCTTTTAGGACAAACTTGTTTTACTTCCTGAAAGGAGCAGCAAACCCCACTGTCACTGCCTGTCTCTGTCAAAGCCACCACCACACTTCTAGCTTCTACTTCCCCAAGAAGCACCTCAACTGGACCCTTGCTGGGAGGAGTAACTGAATAGGCAGGTGTCTGACTCTGGCTTTCACCTCTTTTAAGCCCTGTGATCACCTCTAGAGGGCCTTGGGTTCTTCAGGGTTAAAGCTGTGGTGGTGGTGGTAGTGGTGATGATGATGATGACACCTCCAAGTTGGCCACTCCCACCTGGTCCCTCCGACTTACCCTCCAGCAATCACACCAGTTCTCACCTCTCAGAGCCTGCCAGAAAGCTCTGCTCTCTTTTCTTCTGGCACCTCAGGGATGTGAATGCTGACCCTGCTCTTCCTTCACAGCCACGCCTCGCCTCGTGGTCCCTTGGCTCCTTCTCTTGATGTGAGAATGTCCAGGCTCAGTGCTTTCTCTTCTCTATCTAGGCTCACCCTCTGATGCTCTCTTTTGGTCTCAGAGTTCCAGGACACGTAGATATCAATGACTTTCGGGCTCATCTCTCTAGCCTGTTGTTCCTCAATCTCTAATGCTATAATCAACTCTTAACTAGAAACCTCTATTTTACACACCTTGTAGCCTGTACCATGTCCCATCCCTCTGTCCTGACTTCTATACTATTTCTCCTGCCTCATGACAGCTGCTGATCTTTTTGGCTGTTCCTGAGCACCTACCTGATAAGCAACTTCTGCCTCAGGACCTTTGCACATACCATCCTCCTTTTCCCAGAGCATTCTTCCTTACATGCTTAAGTCTTTCCTTTTCAACGAGGCCCGTCATGATCCCCTCTGCATAACACTAGCCTTCACCAGACTACATACACACACACACACACACACACACACACACACATTGAAAAAATGAAAGCATTAACAAAAAAGATAATATGATACACTTCTTCTAAACCTTCAGAGGCTCACTATTATCTAGAAGACAAAAAATCAAAGTGTCTTCTTATAGCATGTAAAACCTTAGCTGGCCTTGAGTGAACTTAGGAACTTTCTAGGGGTCTGAGTTCTTCATCTGTGTTTCTAGGGAAGGCTACTACACCCTGCTTTCCTTCCCTTAGCCTGTCTTTTCCCTAATCATCTCTGGATAGCTTTCTGTCCTCCAATGCCCTGGCCACTGCTGCTTTTTCCTGAAATATAGCTTTGTCCCCTGTCACATGCCAGCAAAGCTGCCATGGCTCCCGCTGTTTATAGAGCCCAGCCCACCCTGGTGGGCAGGTCCTACAGGACTCTCCTCCCACCTTCTCCCCTCCACTTGAGCTTGCTCTGAGGTTCCCACTATGCCTGGTCTCTCTTCTTCCAACTCTGCAAACCCCAGCACCTCCACTGAGCAGTGCTGGGCAGGCTCAGGAGCAGCCTCTCCTCTCCCTGAGCATCCATTCACATCTAGAATCAGCACTCGTTGTGAGGGACACTTCTTGGAGCCGCTTTCCTGCTTTGGAGGATGCTTTGGAGAAAGTCCTGTGACATTCGGCCTGGAAGCTCCTTCCTCAGGCTGTATGTGTTCATGTTGGGTAATCGTGGCACATACATGTTGTACACCAGATCCCTACACAGGACGTAGGCGGTACCCATTTATTCTTTATATTTCCCTTCCTCCCTCTCTCCTGTCTTTCTTTCCTTTCTTCCTTATTAGGAAATCAACCCCGGGGGGCTTGCACATGCCAGACAGGTGCTCTACCACTGAGCTATATAGTTCAAGATACAGGCTCTTTTGAGACAAGATTTCACTGTGTAGTTCAGGCTGGCCTCAAACTCATGACCCTCCTGGTTTCAGCCTCCCACGAGCTGGGATCACACACATGTAACACTATGTCTGACCCATTTTCTGTCTTTACTCAGATGATATAAGCCAAAACCCCACACACTTCTGCTAAGTTTCTGCCTTGTCAATCATGAGCTGAGTCTAACACCAGTCCTGATCAGGGAGATCAAGAGGGAGGGAAGGCAGACTGCTTAGCCTCAGATTTGCCTTTTCTTCACCTCTCCCACCCTCCACTCTCTTTCTTGTATTATTTTCCTTTTGAGGTAGGGTCTCTAGTAACCCAGGCTGGCCTTACATTCCTGATCATTCTGTCTCTACCTTGCAAGTACTGGGATTATGAGTGTGTACCACTATTCCTGCCAAAAACCCACTTTAAAAGCATTTTTAAAAATTCAAGTGTGGTGTATTTATAGAAAAATGCACATATCTCTGAAATAGAAATCTCCACACACTCCCACTCCTACACAGGTGTATTTAACTGTGTAAAAAGCATCCACACCAAGAGATATAGCACTGGTGGCAGAAGATGCCCTGGGCCTTCCTCACCACCGTCTACCACAGAGAACTCACCCTGACCTCTCGTGCAATGGATTTTTACACAATGGGTGATGCAAGCCAGGAGCTTGCCATAATGTATGGTGTTTGTCTGGCGTTTTCAGTCAACAAAGTGTGGTGGCATGTTATTCTGGAGGGGCCACCTGCAATTCTGTGTGTTCCACGATGTAAACTTTCCACCAAGAACACACCCCATCCGGTCCCAGGAAGCTCCTAACTGAGGTAAGCAGATCTTTGGCTCACATATTCTATACGAAGCCTCTAGGCATTTCAGCTGTGACTTTTGTCTGTGGTTCTGGTCCTGGGGCATGAGCCAAGCATGCTAAGCCAAGAACCCTGATACCAATTCAGGTTATGAGTTTTTAAAAGATACCTCTTGGGGACTAGGGAGATGGCTCAGTTGTTAAAGCACTTGCCACACAGGTGTGGGGACCAGAGTTCAAACCCCAGAATCCATGTAAATGGAGACACAGTAGCCACATCTGTAATCTTGGTGCTCCTAAGGCCAGATGGGAGGTGGAAGCAGAGCATCCTTCAAAATGTGTGAGCCAGTTAGCCTGACTGGCTAACTGCGGCAAGCAAGAGGCACTGTCTCCAACAAGATGGAGGGTAAAGACCAACACACTGGGTTGTCTTCATATCTCCACATATGCTCCATGGTATACACACGCGCACACATGCACACACAATCTCCATAGCTACAAGGAAGCAAATGCTCTCTGCCTGTTACGGTTGTAACATACAGATATGAAAATGAGCACCTTCTTTCCGTTCAGTATATATGAAGCTTTCATATAAAAACCGAGTACTGAGGGTCGGGAGATGGCTCAGCAGGTAGCAGCACATGCTACCAAGCCTGACAACCTGACTTTGGTTCCCAAAAATACAGAGTGGAAGAAGGGAACCAACTTCTTAAAGTTGTCCTCTGACTTCTACACAGGTACCATGGCATGTCCCCGTTCCTGGAAAAAAAAAATGCCCTGTGTGTCGAGTGAATCACCCTCATTTTGGTGGCAAAGGACATAGAGCCTGGGATCTCACCCAAGCAAGGCAAGAACTCTACCACTGGGCTATGTCCTCGTGCTTGATTTATTTATTTTTTAAAACTTGAGGCTAAATCGCCCAGGTTGGCCTTGCATTTTGGGCCATCCTGCCTCTACTGTTGGTGTATCTGGATTACACCACACTGGTGCTCTCTGACTTTGCTAGGGTAGCCTCATTTATAGCTGCAGTGACCAGCAAGGTGAAGGGAACAAGGTGGCATAGAGCTTTTCCAGCATTTTATGGCTCCCCTCGTAAAGCTACTATCCAGAGGGTAACTCAAAACAGGTTCCCGAGATATAAAACAGGGGTGTTGTTGGGTTCAATTTACAGAGGAAAAGTGAACATCACCGGCTTTGGTAACAGCTTCAAGGACAGTTGTCACTGTGGAGCCAGGACAAATATCCTGGCTTTGGAAATGCCATGGGATGGTGGTTTCTTCCGATCCATTCTCCCTGGGCCCATGTACCAGAAATGCTTTCCCCCTGAGCCTTGCAGATCTTTAGCAGGGTACCCCATGCCCTCCTCTTGTTTTCTCTTGAGGCTACATCCCCCTCCATTCAACCCCCAGCACAGGGTCGGATGCCCTGGAGCACACCAGAAGCTGTTAGATACATCATAAAGGGGCGTGGAGTGAGAGAACCTATGTACGGGTCCATAGTACTCTAGGACACATCACTGGCTTTAAGGCCACCAGAAGAACCAACCTTGGTGCTGTTGATGTAGTATAGCTCTATTAGTTTGTTTGTTGGTCTGAGGCCAAGTTCTTGTGTAAGGTAGGCTAGCCTTGAACTTACTATGTAGCCTAGGCTGGCTTTGAACTCTTCACCCTGCTGCCTTCACCTCCCAAGTGTGATTGTTCCAGATATGTACCACTTGTCTCAGGTCTGCCACTTTTGAGTCATGAAATGGTGGCTGGTTCCTGAAACCCTCTGAACTTTGGATGCAAATAATGACAGGCCCACAGCCACCTTCCATACAAGAGTAATGAATGGTAAAATGCCCATCTGTTACCTGGTCATACTTCGGAAAGTGGATGATAGACAGGACATTGGGCTGTTGGGGACATGTTTCACGACATAAACACTGATGCCGTAGGCATAACCAAGTAACCTTGGGGATTGAGGACTGGATGATTGCTCTGGACTCATGAAGGTCCTACATGGGTGACTATTCTTGTGGGAGATGTACTCTGATTGGGTAGTCTCCTTGGAGACAGCAGGTACCTGTTCATTCCTGCATTCCAGATTATCCGGCCCAGAGCTATTGCTAGAACATCTATGGGACATATCACACACCGCAGGTCTGGGGCTGGGATACCGCTTCTTCTGCTACCTGCCTACCTTGGTGACTGGCAATGTCTTCTTCTTTCCTCCCTCCATCCCTCCTGATCTCTCCTCTACCTTTCCTCCTTCCTTCAGGACAGGATCTTCCTTGGCACCCCAGCTTCTTCTCTTTCTCACTTCCTGATCCTATCCATCAGTAAACCCTGTCCACTCTGTCCAAAAAAAATTCAGGTAGGAATTCAGGTGTAACCATTCATGCCTACTACCCTGGCTCTGTAACAAACCTATTCTAGGCCACATAACAAGATCCTGTCTCAAACAAAAACAGCCCCTCTCACGTACACACAAAGGTTAAACAGAACTCTGTGGTGATGCCATATTTGATCAACCTTATCCATAGACAGGGAACCTCACCTACTGACCCTGGTCTCTTTTGAATCTGGCCTCTTTTCCACCCTCTGCTCTCCTGACTGGATTACTTCCAGGGCCCTCTCTCTGGTTTCCTGCTTTGGCTCAGCCACTTGTCCCTACATTTTCTTTCCTAGTACAGCAAGAAAAACCTATTGGAAGTCTGAGCCAGACTATACGCCCATTACACTGCCCTGCCCTTTTCCAGCATTAAGGAAAAAAGCAGGGAACGCTACGCAGCCCTCCAAATCATTGGCTGCTTCCTGACCTGTGTGGTCTTCTAGCCTCAGTCTGCCTTGGGACCCTGGCCTGGGACCTGGTCACCTTCAACTGTTCCTTCTTCACTTGCCACCTCACTGCCACCTCACTGCCACCACGTGCAGGTTTAGCTCGGATCACACTGTCTCATCAAAGTTCGTCTTGACTTCCTAATTAGAACTGTGACCCATCGCAGGCCTTGTCTTAACCCTGTACCCGTCCCTTTTCCATTTTATTTTCTCCACAGCCATGACAACCTTCTCTCACTTCATACAAGCGAGCTGTGTTTCAGTTACTGCTTTTCTACCTTCTCCTACGACAGTAAGTGTTCCCTGAGGACAGGTTTGCTAAAGGACAGCTTTTGTTGCCCACGATGCTCCTCACTGCCTAGAGTTTGCAGCCTGCCCACCTCAGCCAAATGACTTTGGTTCTTCTCCCAAGGAAAAGCACCCAGGCAGGACTTCCAGAGCTCAGCTTCACCTTCCTACCTGCCTGCCCATGGCTTCTGGGCACTTAGCCCAGAAGGCACACACTCTCTCTACACTGACTGAACAAAACACACGAGCGAATGAACTAATGTGCCCTCCCGGACCCCAGTTTCTGTAGCTGAACACCAAGACAACATCATGCTGTTTCTCTGGCACTAAAGCACCATCCTGACAACCAAAGGCACTAAAATATAAATGACATAGAGGACAGAGTCAGTTGTGGTCATTGCCTGGATCCCCTCAGGCAGGGTGGAGGGTGGCTCCTTAAGACTCCTCTTCCATTCCAGGTCTGAAGAGCACCAGCTGGGAGGCAGCCCGGGCCCACAGCCCCGCCTGCCGTCATCCACTTGGTTTCCACAGCAACAGCAGCTTCCTAAATAGTGCAATTAAACAGCTGGATGGAGCCGATAAGGTGGAAGGTCCAGCACCCAGAATGGACCAAAGGGCAGATGCCCCTTCGTGGGCACCGAGGCTGAGATCCCTGTGGACTCAAACCAGTAGCAGGGGGAGGGGCATGAGGACTCTAGAGTTCTCTGTCCCACTTCTGCCAGCAATCTCCCCAGGCCTCAGGCTGCTGACAGGCTCTGTCTAAAGAAGATTCATTACTTCCTCAATCCTGTATGGTGGGGTGGGGTGGGGGCCATCTGTGCTAGACAGTTCCTGAGGTCACTGGGAAGGGACGGATTGGCAAGATCATCTATCTCAGCAGAAATTGGAGGGAAGGGAAGCAGGCACCTTCTGATCATACACACACACACCCTCCACCCACTCCCCCATCCCCCACCCTCGCCTTCCATGAGCTACTAAGACAAAACCAGGAAGCCTGAGAGGCCACAGAGGGCTATGCTGGGCCAGCCTATAGCTTGAAGGCAATACACACCCCTCACTCCTGTAAAAGAGCTGGCATCCCGGAAAGACTTTGCTTATTGAGTGCCACTGTGTGCCAGGACTTCTGGGGACCCACGGTTAACCTGGAACTCAAGCTCTGACAATGTAGCCCAAGTCCTAGGCTCCTTGGGTTCGACGGTGCCTCCCTAGTGCCCTGTCAGCGCCAGGGTGACATCAGCGCACTCAAATCATCAGTCATCCTTAACCCATGCTGCCATCCCCTCCCCTCCTGCAGCCCTCCCCTCTTCCATGCACCCGGGACATAGGGATTGCCAATACCAGGCAATGGACCAGCTGAGTTCTGGAAGAAAAGGGGATTAGAAACTGGACTGTCTGGTTTGGGAGAGAAATTTAATCGAGGCTTGAGATCTCATTCCCACTCCCAACTCAGCTCCCTGAACCAACTGCAGAAAGAAAAGTTCCAGGTGGGCAAGAGGAGAACACAGCCAGGTGTCCTGACCCCGAGGTACCCATGGGGGGAGGCGGCAAAGGCACAGACTTTCAGCCCTTGCTTCAAAATTAGGCCATTTGTATTCCAAAACCCTTTGGTTTGCTATTGTTTTAAGATTTTTTTTAAAAAAAAATTATTTTATTTATTTATTTATTTATTTATTTATTTATTTATTTATTATGACAAGTACACTGTCGCTGTCTTCAGACACACCAGGAGAGGGCATCTGATCCCATTACAGACATTTGTGCGGCACCATGTGGCTGCTGGGAATTGAACTCAGGACCTCTGGAAGAACAGTCAGTGCTCTTAACCGCTGAGCCATCTCTCCAGCCCCAAGATTTTTTGTAATTTTTTTTCCAGACAGGTTCATCCTGGAACTCTGTAGACCAGGGTGACTCCAGAGATTGGCCTGCCTCTGCCTCCCAAGTGTTGGTATCAAAGGCATGTGCCACCATCACCTGGCCGTATTGTTATAATTTTTAATTATGTATAGGTGTGTCTGTGCATACATCAGTTCATGAGACTGCAGGTACCCAAGAAGTCCAGAAGTGGGATTCCCTGGAGTTAGAGTTACAGGCGGTCATGAACCACTTAACGTGAGCTCTGAGTATTGAATTCCAGTCCTTTGGAAGAGCAAGAAGCATTCGTAACCACTGGGGCATCTCTCTAGCCCCTGTTTGCTTTGTTAGATGGGTCTTATGTAGACCAGGTTGACCTCAAAGTAAGTATGTACCTAAGAAAGACCTTGAATTCCTGATCCTCTGGCCTCCGAACGCCAAGCGCCATGATTTATAGGTGTGGTGCTTGCAATTGAACACCAGCTTCATGCTTGCTTGGTCAGCACTCCCTCAACTGAGCTGCGCCTTTAGCCCTTTGTTTGTTTTGAAACAAGATCTTACAATCTATGGCCAGGAATAGCCTCAGACTCACGGTGATTTTTCTGCTCCAGCTTTCTGAGCAATGAGATTGCCAAGTGTGACTACAAGACCATTTGGGGGAGCGGGGTGGGGGAGGGGAAGCCAGTCGGTTTGGCAGAGCTTCCTCTCCCGGGTTATATCCCTGACTCACTTCCTTTCCTAAGTTTCTCCCTTTAGCTCAGGCCCAGGGAACAGGAGGAGACGGTCTAGGACCACAAGGGACCAGATCTCCCACCCAGAAGCCAAGAACTCAGAGACCAAAGCTAATAAGCCTGAGGTTCGATGTCTCCAGCTTTAATGAAAAGAGTTTTCCAGGCCCCTGGCCTGGCAGGGAAGATTAGGTCCCTGGAAGGAGATGGTTTCTGGCAGGCTTACAAGTGGGCATCTTCCACCCATCTGTCCATTCAGCAGCCATCCTGATCCCAGCACCTTGGCCTGTGATTATTTTCATGTGGGAGTCCAGATGCATCTAAACTTGAATCTTGTCCATTACTTGTGCCTATGCGTGTTGGGCAATAACCTAATCGGAAGCCTTGGGATCTATAATACCTATAGCCCTAATGTTTACAGCACCTTGTTTATGGCCATGGACCACAAGCTCATCCTCCCGGAATCATCACCAGGCAGCTGCAGACCTGAACGCCCCCCCCCACTCCCCCCACCCCCCACAGAACCACCTAAGCTCAACTAGACCTAAAGAAGGTAAGGGACTTCCTCACAGTTACTACCCAGTCAATGACAGAATCCAGATGAGCCAAAGAAGGTGCCATGGAAATGGGTCTTCAAGGTACCCGAGCTTAGTCCCTCCTTAGGTGGTGAGATATTTATCTTTTCCATATGGGCTTGACCCCTACGAAACCCATGGGACCAAGAGCTGCTGCCAAGTAGACTTAAGTCTGGGACAATGAGAAGGCCAGGAATTGAAGGGTCCAGGAATCAGAAAAACAGGAACTGGAGAATCTCCATGGACTAAAATGTCGCTCTTCCCTAACACACAGAATCCAGCGTGAGGACCATTTGCTGTCCTTGCTTGGGTGTTCTTCCCACAAGGTGGGTACTTGTACACCTCAAGTGCCAGCTATTTTTTAGGCAGTATACATGCCAAGTGAGCCTCTGGGATCCTATGCTTCCTGAGGGCCTGGCATCAAACTTAGTTATGCAAGCAGACTAAACTTTTTGAGCACCAACAGTCCAGGCCTCTCTAATGCACTCCCTTCAACCCAGTGAGGTCTGTCTAACCTGTCCCAAAACAAACAGTGGTCCTCTGGGGGCATGGGGCAGCCAATCAGAACAGAGACAATTCCCACCCTCCCCTGCCCTTGATCTCTTGCATCTGAACTCTCTCTCCAATTTTTGGATGTGTTTGTTTGTTTTGTTTTTGTTTTTGTTTCCAGACAGGGTTTCTCTGTATAACTCTAGCTGGCTTGGAACCCACTCTGTAGATCAGGTTGGCCTCAAAGACACAGAGATCCATCTGCCTCTGCCTCCAGAGTGCTAGGATTAAAGGGGTGTGCTACCACTGCCAGGCTTTGTTTTTGAGATGGGATCTCATGACCTAGGCTGAGCTCAAATTTGCTGCATAGCTAGGGGGCTATCCTTTTCTGATTCTCCTGCCTCTACCTCCCAAGTAGGATATCATAAGCATGTGCTACCATGTCCTGTCTGTTCTTTGAGACAGAATCTCTTCCTCTGGCCTTCTTCTTTTGGAACTTCTTTTCACACAAATTTAAGGTGTACTCTGAGATGCTGATAAGATGCCCAAAGAGATGGGGACAGGGAGCGTGAAGGAGACATGTCATGGCACCTAGCATGTGGTGTGTGTGAACATACAGGTGTAGGTGTGTCTACAGGATCACAGGTCCCCAGATTGCCACCCGTAGGGGGAATGAGGCTGAATCCACAGCAGGCATTAGCTTCCTGCTCTCCTGCTGGAACCGAGCCTCTGTCCCAGCAGCCTGCCAGCTCTCTGCTCACAGGACCATGGCTTTAAACACATGGCAGTCTGACCTCATTCCTCGCTGTCTTCCCACCAGTCAATAGGATTAGCCGGGGCCAGCCAACAGAGCTTCTTGCTTCTCAACTTAATTTCACATTCTCTGTTTCATTTGATCGCCCTACAAATCTTGCAAGGTAAGCAGCAGGTGGCTCGTTTCCTCATCTCGCAGGTGAAGAAAGAAAGGCCATCAGAAGCTAGGGAAAGTCTAGATAAACAAGGGGCCCAGTCCCTTTTCTTCTCTGTTTGGCTTTTCCCTGGCTACTCCCAGTTACTCCTCACCACAGCTCCCAAGGTTCAAAGGTTTAGCTGAATCATATATTATACAAATGAGATGCAAAGTAGCATACCAAAAAAAAAAAAAGAGTAGCTCAGAAAGTCAGCCTTTTGAGTAACTGAACTTAGGCTCCAGCCTCCTAACTGGAGACCCTTCCACAGCTTAGCTATGCAATGCCCCCCCACCCCCACCCTCACCCAGGGCTGAACTATGCAAAGCTCGCTGCTTTCTCACACCCCAACATGAAGCCACTGACTGGTGCAGCCAGGGATGGTCTTCAGAAGCCAAGATCACCTGGAAGAAGGAGGATCTTTTCAGTCTGGGCTGGGCAGAGGTCTAGTCAGCGCCCCACCCCCTACCCCCCATCATTGAAGACATGGAAGCAGAGAGACAACCCCAGTCCCAAAGGGTCACAGTAGAGATGAGATTCAACCCACATGGCCTCATGCTAGAGTACTATGTTCCAGAGCCAGGCTGCCTGAGGCACAAAAACGCAGCCAGGAGTGGGAAGATTGGCACTATGACACGGGCATCTTGCCTCATAGCCCAACACTCCGGAACAACATGGTGACCTTGCCAACACTATACCAGCCAGGTGTCACCCCAAGTCTCTACCTTGAAAGGTTGGGTTAGCTAAGCCCCTGTGTTGCATATCCCTGACTTGGGACAGGAGGGAATCCTGAGGTTTCTATCTCCAGCCTCTGGGGTTCAATGCCTTGGGAAGTTCTAATTCCTCAAGGCTTCATTGCTGCTTAGGGACCAGGAAGGTTTGCACCTGAAGCTTGGCACACCCTTCCTCCTGCTTGTCAACCTTTTTTTTTTTTTTTTTGCCTAGTCACTGTGATCATTACCATGCCACAGTCACACCTGGCAAGTCCAAGTGAGCAGAGAAAAGGAGCTCGCCCATACGCCAGTGCATTCATTCCCTCTGAACCTCAGAGAAGAGTGGCTACTCCAGTCTAGTTGATGGGGGCACTCTTCATGGTTTGAGCTAGAACCAGTTAGTGACCCAAAGAAAAAGGGTAGTCTCCACTTTTAATTTTTTTTCTTTTTGTTGTTTGTTTGGAGATAAAGTCTCCTGTGTCTCAGGCTGGCCTTGGCACTTGCCCGATAGCCAAGGATAACCTTGAATTTCTGGTTCTAGTTCCAGATCCCAAATACTGGATGACAGGCTGTGCAGCCACATTCAGCTTCTTGGCCTTGGGAGGCAGGAAGGCAGGAGGACTTAGGACCTTTCGCTTCTCTCAAGTCCACATTACACTTTGTGCCCAGCCCAGTCCAAGATACCTTAAATGACAACACTAGAGTGTGGCCCTTGACTTTTACATGCTTGTTCACACACAGGCACACAGCACACACCTATGCAAAACAGCTCACCCTCATCCCTACACATGCACATCTGCATATACACAAATACACATATTTGTGCATATACACAAATATGCACATCTACATATACACAAATACATATACACAAATAGTCCTAATGGAAGAAACACAGACTAGGATTCAGATTCTAGATTTGAAACCAGACGAGGGTGGGCAGCCCCGTGTCAACTCTGCCTGTGAGGCTGCGATGGTGTCCCCAGTTGCTTTGCCTGGTGGAGGAGCAAGGGCTGAGGCTGCACACACTTCAGCCGCTTAGGCTGGCTGATTTGAGGAGAGACACAGAAAGTTACCTTTCTGTGCCCGAGCTTGTACGAGTGCGCACATACCATACCTGCACGGCACTGAGTTTTGATCCCAGAGTCTCCTGCATATCAGGCAAGCGCCATGCCCCTGAGCTACAACCCCAGTACAAAAGACCTGCTTTAACTTACTTTATCTTTATCTGGTTTCGTGGAATTGGGTGCTTTGGTGCAATTCCCTACCTCTCGGGACCTCCCATTTCCCTTATCTATCGATGGAAAGGTTTGGGCTCGGACACCTCAGTCCTTCCTCTCTCTCTTATGTCCTGGGTGTAGATAGGGTCTCCTCCTCACAGACCTGCAGGTAGATCTTGCCCACAGAATCAGCAGCCTCCCAAAACAGGGCCTGGAAGGTCTAGCTGTACCAAGTCCTGACGGATGAAGGCTCTGGATGCCCTAGGGTATTGGGAAGGAAGACTGGATGAAAAACCAAGCCACAGTTACTGGGTCGGGTCCAGTGCTGTAGGGGGACAGGGTGGGGTGGGGTGGGTGGGTTCATTCATTAGGGATGCAGGCAAAATGTAAAATGTTCCTTCTATGCAAAACGCAAAATGTCCCCGGGATCCACCAGAGAGTCTTACACCAACAGGCAAGTGCCTGTGCTTCCCTATTCTTGGAGCCCTGCAACTACAAATTCCAGAAGCCTCGTCTCTGCCTAGCTTCTCCCCGTGGTAGGTCAAGGCACGGCCATGGCTAAACATCCTTCTGCGTCCATTCTTCCCTCCTTTGGAGCCTAGACCCTCCCAGGTCTCACTATGCACATCCGCCTTCCCAGGGCATCAGCTGCTGCTCCCGCACTCCGCACTCCCGCACTCCGGTGGTGCCTCCTCCGAAAGGCTGTGTTGGGGCGGGAGACCAGACTTCCCACGGGTGACACTCACTTCCTCCGTAGCACGGATACCAAGAATCGCTTCTTACCCAGAACTTGGAGCCCAGCTCCCCGGAGCCGCACAGGCGGTCCATGTGGCTGCACCGCAGGACTTGGGATCTCTCAGTTCAGCTCAGCCCCAGCAGATCTGCCCCGGGACCGCCTCTGACTCCCTGCTCCATCGGCACTCCTCCCTGCCCCGTCCCCGCCCTCAAGCACTCTGGGTCAAGTTCTCCTTGTCCCCAGCGGTTGCAACACAGCCTTGGTAAAACTGCTGGTACCTAAAGGCACTGTAAGAAAGGGACCGTAGAGTAAGGAGGAGTAGTTGGTTGTACTAGTCCCTGAGCTTATAGACCCCGAAGCTGATGGACCTGGGAATGAGTCTCACTGTAAAAGAAGTCCTTTCTAAAAGTAGGGTCATTTCTAGCTTTATAAATAAATACAAGATCATCGGCTATAGTATGTGAAGTGCTCGTGAGCCGTCTCTCTCTTCATACGTTACCAGAGAACTGAGATCAGCAGATTTATGTGGTGTGTTTATGTGCATGTGTACAGCAGGAGAGTAGGGCATGAAGTTGGTCCTAGTACCAAATAGATGGGTGTATGACTTCCCCGTGGTCCCCTTAAGTTGCTGCCTTCTCGGATTCTGTGGCTCCCAAGTCTTGCCCAGGGCACTTCTCTTCCTCACTTTTGCACTGGTGACATATGGATCACCATAATAGAATACTTTACACTGAGTTTTCTGAGGATTCAACAGAAAACTATATAACGCACATGGACTACATGTAATACCCAACCTGGGTTAATTCTAGTGAAGCCCCAGGAAGATCCCTCTCTAGCATCTTGATCCTTTGTTGTTGCTGTCATGTTTGTTTGTTTGTTTGTTTAAGACAGGGTTTCTCTGTGAAGCCTTGGCTACCCTGGAACTCACTCTGTAGACCAAGATGGCCTCGAACTCAGAGACCTGCCTGCCTGTGCCTCCCAAGGGCTGGGATTAACGGTGTGCACCTGTGTCTTAACGCTGAGCCTTCATATTGTCAGTCTGTAAAATGGCCTTCCCAGCTTGGCTATGTTGGGTTCCCCTCCCCCTCTCTCTTCCCTGACACGATCCCAACTCACCACGCCTCTCTGGAATGAGCAGAAATCCTCTTGATCTAATTTACCCCTGTCTCTACCTGCAAGCCCTTGGTGTGTGTGTGTGTGTGTGTGTGTGTGTGTGTGTGTGTGTGTGTGTGTTTGGCATTTGTTTCCCAGTCAGGACAGAGTATTTCTAACCTCCTGAAGGCATTGGAGGGACCCAGTAGGATAGCGTAGACTATCCATTACCCCTCTGGGCAGGCAGGAAGTACTGGAAGCCAGAATAGGGATGAGCTAGTAGAGTGGGGGTGGGGCGGTTAGCCTGGGGACCTGTGTGATTTCTCTCTGCCCTCTGCCCTCTGCTCCTTTCTCCTCTTCTTTCCCATCCTGTCTTCCTCCAACCTCTGTACAGAAGACTTCATGGAGCTTCCGTATCTTGTCAGTGTGCCCTTGGTTACACTTACACGTGTGAAGACTCTGGAAGGTCCTCAAGGCAGCCAGCACCAAGTCACGCCTAGCTCCCCTCCACGTCTCAGGTAGTAACTATAGTACCCCATGTAACCGTGACAGGCTCCTCATGTCTCTGGGACCAATTTCATGGACAAAGTGAGTTAGCAAAGGACCACAGAAGCCCCTTTCCTACCCTGTGGTCTAGGTATCTAAGATCAAAGCATCTGGGAACCAGCCTCTGAGCCTTCTGCTAACCTTGAACATGACTTTCCCAGCACCCCTGCCCGGTATTTTACTACTGGGCTTTCTCTTAGAGTCGGGCCGTGGATAAAACCCACCAGTGTGATTCTGAGCTTGAGGAGACTAAGGGACCTTCTTCTGGAACCCTTTAGGAAGATGAGCCTCCCCCAGCCCCTGTTGACCGGTATCATTCCCTGGGACCTTCCAGCTCAAGGTCAGCGTGAAGTTCTCTTGTTAGGCCTCCAATTTGAGGGCAGGAATCTGGGTGCAGCACTGGAGCAAAGCACCCTCTTTCGTGGCATCAGCCTTTTCGTCCTTTTTGCCTTCCCTGGTCTCTCCATACAAGGTGGGGGGTACCAAAGTCATCATGCACTCCTTGGTGATTCTTGCCTTCCCCAACATCTGGAAATGCTGGGGGTGCACCCCTACTGGCCTCTTATGGAATGTGGTCTCCCCCCACACACCATGCTCCTTGACGAACAAGGAACAAGCATAGCTGTTGGGGTTAGTCTTGAGTGTTGTGTATTCAGGTGGTGAGTTCTGTACCACAAGATCAGGTTACAGTTCAGAGATAGGCATTGTAATGACCGGTGTGCTGTAAAGAATGCTCCCCAATGATCTCTGATTGGTTAATAAGAAGCTGGAGCCTGTGACTGGCAGAGGAGGTAGAAAGGTAGAACTTGCAATCGAGGGAAGGGTCTCAGGAAGGGTCTCAGGAAGGGACCACAGGGGGAAGAAAGAAAGAAGAGGGAGAAGGAGGTCGAGTGAGGCAGGATGAACCATGAGCATGTAGTCAAGAGAAGTTTGCCCTGATGACAGACAGCTATAGCAGAAGGAGCCCGGGGGTTGGGGGAGGGGGGGACAAATTGGCAAGTGACTGGGGGCACATGACTGGGAAATAGCAATATAGCATAGAGGGTTAAAATATACAACCATCTGCCCAGCTCTAGTCCCAGCAGCTTGTTAATAAAATCACCAGTTCTCTGTGTCATTTACTTAGGAGCTAAATGGGCTAAGTGAGCATAGAAACGCCCTGCATATATTTGGGAGCAAAAGGGGGTGTAGAATATCCCCCTCCATAAAATGACTACTATAATAGTGTTTGTAGGACATCGCTGTTTTGATTGCTTGTCTCACCCAAACCAGAGAGCTCAGGCCTTGAGACCTCCCACAGTTCTCCAGGGCCTCAGAGCTCCATCTGGTACAGGTACCAAGGGCCCTCTTCTGTATGCAGCTTCCACACATGACTACTCCAGGCAGCTCCCTGGACTGAATGTACTTCCTGGACCCTTGGCTATCGCACCCCTGCCCCTAGCCCACCTCCTAAACTGCCCAGCAGACCCTTTCCTAACTCCGCTGATCCCCTGCACCTGCCAAACGCTGTTTATCCTTCAAGATCTCTGTCAGTATTGTGCATGGTAGTGTGTAAGTGGAGTCTCAGCATTTGGGAGATGGAGGTAAAAGATCACAAGTTCAAGGCCAGCCTCAGCTACCCAGTGAGTGTGAGACTAGTCTAAGCTATATGAGAACCTGTCTCAATCAACAAGAAGTCTCTTCCCTATATCACGATTACTGCCTCCCCAGTGGTCTGTGAACATTGAGTATAGGGACTAAATCTTTTTTAATCGTAGTATTCTTTATCACCCAAGGCAGTGCTTGGCTGAATCCTCAGGGAGTGTTTGTCGATTGACTAACCAGTTACTCTCACGAAAGAAGAAAGACCAATTCCTGGTGCATTCCTTCAGTTCCAATGGTTCTATGGAAAAGGCGGTAAAGGCAGGAGGCAGATGAGCAAGGTCACTGGATTTGAAATTCCATAGAATTTGTCAGGCTGTTCTCTTTTGGTAGCAGCTCATGGTCTGACTTTAGCACCCACACTGGGATCAAGAGAGGTCCTATAGGAGAAAACACAGATGTGGATCCTGGGCTCTGATTAATTGTGGGGGGGGCTCTGACTAATTGGGGAGGAGGAGCTTCCAGCTATTGGTTGGATTCTTGAGGGAGTTCATATAAAGACATTCCTTTTTGTAAAATCTCTTGCTTCCTAACATGTTTTTCTGCAGTTTGGGGGAGGGGAGTGGAGAGGAATAAGGTACCATTTTTCAAGGTAATTGCTTGAGTGAGCTGTTCCTGAGCATCTGACCCCCTTGTCCCTTCCTTCTTGTTTATGTATTTGATTTCTGGTTAGAAGTAGGCTTGTTCAGTTATGGCTTGTCCTTGGCGATTATAGAGAATGCCACGAGATAGGCGAATTTCCCCAAAATTGTTAAAAAGAGAGACATTTTAGCTATGTAAGTGGGACCCTTGTTTGTATTTGTTTGGGGAAGCCCATTACAGAGAGGGCAGCTAACAAGTGTCTACAGACAGCTGGAGCAGACTTGCGTGTTTTCGAGGTAGTAGGGACAATGCCTGAAAAAGCATCAATGCAAGAGTGGACAATTTTTTTTTTCTTTAGTGAACAGGGAAATTTATATGAATCACACCCGTTTGCCAAAGATCATTAGGTTGAAGATTCCAGGGATTGGCTGCTCTCAGATGGGGGTGGAGGAACTCAACAATTGATAGGAGGCTTTGGATAGAGCTAAACACTGATAACAAGAAGTCTGAGGTATGAGCCAAGGTGGTTTTCCAATGGCTAAAGAAACTCCTTTTTATGCTAGGCATCCATCTTGGTACCCACTAGATGTTTGCCTTGACTCCAGTCCCTGGAGGATAAGTTCCCAGTAGCCCTCACTCAGTGGCTCAGGCCCAGAAATGTACAACTGTAACCATGTACTTGTTATGATATGACTAACTGCATTTTGGCTTCTGTAAACTGTTTACACAGATACAAGGATTACTGTGGGTCGCTTTGATCACTTACCTTAACAGAGCAGACCATTTATGCTTGCTTGTGTAGCTATTAAAGGTCTTCTTGTTTTTGCCTTTAAAAACACCCTTCCTTGCTGGTATGCATGCCTTTAATCTCAGCACTCAAGAGGCAGATGCTGGCAGATCTCTGAGTTCAAGGCCAGCCTGGTCTATAGAGCAAGTTCCAGGACAGTCAAGGTTACAGAGGGAAACCTAGTCTCACCAAAAAAAAAAAAAAAAAGTAAGTAAATTAAAGAATAGCTGGATGGTGGTGGCACATGTCTTTAATCAAGCACTTGGGAAGCAGAAGTAGGTAGATCTCTGTGGATGGATCTCTGTGAGTTTGAGGCCAGCCTGGTCTACAGAATAGGTTCCAGGAGCTACGCGCAGAGAAACCCTGTCTTGAAAAAACAAAACAATACAAAACAAAAAACCAGCCAACCAAAACAAACCTCTCAAAACAGACAAACAAAAAACCAAAAACCTTTCCTTTTACTACATGCCTGAGATTTGGCTTTAAGGCTGCCATCCTGCTAGCAACTAATCAATAACTCCTTTAATTATATTGGATTAAGTCTATGGTTTTTTTCTAGGGTCACAGCCTCCATAACAGCTAGAAGTAAGAGTGGGATGGCTTGAGCTGTAGTGAGAATCGGTCCATAAATGGCAAGACTGAGCAGGGATTTGAAGGCAGAAAGGGCAGGAAAAGTTCTGCCCATGGGGGAGGGGGGTTGTGGGTGGAGCTTTTCTGGGAGGGTAACAAAAGAGCCATGTCCAGCATCATCACACCACGGGATGGCTCCTTTGCCTGATTTATTGACTCCATCTGAGAAATGATCAATGCATCAGAAATAGGATGTGTACTTGTGGTAGAACAGGCTTGTAAAGAGATGTAATATAACTCCACAGAGTCTTCCTAGGAGGGAGGTGAAATGATATTTGTGTACCCCCTCACCGCCCCCCCCCCAAATCAGTAAAAGCTATTTCCCATTCTTCTGGGGGCTTCTAGAGAAAGTTGAATTTGTCTTGAGGTCTAGAAGGATAAAGAGTATCAGGGTTGGGGCTGGGGAGATGGCTCTGCCTTTGAGAGCACGGGCTGACTGCTCTTCCTAAAGGTCCTGAGTTCAGTTCCCAGCAAACCACCTGGGCTCTCACAACCATTTGTAATGGGATCCCATGTCCTCTTCTGGAGTGTCTGAAGAGAGTGACAGTGTACTCACATACATTAAATAAATAAATAAATAAATAATCGTAAGAAAGAGAAAAAGAATATTTGAGTCTTGTCCACTGAGTTAGGAACTTCTGCCTCATTGAGTAAGAGTAAGAGTAATTTTTTTTTGTTTTTGCTGAGCAAACATTTTTTGAGTAAAAAAACCATTTGGGTGAGGTATATGGGGAAGAAACAGCTGCTTTAAAATGCCGACAGGGGAAGTTGAATCTAAGTGACTGTGAAAAGTTGTCTTTGATTCAGAGCTGAATGTCTAATTGTGATTGCTGCAATGCCAGGAGTTAGCCTGTGAGGTGAGTTTAAGTCAGCATCTCCTTTAAGGGAGTAAAAATGGCGAGGAGGTTACGCTGGGAAATCCCAAGTTAAACAGAAAGCCATCGACAGTGCCTGAGAGCGTTGAGGACAACTTAACATTGGCTTTCTTGGAACAGACAATTGTAATCAATAAAGTTTAAGAGAAAGCAGAAAGGGCAGCCCATTGGGTGGGGGCTCTGCCCATTGGGTGGGGGCTGCTCAGAAGAGTGACAGTATGCCCACAATAGCTGTGTGGAATGTTTATTCTAGTAGGATACATTGCCTTGTTAACCCACCATTGGCAGAAGGTGGGGATAATAGTCATACTTGGGGGAGAACATCCTATTGAAAGCAAAACATGGATGCTTGATTATATGGAAAAGCAAATCTTCAGCATCAGGGTATAAAGGGAGTAAAAAAAACCCCTTAAAACCAATAATAAGGGGCTGGTGAGATGGCTCAGCGGATAAGAGCACCCGACTGC
Source organism: Mus minutoides (assembly GCA_902729485.2). NCBI lineage: Eukaryota > Metazoa > Chordata > Mammalia > Rodentia > Muridae > Mus > Mus minutoides. Next base: position 294,167 of record LR753393.1, read on the forward strand.
TCTTCCGAAGGTGATAAGTTCAAGTCCCAGCATCCACATGGTGGCTCACAACCATCCGTAACGAGATCTGGCACCCTCTTCTGGAATGTCTGAGGACAACTACAGTGTACTTACATATAATAAATAAAATAAATCTAAAAAAAAAAAAAAAAGAATGCTGATTATTAAAAAAAACCAATAATAATATTTATTACCAATAATAATAATAATAATTATTGTTGTTGTATAATATGTACTATAGTATTATATATTACATTATTATTATTATTATTATTATTATTATGTGGGGTTGAGGTATCGTGTCACATGCCTTTAATTCCAGTATAGAAGAGGCAGAGACAGGTAGATCTCTGAGTTTGAGGCCAGCCTAGTCTACAAAGGTAATACCAGGACAGCCAAGGCTACACAGAGAAATCTTGTCTTGAAAACCACCATCATCATCATCATCATCATCATCACATTGTAGTTTGAGGAACCATGGTAGGAGAGGGAACTCCTGGCTGCAGAACACCAGAGGGCTGGATGGCATTGGACATTAACAGCACAAAGATCACATAAAAGCCTCCATTTACCAGATTTCTGGGAGATACAGAAGATAGGGGTAATCCGGACCCTAAAAGATGGTTCTATATGGTCAGCCTCAAGTGTTCTTGAATTAGCTGATATAAATATGTCTGTCTCCTTCAGTGGGTCACTGATTTACACAAACTTGGGGGGGAACCTTTTATCCAAGAAAGTTTGAGTAGGTGATTTTTAGTGGTCTTTAGGAAAAAGAATGGCCAGGTAGGCCAGGTATAGAGCTATTTCAACCCCAGTGAGACAGGAGGTCTCGCCCTCAAAGGGAAGAAGGTTAAGGGTTGCAATATGCACTTGCAGTCAGGGAGGCAGTACATAAGGCTTCTACACCTGGTAGGGGACAACTTTTGCCACCCTCCCTTGGACATCTGCATCTGGAGACTTAAGCCTGATTAGAGGGACAGGATTGTTTAGCTATGGTAGAAACGTGAGCTCCTGTGTCAACCATGGCAGTTATGGGAATCTGGTTGACTGAAACTGTAATAGAAGGCCTACCAAAAGACATTGGCTGAGCCCAGTGTGCATCGGAGGAATCAAGTCTTTGATGTTTTCCAATAATCACCATGAGCCTGGGGATGTTAGATAAGGTATAGTAATCAATTGCTCCGACTGAGTTAATGCTGACATTTCTGGTCGCCGCTGGGAATTAACCTGTATAACTTGAATCAGCAACATCTGGGCAAACAAAAACACTTCTTATCATTCGATTTGTTTTACCTAAAATTTAGTCAAATCATTTTGTAGGAAGGAATTTCCATAAGTCTGTGGGGAGCCTCGTTGCTTTTCCTATTACACCTAATTTTACAGCTTTAACTAAAGATAAACCTGTAATGTAGATGGTGAGTAATTCTCTTATAGTCTTAGGGTTAGGGGTGGAACCAGAGGGATTGTTTCAAAAGGCCTAAAGGGATAAGACCTGCAGTGGTGACAGCTGGTCATTCTCCTGGCATCTGGGAGACAGTATAGGGGAGGAGGTTCTGGGCTTCCAAACTCAGGGTGCAGGAGGGCTGGTTTATGTCTTTAATATAATAACTGCCCTTCATATTCATCTTCCCATTTCCAAAATTGGATCACCTTCTTTATCAAATTTAGGATGACTTTGATTGGCCTAGAGAAAATTCTCATTATACTTTGGACATATTTTTAAAGGTGGGTTTACCAGGCTGGGACTTATTTGTATCTGTTTATCTGCGTGGCTTTTGCAAATGGCCTTTTTTTTTTTTATTCCATGTGTAGAGCATGCAGGAGGTTTCAAGGCTGCTTCTAGAACATTGGCACCAACATTCTGGCATGCTTGAACCACATTAGCATGCTGACGTAGTCAGGGTTAATATTCTGGTGATGAAACACCCTAACCAAAACCAACTTGGCAAAGAAAGTGTCTATCTAGCTTACACTTCCACATCACTATTTGTCATAGAAGGAAATCAGGATAAGAACTTAAAACGGGATAGAAACCTGGGGGGCAGGAGTTGATCCAGAGGTCATGAAGAGTGCTGCTTACTGGCTTGTTCCTTAGGGCTTGCTCAGTCTCCTTTCTTATAGAACCCAGGACACTAGCCCAGGGTGTAGCTCCACCCATAATGGCTGGCACCTCCCCCATCAATCACTAATTGAGAAACAGGCTTGGTGACAGTCCAATCATCTGGAGACATTTTCCCATTTGAGGCTCCTTCCTCTCTGATGCCTCTAGCTTGTGTCAAATGGACATAAAACTTGCCAGTACAAGCACTGGCTGCAACTGCTGTGGAGTGAAGTTTTGCAGTCAGAAATTGCATTTTCATAAATTAATGAAAGAGATGCCGTGTGAACAGCCACTTTATTGCCTGTCGCTGTGTAGCTTGTTGCAGACAAGGCTCATTTCGTGGCTCTGTAGGTTTTTGTCCGATAGTGGAAAGCGACTCCAGAACGAGGGCTATGATCAGAGAAATTGTTCCGAGCCCTTGTGCTGGCTCTACGGCTCTGTTTATTAACCACAGTCTTGGCAGAGTGGCAGAGCTACAGTTTCAAAGTTTCCTTGAATCTGATCAGTTGATCCTAAATACCATTCGGAGAGGGTTGCTGCTGCCTTGGACTGTAAGCAGCAACAGACTGGCAGGTCTCCACTCACCCCTGGAACTATAAACTATATTGAGCAGTGGTAAGCATTGTTCTCATAAGGGCTTGCCAGCCAAAAGGTGATATTTCATAATATTTGCTATAATATCTATTTATTTCCTGGGGAAATGGCCTTGGCACCCATTCTCTTTAATGCTCTTAAAAAAAATCTTTAAGCAGGAAAACAAGAACCCTTCATAACTGAGAATTATCTTCTCTAAAGAGAGGATATAAGGTTAAAAATTCTCCTGTTTGAGAAGCCGCTTCAAGACATTTTTGGAAGTCATTTTTGTGGATACGGATTACCAACTGGCAGAAAACTAGGCTGAGGGAATACAAGAATTTTAGTAGGTAATGATTTTCCCAGAAGTTCCCCTTTTCTCTGTTGATAATACTTTACAGCTCACCTCATTTGGTTCCAAAGATTTAGGTGCTTCCGTTGAACCTGTCCTGTGCACAGCACCATCAGGTTACCAATCCCACACCTTGCCCCGCCCAAGTCTCTTTCAGGATGCCGGGGGCAGTCCTTTTGAATAATGCTTAAAAGCGCATAAATGTCCTCTGAAGGCATCTTAGCTCTGACTCTCACCAGCAGTCATTAACTGCTGTGCAGGAGCTCAAAATTCAGGGGACAGAGAGTTTCTCAGAGTGAAAGCAAGAGCTTTCCCCAGACTAAATCAGCCTGGCGAGAAGGAGTCCGATTTCCTCGGCACCTATCGGAAAGTCCCTGTGTTTGTGGCTCGCTGACCAACAACTCAAGTGGGTGGCTAGGCAGAGGAATGCTTCCTCCAGCAAGGCTTCCAAATGTGGCTATGCCATATAAAAGACTAAAGACTAGCTCTTGGTGCCCTTTACCCAAGAGTGGGCCTCATATTTTGGCCTCTCCTGTCCTAATCTAATTTAGTCTAGTCTAAAAGAAGACTAGTCTGAAAGAGAGTAACCTAATCTAAAAGAGTCTAAAAAGTAGATTGTGAACAGAGGCCATCTTCTCTACTGAACAGCATAGTAAATCCAGTAATGAAAAAGAGCGAGGAGCCTTTGTCTTCATCTTTTACAGGATTCCCATAGGGAGAAAAAAAATCATCTTCCTGGCCCTACTGATTCAGAGCGGCACACAGAGCCACAGTCAGATATGAGGAATCCGTACCCACAGATTTCTGCGGAAGAAGGAGGAAGCGACGTTGCTTTCAATGCCTCCATGTTCCCAAGAGAATGGTCTTAGACCTGGTTCCCACATCTTCCATACACATACATTGTTCTGAGTCAGGGCCATGAAAGAGTCCCAAAGGGGGAATAGGGAACATGGTACGTTGCGATGTCCATAGCATAGCAAGAGTGAGCGCAGTCTTAGAAGATAATTCTGAGGTTGAGTGCTCAGCCTGTGGCAGAATGAGTGCATCGCTGTAAATAACCTCAGAGAACATGGTTAACTTGTTACACGTTGGGTGAAAGTTTGCTTTGCATAGGGAAATTTAAAGCAGCATTTCTCTAATGCCATTTTCCCAGAATGGAGGGAGGGAGGCCACCGAGTCACGAGGAACGGTCCCCAAAGTGAGCAAGGCCCATTCTGCCTTTGAGTGCTCAGAACCAAGATATTTCTAGAGAATGGGATGAGGAGAGGAACAGCAAGGTTTGAGTTGAGGCATAGAGGGGAACACAGCCTGGTGACCAATGCCTCACCCTGCTTTTCCACCTGGCTGTGATTCCAAACTAGATGGGCGACGCATGCGCGCTATGTCTCCACCGCCAGTGGGTATCTCGAGGTAGTCCCGCGTCAGGGATTTCCTGGTAAGAAAACGGGCAAGAGCCGGGCGTGGTGGCACATGCCTTTAATCACAGCACTCGGGAGGCAGAGGCAGGCGGATTTCTGAGCTCCAGGCCAGCCTGGTTCCAGGACAGCCAGGGCTATACAGAGAAACCCTGTCTAAAAAAAAAAAAAAAAAAGAAAAGAAAAAAAAAAAGAAAACGGGCAAGAGAAGATCACTGCAAATCCAGAGTAGGCATAGCAGCAGGAGCTAGAAAGAAGAGCAAAGGACACAGGGAGACCTAGGCACAGGAAATGCTGCCTGTGGGCAGGGCGGGTTGGAGCTAACAAAAGAGACAGTGTAGAACCAGCAATGTGACCCCCACCATCTCACTGAATGACTCCTTTACAGACCTTTAAAGTTTGGGAACACCCCTAAATTGTGCTCCGGCACACATCCTGCCTCCCCCTTCTGGCTTCCGCCAGACTTCAGCCCAGCTGGATCTGCCTGGTCCCCTCCCAGTCTCAGCAAGCTTGCCCTCTGCCCCAGCCCGCTCCCCCATCTAATTGGCATGCAAGCGAGGGCTTGGCTACTGCACCCGATTCCAGAGTTTTCAGAGTAATAATTAATAGGATCTGTGGGCCCCAGCCAAGCTCATACATTGGGATAGGAGCTAAGGCACGCAGAGTGTGGGGGTTGTAGCAGACTTCCTCCTGGAGTTTACTGGGCAGCTCATTACTTGATGCACTTTATCCTGTCCTCCGAATGGGATCAGTAAACAACTAACTTTGCTTTGAGAGTTAAGTCCCCTATCCAACATGCCACCTCTGTCTGTGATTAGTTTAGTGGCCTTAGGGGGCATCGTTTGCACCAGGGACTCACCCTCCCTTTCTACGGGCTGTGGCTCCCCAGCACTCAGATGGTGTATGCTAGTCTGCGGTTCCATACAGACAAGTTCTTCACACTGTGAGCTGTATCCTCTTTGTGGCTATACGGTGTTTCTGTCTGTGGATGGATCCACCAGGGTTGGTATCTTCTTCCCAGATTTATCCCTCTTCAAGAGAGAAACCCTGGGTGGCACCAGCTGAAGGTGCTCTGTGCTGCCACCTGGTGTCTAATGTTCTCACTACACGGCTGTCACCGAGGTGGGGCAGGTTGGCCGCTCAGTAGCGGAAACCATAGGGCACCAGACAACGTTGAGAGAACGGATGAAGGTGAGGCTGAAACCTATTTGGAAAGTAGGCAGAGGCTCGGGTGGGAGCAGGAAAGAAGGGTGGAGACAATGGAGATTGAGACAAGCAGGTGCCAGGGGTTCAAAGGGCAGAGCCATTCTAGGGCAGGGCGTTGCTTGGAAACCTGGAGTGACTGCAGAACCTGCATTAGCTTGGAGTTCCTAGAAATCACCCAGAGTCAAAGGGTGCCACCACAATCCCTATGGCTGGGATCATGTTAGAGGCTAGTATCCCACCAGGTGGGAGGCTGTGGACCCCTCTAGCCCACTGACTATGCCACACAGAGAACACATATGTATTTCTACAAACCCAATGTGACTGCTTCAGGAATGAGTCCCCTAACCTCCTTGCAAAATTCTTTTCATTTCGTAAGCATGGATCTTTCCATCGACTCCCGTTCCCTCCGCCATGAGAACAGACTGAGGTGGTGTGGGCTGCAGAAGGCCAGCCCTAGAGTCAAATCCGAACTCGGCCAAATTCTGGCTGTGTGACCTCAGATCTTAACCTCTCTGAACCCGCCACTGCATGGAAAAAAAAATGCTAGCCGGGTGCTTCCCTGGATTCAGCCCTTGGAGGAGCGAGAGACTGCGTGTGAGCCTCAGGTTTGTTTTTAGCACCAGCTCAGATCACTCCTTTTTTTCCCAGTTCCCCACCCCCAGACAGGCCTTTTCCTGGAGCCTTGGAGGTGGAAACTGAAGCAGCCAAGCCTGAGGTGGAAGCCTGGGGCTCTTGACACAGTTTCTTCTTTGAGCCCCAGGAAGAATGAAGGCAAGGCACCCAGAGAGAGAGAGAGAGAGAAAGAGAGAAAGAGAGAGAGAGAGAGAGAGAGAGAGAGAGAGACTCTCACTTCCAAAGGCACCCCCCACTACCCTTGTCTCCCCTGCGTTGGAGGCCCTAACCAAAGACCTGCTGTCTCCCCAACCCCACTTCCCCAAGCTCACCATGCACTGTTCAGTCTCAGCAGCTGCTGCTTCTCTACTTTCAAACCTGTGCAATGAGCGAGACATGCCGGTTTCTTTCTATCACCGATGTGGTTGTTTTGTTAGTGGGTTTTTCTTCGGTTGGTTTTGACAGGGACTATCTTGTAGCCCAGGCTGGTTTCCAGCTCACTATGTGGTGGAGGATGACTTCCAAATCCTGATCCCCCTGCTTCCATCCCCCAAGGGGCTGAGATTACAGAGATGCATCACTGAGCCTGGCCGCAAAGACTTTACAATGTTGGAATAGTTAACCGCAATGCTCTCCCCGCCACCAAACATCCACCTTCATTCCGCTATTAATATGTCCAAAGTACCACCCAGCTGTCTCTACATAGGCACGGTTTCCTGCCAGAGAAGTGCTCTTGGGTCCATAGATGGTGTGGGATGGGGAGCTGGAAAAGGGGGCTTTGCCTTCTCACTGAGTGGATCACAGTAGCTCCCTGGAGAGCAACCCTAGAGCATGTTCAGTGTGGCCCTTGTCAAGCTTCTTTGGTCATTACTGGGAAGAGAGAGGCAGGGGAACGGGATTGTAGAAAGAATTAGGCACGCTATGCATTACCTCAAGTGACACTACAGTGTTACTGCAGGGCTGTGTGTTTACAGAGGCAGGGATGGTAATGAGGAAATTCTGGGTGAAGAAGAGGGTTCAGCCTTCTGCTTCACCTTGATATAGAATCTTCTAACCACAAGAAGAAGGAGGAGGAAGAATAAGAGGAAGAGGGGGGTGAGGAGGAGGAGGAGGAGGAGGGAGGGGGGTCTTCCAGTTTCCCCCTTCCCAAACCTCCCACCCATAAGGGACAGACAGCTACAGAATTTTACAAAAATATAAATGCTTAATCTCTAGATCCAGGTGGCAAAACTCTAGGAATTTTGTACAGTTTCCCTGAAGAAAGAAAGAGAGAGAGAGAGAGAGAGAGAGAGAGAGAGAGAGAGAGAAAGCAAAGCCAGCTTGTACAAACACCCCTTTCTCCAGCTGAGAGGGCTAGAGGGATCAGAGCTGGGCGCCATCAAACACCCCAGGGAGATCAAACCAGGTGTTTGCTTCCACGAGTGGTATCATTTCTGCCCCAAAGAGCAATCAGAAAAGCTCTCTGAGCTTAGGAAGTAGGCCAGAGGACAGACGCCTGCAAGTCCAGCTTCCCAGCAACCAGCAACCTGGCACTGCGGGCTCTCAGCTGCCTGTGCAGATGGGCGCTGTGAGTGAGGGGTGCCACTGAGGTTTCAAGAGTCCAACCCTGGGTTGGGAATGCAGCTTAGTGGTAGAGTCCTGCCTCGAATACATATAAACCCTGGGTCTGATTTCTATGCCAAAGCATGAGTACACACACACACACACACACACACACACACACACACACACACACCTGGCTTGAAAAGAGTGGGGATGTTCAAGGGAATGCAAATGGTACAGGACAGATGTTTGCAATGGCTGATGGGTGAACAGGCTGGCTGAGTCTTTGGCTACTCCTTTTGGGCATGGGGACTTCAACCAAGAGACTATTGCCAGCCATAGCATCAGAAAGGTGGCTCTAGGTCAGGCGGCTCCCCGGACTCCTGACCCCCCCTACACTGGTGGCCTTTCCCCCCCTTCCTTCTCCCCTGGCTCCCTCCCACTGGGCAAGCAGCAGCAGACCATGTAAGCACCTTAATTGTATCATTTATCACCCCTCAGGGAGCCGGCTCCCTAGCTCAGTGTTCTGGCTATCACCAACCCCTTCAGCTTCATCAGGGGGTCTCCTCTGGACTCCAGCCCCGTCCCTGCATTCTCATCAGTTTTTGGGGAGGGAGGGTGGGGGCAACCTGCTCTGTTTACACAGATTAATCTCAATATCAGCAGGCAGATAGATGAAGTTCAAGGCAAGAGGCTTTAGTCCAGACACCTCAGGTCACCACCCAGTCAGAGTGTGGTAGATGCTGGGGTGGAAGAATAGGGCAGGGAAAACCCAGAAGCATCCGCCCCTCCCCCGTCAGCCCCTGGATTTAGTTCTGTAGCAGCGGAGGCTGCCTCCCAGCCGCCACTGGCCCCATTAACCAAACAGCTTCATTATGCCAATTTCTAGCTTCCAGTGCGCGGCTGATAGCTGTCAGCAGAAATAAGAATTAATCTGGAATTACTCACATTCTCTGAGCTGCTTGGCTCAGAGGATGCGATAAAGCTCTGATAGAAAAACAGAAGGCCCTGTTTCCAGCCCTCCCAGGCACAGGGGTCTCTCCTCTAAGCTTGCAGGGGAGGTGCAAGGATGGAGCCCTCCAGGGCTGGGCATCTGAGCTCTTCCTTTCTCAGACACAAAGCTCATATGCATCAATGCGCGCGCGCGCGTGCGCACACACACACACACACACACACACACACACACACACACACACGGCAACCCCGAATCCTCCCTCCCACCACCCACTTCCCATCTCCAGGCCTCTCCCCGGTCGTCTAAACACGCCTATCTCTTCATCCCCTTTTGTTTTTACTCTGGACTGTAATTAACTTTTTATTTTGGAAAATTACTTTATTTTATATAGATATATAGATATATAGATATGTATGTATGTATATATAAAAAGGTTCCATTTCATTTGTAAAATCTCATTTTTTTCTCTTTTTCTCTTTTTTTCCCCCTACAGAAAACGATGACGAGGTTAAAGGAGAAAATAAGTTACATGACAGTTTCCAAAATGGTTCTCGCTTTCCGCTGAAGATGGGCCGCCGTTGGGTTGTAATACACTCACGGCCCCCTGGCTTGTGCTTTACAAGAAGAGGGAATATAACTAGACTGGTTATTTTAGGTTAAAATAGCCAAGAGACAGACGCTTTCGCCTCAAAAATATTCTGAGACACATAAAAGAGGAAGGAACCAGGTCTCTTCAGTCACAAAATGTCGTACATCCAGCATATACTAGATTCAATTAATTTAATAAAATAGAATATACATAGAGATTCTGCACAAACGTATTGCTTTCTCCCAACAGCTCCTGGTGTCGAGAGAGCCTTGGCCACACTGGGCTTCTCCTTCTCCTTCTCCTTCTTCCCGGAGGCCGGAGGCCGGGGCTCCAGGGCTGTGCTCTCTTCAGACTGACTCTCCGGAAGTCCTGCTTGTCATCCCTCAGCCACTGAAGAAGCCATGTGAGGTGCCTCGTGGCTGCTTCCGCCCCTTTGCTGCTTACATGGGACTTTTCAGACCGATTGCCCAGGAGGCGGAGCTAGGATCTGCACCCAGTGGAGAAAGGTGATGGGGGAGAATGGGTAGGACTCAGGGGTCCAGGTCTGTTGGGTCAGGAGACAAACCAGAGAGACTCAGCGCATCTTTCTTTGGGGAGAGTGAGGCAGCCGTGCTGTCAAGGGGGCTGGAGGTCGAGGGATCCTTCGAGTCACTGGCCGGCGCCCTCCTCCTGAGGCAGACGCCAGGACTACATGGGGGCCGAGGGCCCTGGCTCTCCGGGGGGTCTATAGAGATACTGGGTGGGCTGAGTTTTTTCTTAGGCCGGCTCCCAGAGCCCCCAAGAGGTTGGCCCCCGAGGCTTGAGGGGCTTGGACATAGGCGGGGCTGAGAGCCGCTGTCCAGGCAGCTGACAGCGATGGAGTGTCTCCTCTGTTCATCTAGCCAGGACCCAGGCCTGCGCCGGCAGCTCTGGGCCTCTACACTGTAGCACTTCTTCAGGTCCCGTGGGGACAGGGGTTCTTCCTGGCTGCTGGGCAGGAGGTCTCCTGAAATCCAGCTCAGCTCCGTGTCCAGCTCTAAGCTGCTTCTGGTCTCTGGAGGGTCCTTGGCCCAGCCGGGTTCCAGGCCTGGGCAAGGGGCTGGCGGGCGGATGTGCTTGGAGACTTTGCTCTGGCTGCCGGAGCGCTGCTGCACCTGGATGCTCGACCCGCCCCAGAAGGATGAGGAGCGGGTCAGAGGGCAGGAGGGCCCACTCACCTCTGACAACAGGTCTTCCCGGCTACCCAGGCCCTGCACGTCCAGGGAGTCAGTCCTTATTGCTGCCTGAAGGGAGTGGAAGCAGGGCTCAGCCCAGGGATTTCCTTTCCAACACAGATTATCCTTTATCCTTTCTGTCATGCTGGCTGTCCTTAACACTCACAAAGCTGCAGGACCACCCTATTAGCGGCTCTTATTGGGGGTGATGAGCCCCTCTGAGCTCTGTGGACCACACCTCCCCTTCAACCACCAAACCTTTCTTCTGTCCTCCCTGCTCCACTTCCCCAAATCCTGCAGGCGGAACTCTCTGCCGTCTTTGGGCCCTGGGAGGCCAGAAAGAACTCATGCCAGCTCTGCTTCCCAAGCTGGCCCCTTTGTGCCTCTAGCCTTCAGGGAGAGAGAGCAAGGCAACATTTCCCTTGGCCTTGAATTCCCTTCCCAACAGCAAGCATCCCTCGCTCTGCTGAACATGGGTTTTCTGTGATGAGTACCTGCCAATCCACTTCAAGTAAAACTAACCCTTATCTCCTCTGGGCTCCCTGCTACAATACACAAGCACCATGCCGCTCTAACCTGTGACTGCTTGTGATCTGATAGCGTGCGTGCGTGCGTGTCTCTGTTCTTACTGAGCTCAGAGAGCAGGAACTGTGTCCCAGTGCCTAGCAGCAGGAAGCTTCTTGGGGGAGTGGGTGCGGGAAGAGGGACCATGCCTGATCCCCAAGAGCATGATGCTGACAGATATTCTGATATCTGTGATCAGGAGACATGGATATCATCACAAGGCACACAGGCATCACTTGGCTCTGTAAGTCACTCTCTGGTTCATGGATGGTGGATCCCGGACTTGGCCAGAAGTAAAGACACTTAAACCTTGCTTTGTGCCCTTCAGTTTAGCCCGAAGTGTGAAGAATTGGTGGAAACTCTGGGCCTGGGATTGGGAGCCTTGCTACCTGGGTACCACCTCCAGTGGATGTTGGTTGCCCTGGCAACAACTGTACCTTGGACTCTAGGCCTCCTCAGTGAAACAAGGTGCGTGCACGAGGTAGGGGGCAAACTCCAACTATTTCTCCTTTACCCAATACCGTGTCCCTAGTACCTAGAGCTGCTCTCTCATTGGCAGGCAGTATACATTGGCTGGAAGAATAAAAGTGTTGACTCTGGTCATTACCAACAGCACAGGAATTCCAATTAGAGAGTCTCACCCCAGGACCTAGGTCCAGCCCTCCACACTTGCTTACCTGGCGCCTGAGAGGCCTCTGAGCCAGAGGGGAGCGGCCAGGTGGGGGTAGTTTAGGGATGGCGCCCCAGGTGGGGACCCCACGAGGCTGGAGCAGATAATGTGCATCTTTGGGAAGCTGTAGGATGCAGCTGGTGTCTGCTGGTTGAGAGTGAACAGACAAGATGGAGCCTGTGGGGGAAGGGACAGGGAGGGTTGAGTAGAGTTAGTGTTTGATGCTTTCATTCAGGTCCTCCTCCCCATCAGGGCCTTTACCCCGCACTGCCCTGGGATGAAAGCTACCTCCTCTAGTCTGGGTATTTCCCTTTAGTTTAGGTTTTCTTCAAAATAAGAGATACTGCTTTTGTTGGTCTTAGGCAAGGTTTGGCTCTCCTCGTGTGAGCTAAGCTGTTTTACCCCAGCCTTGGTACCTGACTGGGCTTTGGGGAGCCCCCAGCCCCTGTGTCCTAGGGATCTCTCGGCAGTGTTCCCGTTGCGGCACATGTAGCTGTCATTGGGCAGAGAGTGTGTCCGGCTGACACCAGACTTCCTCACAGTCAGCAGGTCTGGTCCTAGGGGGACTGGCCCCTCCACAGGGTGGGGTACCATCTGCAAGAGGATCAGGGGATGGGGTGAAGAGCATGCAGATGGGGTTTGGGAGCTGAGGAAAAGCTAGATAGCAGGAACTAAGCCCTCTCCCACCAGACCCACAGTCCTCCCTCCCACCTACCCACACCCACCTCCACACCCTCCTAGGCCAAGGTAAGGGGCATGAGCATGGAAGGAAATAGGAAGACATACAACAAGTCTCTACGGACAAGGAGGAAGGAGTGGGAAGGCCCCACCCCGAGAGCATGCCCACAGGATCACCCTGAGCCTCTGGACTGGGGATGGTGGAGGACGAGGAGGGGGAGAGAAGAGAGAGCAGCCCCCAGCACTGCATGTGATCCTCTTAGAGAGTCTGAAAGTTATCCCAGGGATCAAGAGGGGACAGGCCTGAGATAGATCCATGCAGGTTAAATAACAGGTAAACACAAGGGACGTGTCCCATCCTAGTCTGCGGATCTACTTTAACCACACGGAGGCTCTAGAGGGTGGAGGTGGGTAGCAAGTCCTGGGCATACAAGGGTGGGAGTACTGGGAACTCAGTACTCCCTCAGGGGACAGACTGAGGTGGGAGTGGGTCTGGGAAACCTGTTTCAAAGAAAGGAAATCATCAGCCCAGGACCCCAGAAGAAGAAACCAAGGCCAGATCTCTCTCTCTTTAGAATCCCTTTCGTTAGGCTACTCTGTCTCAGGGAGGCTGCAAAGCCCCTCCCCGCCCATGGGCTCAGCTGGTCTCAGTCCCAGCAAGTGGAAGAATGGCAAGGCTGAGAGCCTGAGTCTTTTTCCCTTCTATTCTCAATCCCAGGACCCACTCCTTCCAACCGGCCACACCCTCTAGAGCCCCTCCCAGACTTTGATCAAGATCCTTCCTCAGCTGGCCCAGCTCTCACCAGAAGGCAATCGGTGAGAGGAGGGGGGCTGCTCACTGTCGGGGGGCCGGGGGGTGGGGGAGAGGACAGAGGGAAACTGAGGAAGGGTAGGAAGGTCAAAGTACCAAAGCCCCCGGAGCTTGTTGAGGACAGGACACAAAGACACACAGGGACAGCAAAAGGAAACAGGAACAGTTCCCCAGGGGGAAAGGCATGGTGGTGACAGCAAAGATATGGGTCTCACCCAGGACACTAGCGAGTCTCATGAGAGAGAGGCAGGAGGAGGGAGCAGGGAGGGAGGGTTGGCTGGTACAGGGCTCCAAACACAGAAGCTGACTCCCAAACCACTTCTGTTTTGGGCTGTCGTTCCTGGAATAACCCTGTCACCATGGCTGCTCATGTGACACCCCTCGGAGCAGGGTCTTGGGTTTTCATCTTATCTAATTCCTTTAATTACCCCCAGGGGGTACAAGGAAAAATATTCATGCCAGCAGAGGCTGGGGCACTTTGTGCCCACGAGTGAATGCCTCTGGGCAGGACCCGGGCACAGAGTGGGAAGAAGACCTGGAGCCCTGCAGCCAGCCGAGCCCAGGCTGGGGGAGCAGCAAGGGATGTGTGCATGTACATTGCTCTCCAGGGCACTAAGTAAGAGTGTGTGAGTGTCATCAGGCAAAGAGTCATCCGTCAGAGCTAGAGAGCAGGACGGTTCAGACACAATCTCTGACGTCAGAGACAGAGCCTCCATCTCAGCTAGAGGGATCTAGACAGGAGAGAGATGAGCAGGCGTGAGAAACCAGGACGCACACTGGGCACACTCGCAGCCCCCACGTCCCCTTTTCCACAAAGCGGGGGAAGAAGGCATCCCGTCTCGTTCCCCCGCCCCTCGCCCACTATACCCACGGCCCCTCCCCTCTCCCACTTCAACCCCCTGTGCTGATCAGAGAGTCTAAAGCAGGCACCAAAGAGACAGAGCAAACACTGGCAAAGCAGAGAGACCAAGAGACGCAGAAACACATTCTAAAGATACCCCAGGCATCTTAGCAGCCCCCTCCCACACTACCAACACCCGGGGAGAGAGCGGAGGAGAGGGCTTCCACTCTCATAAAGATGATACCAAACAAACAAAATAAAAAGAAGAAAGGCCAGCAAAGCCCGGTCTCCTCTCTGCAGACAGAGCAGCATGGCAGCGGGGGATGGGAGGGGGGTGCACGCTGGAGACAATGCCACCAGTCTGACTGTTTTCTGCCTATTCTCTTCGCTTCCAAAAGCCTAGCAGGACTTGGCCTGCCCCCAGATTCTGGCTTCTCCCTTCATGGGCCCTCCTCCGCCTGCCTGCAACCTGCTCTACCCTCTTTTCCAACATGGGCCTTGAGAAGGTGCTCTCCCAGCCAGTGGGAAGGGGGCACACTCTGGCCACCACATCCATCTAGCTGGTTCACCTAGGAGCTTCAGCACCTGCAAGATATGGGGGGGGGGGGNAGAAGTGGGGTAAGACTAGCTAGATTGCCCTTCTAGGTCAGTGCCAGGTCTGAGACTGGATTCTAACAAGAGGCACGGGTCCTTACCATGTGAGAAATCACTGTCGATTGCCTACCAGGCTAAAGACTGCCTAGGAACCTGTGAGCCTACCCCTTCTCCCATCAGGTGGTGTGTCACTAGGCTTCAGCTGGAGTCCACACCCAGCTCCTGACCTGGGGTAGGGGTGGGAGACTGAGGGAGTATTGAGCCAATGGGAGGAGAGCAGGGCTGCAGGGAACCAAGAAAGCAACAGCTCAGGGTAAGCTGCTCCTGCCCGGAAGGAGAAGCACCCTAGGTGCTCCGGGAAGGGATCGCATTTGGTGAAGAAACCAAGCCCTATTTCACATTTATGCCCCAGAATTCACTTCTATTCCCTCAGGATAGAAAACTGCCTATGACAGCCCTCATCACATCCCGTGGACTTTTTACTTAAAAGGCCACTAGAGGAGTGTGGGTAGGTACTGGACACTACAGAAGAATCAGACTAGCTGAAACCGGTACCTCTAAGGGTTCCATGGCCACTTTTACTAACCTCTGCGGATCTTCTTGCCTGGACCTGATACCTAGCCTTCTTTACCCCTCAAGCCCCACCATCCCATCTCTGCTCTGTTCCAGCCTCTTCCTTATGAATCTCTCCAAGCCCCTTCTCCATCCCCCTCTCTCTCTCCCTTGATAGGGTGATTTCCCTATTTTCCAGAGCCTGGACTATCCTCCCCACTGTCTCCTGCCAGGTACAGTGTTCAACTATGTGGCCCTACAGGCTTCTCTTTCTCTAGAGACTCAGTGGGCAGGCCACCCCACCCCCCAGCCACCCCAGAAGCACAGCACAGCATGGCACAACTAGGCAGAGTCAGAGGAAGGAGCACGTGACAGAGTACAGTAACCTGTGGGTCGGAGTTGCCCGGGCTGGGAGCGGAAGGGAAGGCAGAGGGCTGGCCCCCTGGGCCTGCCAGCTCGTCCATCAGCTTCAGCTCCCCCTCCAGGGAGCCCTGGATCAGCAGGGAGATGGTGTCAAACAGCTGTCTGTCCTGGGAGGACCAGCCCATAAGGGGAGCCGGGAGAGCCAGGGGAGCAGGGATCAGAGGGGTAACAATGAGAAGTATCAGGGCCGGGGAGGATTAGAAAGGGGTTCAAAGAATAGAAGTGGAGCCCATGTGACACACACACACAAACACACACACACACAAACACACACACACACACAGCAACAGAGAGATGAAAGAGAATGGGGAAGGTGCAGAAGGAAGGAGAGGTGGGGGATAAGAATAGTCCAAAGGGGAGAGGGACAAGGAGAGACAAGGAGAGGATAGGGAGATGGAAGGTAAGAGCATGGAGGAAAGAGGTTTGACAATCAGGTAAGGGTGAAAAAGAAACAAGAAGGAAACAGAGAACTTAGCCTTGAACCTAGGAGCCTAGACGGGGGAAGCCACACCAGGCTAGAGGAGCTAATAAGACTGCCTCCACGCTGCTAGAGGGCCATTGGCCATATACAGAGAATATGGGCAGTCATTCTGGGAGGGGCACTTGGCAGCTAGCCCCTTCAACGTTGAGGTAAGAGGGGCAGAAGAATGGAGAAGCCCAGGGCCTGCTGGGCTCCTGTATGTCCCCACCTAGCTGCTGTTTGCCCTCCCTGTCCCTCTCCTGTCCCATGGCCCTTTAGAAGGGATGCTGTTGCTCACCGTGGGGTGCTCAAGGGAGAAGCCCGAGGAGGCTGCTCCAATGTGGGCCGTAGTGTGTGGAGCCCCAGGCTTAGGGCTGTCAGGGCTATTGACACCTTCCACCCCAGGCCAGAGGAAGGGGCTGCCCAGCGGGGAGTGGGGCTGTGGGCTGAGTGTCTTCATCTCCAGCTCCAGCTCCGCCTCCAGCTCCGCCTCCTCCTTGGCCTCTTTGTTGCTCTCTTCCAGGTGCTTCATCAGCACGGCTATGACCACGTTGACCAGCACGAACTGGGCCGTCAGCACGAAGGACACGAAGTAGATGGGTGAGATGACGGTGTTGTAGCAGGTGGACTCCTGGTCACAGTCCCGGAGGGTGTCCTGTGGGAGGTGTCGAGGGCAGAGGCATGAGGGTGAGGAGGGCAGCCGGTGAGTGGTCATGGGATAGCAGAGTGCGGAGAGAGAAGGCCCTGAGTAAGCATGGACATCAGAGTCCTGGTGCTGTGAGGTATGCGTGAATCAGCGTGTCCCGGGGAGAGAGAATCCGGCGTGTTCTGACACGGGCAACAAGGGGGCATGCTTTTATTCATGGCTAAAACATCCTCTCCTAGACTCTTATATGGGAGGCTGAGTGTCCCCCCCCCCCCCCCCCGTTATTCCAGCAGCCCTGGCAAGGCATCCCCAGGTTCTCACCTTCATAATACCATTCCAGTTGTCACCAGTGGAGACTCGGAAGAGGGTCAGAAAGGCCATACCAAAGTTCCTAAAGGTGGCATGCCGGCCCAAGCCCTCACAAGGGTGTGTCTCATCACACTCTGGGGGGGAAGAGGGGAAAGGGGAAAAGCCACGTTAGTCTCATGATCCCTCTTGAGCTCCATCCCTGGCTCCTCCACCATCCCCAAACCCCAACTCACCCAGGTCTCCAAAGAGCTCCACGCCCAGAGCTGCAAAGATGAAAAATAAGAGCATGAAGAGAAGTCCCAGGTTCCCCACCTGGAGAAGAGGAAAAGAAACGGAAAAGACGCTGCTGGCTCTCCAGCCAGCTTCCCTGAGGCCCCTGCCCTTTTCAAGGGCACCTCCTCCTCCCCAGGAGGATCCTTCCCTTCTGCCCACCCCACCTCCCAGCTACCTGGGGCAGGGCCTGCATCACCGTGTCCAGCAGTGCCCGCATGCCCACAGCCATCTTCAACAGCTTCAGAACTGCAGAACAGGACAGTGTCATGAGCTGGTCCCCCCCCCCGGGGTCCCCCCTCACATAGCTGGGAGAGCCAGGCTGGGCTGGAGCTGGTGGGATGGTCCCACCCATACCCCAGCCCGCTTATGCTGGACAAGCCTTTAATGCAGAGGCTGGGAGAAAACCCCTGGAAAACCCAGAGCCATCCGCATAACCAACTCTTTCCATCTTCCTCTGGGGAAGGCAGGTACAAGCGCTGGACCTACCTCGAGCAATGCGGAGCACCCTCATGATACGGATGATGGTGGGGTTGATGGGCAGTGAAGCATTGACCTCAATCTCCTCCAGCGTGATGCCCATGATGGACAGAAGCACGATAGCCAGGTCCAGCTGGTTCCACCTGGAAAATCGGGAACGCAGCTCTCTGAGGCTGGGAAGGGAGTATGGGGGAGGGTGCCTTGGTGGCTCAGAGAATTAGATCTGGGAAGGGCCTGTGCTTTCCATTGTTCATCATTATTCCTGCCTCCACCCACCCCGTACGGTGTTTTGCTATGTTTCTCAAACTGAACTCAAACTCTCCTCCTGTCTGAGCCTTGCTGCACCAAAGACTCCATCTACGGCACCTGGTCTCATCGGTCTTGGCTTTCGTGTTTCTATGTTTACTTTGAGCAGGGTGCTGTTTTAAGAGCTTTATATCCATATTACAGCCCTGACATGGACAGTGTTGGCTTTCTTCTCACAGATGAGGGAACTGAGGCACACACCACCGAAAAGTCACCGGTCACTAAGTGACTAGGATTCTAATTCAACAGGTGGCCCAGCTCCAAGCTCGGTGGCATTAGTGCCATTCAAGGCTACAGCTGATTTCTCGATGCCAAAGCCCTCTAAGCTTTGCCTTGTCAAACCTCAAATCCACCCCCCATCCCTTAAACCCTGGCTCTGGGACCCCCATTACCATCAGCTCTAGGGTGGGAGCTGGACTCCCAGGGTTAAGATAGATCTTCAGGTTCAAAAGCCTTCTGGATATTTCCCCCTGGAGACACATCTCTACTTAACTCTCCACTCTCCCAGACCTCCCTCTCCCCCCTCTCTGTCTCTCTCTCTGTCTCTCTCTCTCTCTCTGTCTCTCTCTCTCTCTCTCTCTGCTGTTACCTGTCCTGGAAAAACCGGCGGAAGCCGAAGGCCACAAGTTTGAATACCGACTCCAAGACAAAGATGACGGTGAAGATGTAATTGCAGATCTTCAGAGCCTCGTCCAGGATCTGGCAGGGGTGGGGGGCCAGATGCAGGGTTTCCGTAGTCCCAAGGCTGAAGCCTGCCCCACCCCTCTATCACAGTACCTCCCAGAGCTGGGAAGTAAGGTGACGCTGAGGGACCCTGGTGTCCCCCTTTCCTATCGTGATGGCCGACCGCTGGCCACTGTCCCATGACTATTCAAACCTGGCATCTAATTTCTCCTTGAGACACCCGTGAGAATGTGCCAGAAAGCACAGAATACTAAGACTGGAAAGAAGCTGGTCCATTATCAGTTCAACCTCCTCCCTGTTCAGATGGAGAGACTGGACAGGGAAGGTGGATGAGAGGGGTGACTGGAAACAGATGAGTCTGAGGGCTGAGAACGTACTAGAATCTGAGTCTTGGAGGGCAGACAAGCATCAGTCTGTCTTCTTCACCTTCCAAGGCCCAGAGCCACACAGACTAGATGATCAATAAAAATGTGTTTGTTCCCCAGTTCCTAGCTGTGTGATCTTGGTCAAGCCAACTAACCTACCTAGACTTAGTATCCTCCTGTATAAAACAAAGGTGACACCCACCTCTAAGGAGACTGCCAAAGGTACGAGGACCCACGTAGAGCCCCCAACACTTGCCTGGCACCCAGAGGCTATACTTCAGCCTGGGAAGGTCCCGGGGCTGCTGGCCTCATCTCTAGTTCTCACCTGGGGCTGCTGGTAATGTTCCATGGCCATCGTGACCACATTCAGCCCAATGACACCAGTGATGAAGAGGTCCAGGTAGTGGCTGGTACACAGGTGGTGGACGAGGAGCCGGAAGCGCGAGTAGTCAGAGTAGTAGGGCTTGCACTGGGCTTCTGGTGGGGGCAGGAAAGGGAGTAGAGCAGACATCAGGCACAGCCCTCCCCCCACAGCCCTCCCCCCCACAGCCCCTCCCTGCTGCCAGCCTCTACACCAGTGCTGAAACATTCCAGGTCACTAGCATCCCGATACCCATCCTATCCCCACCTCCTACCCCCACCCCCACCCTGCTGCCCTATGCAGGAGCCGGCTGTTTTGGTCTGTCCCTTATCAAGCACCTGTTCTACTGCCTGCAGTCAGGGTGGAATGAGATAGAGACATGCAAAGCCCCTCCTCTACATTAGACACTGGGTGAGCCCATATCCCGGGGCAGCCTCTAAACCACACCTGCTCCTTATAACCTTTGATTCCATGTTCGGTGGCAAGGTGGATCAATAAGATGAAAGAACCCCCATCTAATCGGGCTCAGAGGGAGCTCCAGCCACTAAGGCGAAGGCTCCAGTGCTTTCTCCAGGCTCAGCCCCTAGGGCCGCCAAAGGGATTACACAGAGCTGGGATTTGTGATAGAACCGGAGATTGGAAATTGGACATCTTGGCTGCCTGCTAACCTACCACAGAGTCTACAGTGCGCAGTGCCCCAGACTTCCCACAGTTTCATGTGGGGAGGGCAGAGGCAGAGGCCCAGGCCTCTGGCCTGTCCCAGACTCAAGCTAGGAAGGCGGCACCCACAGACTCACCCAGTTTCTAATGAGTACCCAGCCTACCCTGGGTATTGGGGCTGCCTGACACTGCAGGCTGGGCTGGAAGCGCTGTCTGAGATCTGTCATAGGCATAGTGTTTTTTCTTATAGTTAGCTGACCACTTAGAAAAGTCACAGCACCAGAAGGTAATCCTGCCAAGCAGGCAAGAGAAATCTTGGGGGCAGATTTCAAGGGACCCTCCTTTTAGGTGTTGGAGTAAGGGCCGGGCCAAGGTGAGGGATACTCTATCTGGAAATATGCCAACAGATTGGTCTCACAGAGAGACACACAGAGGGAAAGCATAGGCAGCCTCAGGTCCCAGACAGCCCTTCCCCTCTTAGGAGGTCTTTGCAGAAGCCAGCCAGGGAGGCCTACAGCCTCTGAGTACCATGCCAGGAACCAACTGGCCCAGGGGTGGCAGAAAGCTTTGGGTCCAGGCCAGCTCAAATACAACTATCTTTTCCCATGCAGAGGATTCCTTCACAGAGAGGTAAACTGAGGCAAGGACTGGCCGGGGGGGGGGGAGGGGAGTGAGTCCCCACCAAAAGCCAAAGGAAGAAGAGTGCCAAGAAGTGGCAGGTTTGGCTTCTCGACAAATCTGCAAGCCCACCTGACCCCTCTCCACATCGGCCTTGAGGTGTGGATAACCAGGGCACAGGTGCATCTCAGAGGTGCCTGAGGTCATCTCTTTGTTCTCAGAGTGGGCCAGCCAAGTGTGGCTTTGTTTGCTCAAGTGGCCTTCCTGACACCCAAGAATTATGGGGAGAGGAGAGGCCAGAGGCAAGGGATGCCATGAGCCCACAGGTCATCCACACCCGATAGTGGGGAGTGGCTAGGCTAGCCAAGGCCTCTTCCTTCCTTCTTTCCTTCCTTCCTTCAGTACCATGAGAACCAGAGGGCGCTAGTCGCCCTGTTTTGCCTCAGCAGCCGGAACTCTTTCTCTGCATTAATCTCCATAAATGTCGAGAACACCCGATCCCATTATGCTAAAATATGAATGGAGAATTAACTAAAATGTTTGAATACAATTAGGTTAGAAGAAGCTGTTCCTTATTAGCCCCGTTATTAGTTAAGACAATGTTGAGGGGAGGCTGGAAGGGAGAAATCCCCGTTGACCCTCCCCACCCCCCACCACGCTTATCCCCACTTGACTATTGTAGGCACATCAGGGCCATATAGAGGTATCACCAACAACAACTCTGCCTTCCAGCCTTGCTTCGGGAGTCTGGGTGATGGTGGTGGGGCCGCATTCAGCCGGGGACCCTCCAGGCAACTCAGGGGTGGGGGTGGGGGGAGTCATGGCTGGGGCAGGGCATCTGTTCATAGCTCCAGGTCCCAAATACCCTTCTGACTGCAGCCCCCAGTCCAGATCAGCAGGCATCAAGGAAACCCTCCATTAGAAACAAGTCCAAAGAGCACCAAACCAACGACAGCGGCCAGCAGCCTCTCCGCCATCCAGAGAGACCCAGGAAGCCCATGGCCCAGCACCAGAATGAGAGAGCAAGACTCCAGCCTTCCTCCTGACCACCCTGCTTCCTTTCTACGAGTTATCAACTGCCTTTGGTAAAGTAGAGTTCAGAGAGAGACCGTGGGGGAAATGGCCCTAGGGCCCCTAGGGAGACCCAGGGGCCAATGAGGAGAGCTGGAGGGGCCTGTGAGTGACAGCAACAGGCACAGTGAGTTATTAGAGGTCACAGGGAGCCCAAGGCACAGCCAGAGCAGACGGTTTAAAAAGAGGCAATGGTAGGAAATAGGCTTTTAGCAGGGGGTACCGGGCCCCACAGCAAAAGCGGTATTGCCAGGAGGGATCCTCCTGGCCTGGTGGGAGGGGAAGAAGAGGAGGTTTAGTGGAGATGGAGGTCAGAGCTGGCTGAGGATGGGAAGCTGATGCTGGAGGTCAAGTGTCACAGGACTGGTCCTGTCACCTAGCAGTCCCAATCTCTCCCATCAGACCTAAGCGGTTAGGCTCAGTGTCACTCGCTAATCCAACTTTTTCCTTTTCATTTTCCCTGGCCTGAGTGATACCTCTTGCTAGCTACAGAAGGGTGGATGAAGACGTGTTAGCAGGAAGTGGGGGTTTACACATTTGACTCCTAGAAAACCCAGATGAGAGACTTGGCTGTTACCGTGGTAGAGAGTCTAGCACACGGGTACCCCAGCATCTGGGAGTCTATTAGATATTCAGGACCAAGACCCCTGTGGGAGACCTTTAGGGTGAGTCCCAGGATGTCTTGTCTTGTTTCTCCACATAAGTCTTACTCACAGTGAGTCTGATAAGCTCTGGTATAGACCTTGAAGAACCCCAGGCTCTGAGAGGAGGTATATAAGAGGTTTGGGGGACCGTCTAGAGTCTGGATTATTGTTACAACCTAAGAATAAATAGTACATGTGCCAGCAGGAGCAAGCCAGGGTCCCTGGGGAAAAGTACAGAGTGAGATGGCCAGTATGTGCTGGGGCGTAGGTATGGTGTGCCTTGGTGGCTGTGACTACATGTATGTGCTGATTAATGAGACAGTGCCCTGGGTGGAGGAGCCTCGGAGGGGCTAGCCACGTGTTTGGGTAGTGGTTAGGGGTAAAGGTGAGCATGCGTCTTCTTCAGTCTCCACTCAAATCTGCTGTCCAATACCTCAGAAGGGCTAAGCTGAAGACAACTTTCTCCCACCTTCCCCTCATCCCAACACAGAGACACGGAGATCCTAGCAACAGAGACACAACCCAGCCAGAGACTCCTGAGACCCCAGAGAGATGCTACTCAAGGTCAAATACCATAGCTCAGGACCACGGCACTAGATGAGGATCTGTCAAGGCTCAGACCACCCCCTTGAGGAGGTCTCTGAGCCCTCCCAGACCCGGCAGGCCATCCCCCCCAGGATGGGGCCTGCCTGAATTGGGCAGGGAGGAATGGTTCAGTCAGAGGTTCCCAGGCTGAACCCCCAAACCCTCCGCAGCGGAAAAAGCAGCTGTGTGGAAGACGTTTGATTCTTAATACAATCTCTCGGGGCTTAAAAGAAAGTATACACCTGCTCACGTGAAGACCCCATAGACAAACGGCAACACAGCCTCCCTTCAGCCATCAGTTAGAATATGACCCTCTGCAGCTCAGAAGCACTGATCAGCAATTAAATGTGTCTTTGATTAGTTAAAAAAAAATAGGGCAGCACAGCCATTCCCCACATGCCGCCACTTCAAGTCTTCCAGACTGCAGGTGGAGGCCAGAAGGGGTATCCTGGGGTAAACAGCCTGGGAACCACCAGGTGGAGATGTCAGGGGGATGGGATGGGGCCCCACAGCCCTGCCATAGATCCATCTGGTGAACAGTATAAGGGGACTAGGAGACAGAGTGAGGTAGGCACGGGGTGATGGGCAGGCACAGGGAAGTCTTCCCAAGACACAGTTTTGGGAGGTAAGGACTCAACTTGTTCTCGAGCCTCTGGCTTTTGTGTGTGTATGTGTGTGTGTGTGTGGGGGGGGGAGCTTGTAGCTAACTCAGTCTTTCAAGTCCCAATTTCTGCTGTTCCACTGTTTGTAGTGATGATACGGCCACCGTGATGACTTGACTATTAATCAGTTGGTTCAATTATTCATCGCTACATTGTTAAAACAAATCCTTCCCCTGGCTGCTCCTCTCATCCTTTCCTTTGGATCAAAGACTTCCCTTCAGACTAGAGAAGGCAGAAAGATTTGCAGCTTAACCAAATGATGAGGGACAGGGGAACAGGGGTGTGGTGCCAAGACAGCAGAAGCCCCCTTGTAGAAGACCTGGGTTCTACAAGAACTGTTGAGCCGAGGGCCCAAGCCCACCTCACCTCCAACTTATCACGGACCTATGGGGACTAGGGGTGCGACGCAGACTCAACACTTCAGGCCCTGCCTTCTTGGGGTGGGGGCCCCAAGGACCCTCAGCCCTTCACCCCTAGAGGATAAAACCAATGAGCCATGGAGAGGGAGCAAAGAGCATGTCCCCACACGCATGAACCCACACCCCAGACGCAGTACCTGACGCAGCGCTGGCTGAGCTGCCGGAAGCAATTACATCGTCCAACATTAGATCTAAAAGAACGAAACACGACATTGGTCATTGACCGGACCAGGTGCGCTGGGCAGGGCCCCTCAGCAGCTCGCTCCCCCTCAGCTCCAACCCTCACTCTGCCTACACATGGGGTGTGCTGAGCATTATCAGCTGGTTCTCAATGCCCAAGCCCAGACTTGGGGCACCCGAAAAAGACAAATGTTTCAGCCAACTCGCCAGGGTCACAGGGGGTAGGAAGGTACTGGAAGGGGACAGGCAGACTGTCATCAGAACAGATGTCCATTCCTACCCCTGCTGTGGTTTCAGCTGCACCTGAATAGCTACAGACCACAGAAGAGGAGCCAGCTGGTCCAGCAGGGGCCACAGTGCCTCCTGCCAAAAAAAAAAAAAAAAAAAAAAAACAAAAAAAATTGCATGTGCAGATGCCTTGTTGAGACAGCTCACTACAAGGGGTACGGGTGGGTGGAGCAGAAGTGGGAGCGCAGCCCTGGGGACAGGGTACCTGCTCAGCTATATAGTCTAAGAGAAGCCAAGACCAGACCCCAACCCAGAGCTGGGAAGAGGCGGAGCCTATGGAGGGTAATGGGTGCTTATGAGAGGTGGGGGAGCTGCACCTGCTCATGGCCACCTGGGGGCCAATGTCCCCCTCCACATCCTCCTGGAGCAGCTTTGGCCCAGTCCCACTCTCATCCTGTCTGTGACTCCTCCGCACTCTCCCCATCCTCCAAGCACCTGCCACAGGCAAGTGGGAGATGCAGCCCAGGGAGAGACAGAGCCCCCCCCAAACTCATTTGGTGGTACTCACATTTCCACACACCAAGGGGAAAACTCAGAGCATGGCACACATCCGATCGGCGGGAGGCAGACGGTTTGTGAGCAGGTGGAGAGGAGGGAAACCCACAGACCAAACAGGGAGAGACACAGGGAGACACACGGAGGCTTTGAAACCCACACAGACAGGCACGTGGAGGGACGTGGGCTGTGACTGAGAGAGGTGCAGAGATGACAAGAGCACCAGACAAACAGGAACCCCCGAGCGAGCGAGCGAGGGAGGGAGCGAGCGAGCGAGCGGGAGCCAGGTGCACACACACCTGCACACATGCCAGAGACAAAGCAGCGACTGCGCTGCTCTCCTGTCTTCCCAGCTCTGTGGCTTCCCCGTGTGTCTCAGCCTGTCCCTGGCAAAGCATGAAGGTGAGAGGCATGAAGCCGCGCGCACCGTGTGCAAAAGATGCTGGGAGCACAGAGGACCTGAAGGGGGTCTTGGGCCACAGAGTGATTCCTGAGCTTTCCTGAGAGCGTACATCCTTCCAAAGGCCTTTTCTCTGTTGGGGTTTTGGCTTTTTTGAGATGGGGTTTCACTGTTTAGCCTGAGCTGGCCTAAAAGTGATTATGTAGTCCAGGCTAGCTTTAAACCTGCGATCCCGCTGTTTCTGCTTTCTGAGAGCTCTGATCATATGCAGACTTGTGCTACCACACCTGGGTTCTCTCTCTCTCTCTCTCTCTCTCTCTCTCTCTCTCTTCTTTTCTTCTTCAACAAGAAAGCCATCAACCATCAGGGAGCCAGGTAGTTTGGTTGGAGAAAAGGAGTGGTCCTAAAGTTCAGTCCCAATTATTACCTCTTTATAGGTTCACCTGAGCCCTGGCTGAGCAGCTATGGCCTCTGAGCAAGTTACAGAGGTTAGAGTACAACCTGGGTCGATCTGAGTTAGCACCTAGGCTAATCCCTAGGTCATTGAACACACCAGTACTGGGAGGTGTCATGTCAGGTCAGGTTGCGTTCCCTCCTTCGAGGGATGCTGAGATGCCAAAAGTGTCAATTTCTACCTGGTATCCTCTGGGGAGTATGAGGTCAAGACCTAGGGAGCCTCCTGGGGGGGGGCAGCTCCTTCCCCATGGGGGCTAACCTGGTCTGCTTCATGCAGGCTCTAAAGGCGGACATGCTGTTGAGGAAAGGAGATGGGGGTAGGGCAGGAGTGCTTCTCCCAGCCCTGAGCCCCAGCTCCTAACCCCCTGCAGTCGCAAGGCCATGGTCAAGCTCGACCCAGAGAGAGGTGGAAAGACTACCGACCGGCCATCTGCTTCTCCTTACTCCTTCTCTTTTTCTCCAGCCTCTTGAGTCGCTTCTCCTCCCGCCGCCGCGCCTCCTCCTCCTCCTGGTGCTGCCTGCACTTATGGAAGTTCTCCACCACCACGCCCACAAACATGTTCAGGACGAAGAAGGCCACGATGAGGAGGAAGGAGATGAAGTAGAGCAGCATCCAAGGGTTGTGGTTCATGATGGGCTGGTGGGGGGAGGGAGCAGGAAGACCACGGGGTCACATCAGCCCGGTTGGGAAACCGCCTAAGGTGCTGCCCACCTCAGCTGCACTGGTACGAAATTAAGCCAGCCCCAGGGATCTGACAGGCGAGTGGCTGGGATGAGCTGGAATGAGCTGGCATCAGGCAAGAATGGCTATTCTCTGTCTAGAAGCTGTTTCTTTGTTCCGGCTGACTCCTGCCCTGAAGGAATGGGAGCCCAGTGTTTCCAGGCCCTCAGACTTTTCGTGCCAGTTTTTAACTGTTCACCCATCATTTGAAAAGAAAAAAAAAAGTCATTTTTTTTAAAAACTTACTGCAGGCCTACAAATAAGCTGCAGCATGTTATTGTGACCCATGCTTGCCTTATGGTAACCAGCCCAGGCTGAGTGACCTGAACCCAGACATGGCCCTTCTCACCAACTTACCTGCTGGTCCACGCCCACAGCATCCAGTCCATCATACATGATGTCAACCCAACCATCCTTAGAGGCCAGCACAAACAGGGACATCAGAGCCTGGGGGTGGGAGTGGGGGTGGGGTGAGGGTGGGGTAGGAGACAAGAGGAGATAACAGACTATTTGAAACCTAGCATATGTGGCCAAGCTACCCACCACATTCCATCATCAGACCTCCTGACAACACCTTGGGGTCCCTACACTAGGTCCCCAGGGAACACTCTGTCTCAGGACCTCATGGTTGGTCAGATGCTAGGAGAGATGAGTAAATCTCTGACCTCATCTAGGGTGGGAAGGTCCTAAGGCCCCAGGAGTCTAGAAACCAAAACAAACCAGCAAAAAACCAGCTACTTTGTTTTTTTCTTTTGCAGTAATAGGAATTGAAGCCCTCAAGTCCCCATGAATGGTAGGCAAGGAAGTGCACCAGTCTATATCGCTTCAGCTCAACTATTTCATCGTCTACATATCCATTTCCACAAATCGGGAGGAAAAACATGAAGCCTCACCATGTAAGCAAATACATATTTCATGCATTATACATGTGCAAACTCCAAGGAAACAGTAGCATGAACCTATTCTCCAGATGAGAACATAGAGGCCCCTGCAGCTCAGCTGCCCAATGTCACTGAACTGACAGTGATAGTGACAGTGTTCATATCCAAAGCAGCCTGCTCCCAACCTCACATGTGCTCTACTATGTAGCACTGTGGCCCTGGGCCAGTGCTGCCCCCCCTGCCACCCTGTCCCCCGCGCCCCCTTTCTGTGCTCCTCCATCCCTTCATCGTTAGAGAGCTACAGGCCTCTGTGGTCTGTTCACTGGGGCGTGTAGGTACACTAGCTCTGGGACACGGTGACAGTGAGCCAGCAGAAGGCCAGTTTCTGTGGTTGCTCGCCTCCAGCTGTCTTGGTCCACATTACTCAGGATGCATGTGTGTTCCCACCTTTAAGCTCCTCCCCATCCCAAACCTGCCACTCACCTGGCCCAGGTTGTCAAAGTTGTACTTGTGCCGGACCCACCGGTAACTGGCCTCAGCACAGTCGGATTTGTTAGTGATGTTCCTGGTGTCCTCACCCTGACACACGAAGAACTTCCCTTTGAAGAGCTGGGCGCATACATGTGAGAGACAGAGAGTAAGTCCAGGGCTCCTCCCAATTCCACCCAAGTCCAGGGATATAGCACACCGTTGTGTGTCTGGGATGCTCGCTTCTGGTGTCAGCCAGAAATCCTGACAAGAACTCCCCTATAGGTACCCTCTTCCTGTTCCCAGAGAGGAAGAACAAGGTGGAAGGAGGGAGCTGGCCACTCTCCTTCTACCAAGAACATAGTCGGTGAAGCTCCAGATGTGGGGGAAGAGAAGTCCAAAAACATCACCAGAGAGCAGTGTTCCTTTAGCCCACCCGACTTCCTGGATCTGATGATAGTGCTAGAGTGGGCTCCACAGTCCTTTAACAAGGAGCCTGAGCGGTTCCGACGGATGCTTCGAGGGCCACACCAAGGTAGGCATTTAACACTCTTGGTAACTATGAGGCCCCACATTATAGAAAGGAAAACTGAGGCTCAGAGGCCGTTAATCACTCGCTAAGGCCATAACTGGCAGAAAAGTTCTTAAATATGGGTCTGTCTAGAAAGTTTACTCTTGTCCCAGGATAGCCCAGGCCATGACTGCTGGAGGTGGACGAGAAGGGATCTGAAGGACAGGAGGATTGGGGACAGGGGTGAGGGAACCATTTGGGACAAACCTAAACCCATGGGACTCCATTCAACAATGGTTCACTCTCCCAAGCCAAGGGAGGTGGGGAAGCGGTGGGCACCAGGCCACATGTGGGATGGGGGTGGGGCAGAGGCTCTGCACAGCTTTGGCCAATGTAGCCTGGTCCTTGAGGGTAGAGAATTTCTAGGAAACCAGGGAACAGCCCCTCCCCAGGGCATAGTGGGCATTCTGGAAGCAGGAGGAGGAAGGAGGGAGAGAGTAGCAGCAACCACCCAGGAGTTCCCACACTGCCCGGCAGCCAGCTGTCTACCCTGAAGCTGGAGTGGGGACACTAGAAGACCAAGATGGGTCCGAGGGGCTCCCCAGTCCCCTGAGATGTCTGCTGAACCCTGCAGGCTGCTGTGGCTCTTTTTCCTCCAAAGCCAAGTTCATTCTCTGGGCCAGAAGCCAGGTTTCCCCCGGCAGCCCCCACTTCCTGCCTTGTCTGGGGTCTGCACCCGCCTGCCTGCCAGCACTCTGTTAACCTGGCCCAGCTGTCTGGGCTCTGGATCCCCAGGCCTGGCACTCAGCCCACCCTGCTCGGAGAGGCAGAGAAGGGAGGAGATCCCAGAGCAAGCAGACGGGGATGTGTGATTTAAGTACACCACGGTGTAGGGACAACAAGCTGCAGTTACCAATGGACCTGATGGGCCTGTGAAACTGGGTCCCTTAGAGAAGAGTCACCCCCCCCCAAAGGTTCCCAGGTTTCTGTAAAACACTGATCAGGCAAAGGGTCTGAAGCCTAAGCCCAGGGGGAAAGGGTCCTGTTTATTTTCATTTGGAACAACGGTGGCAGGAGCATGACAGAGGAGACCAAGATGAGAGGGGAGACTCAGACACCCCCAGCCACCACCAACCCCTCCCCCACATACCTGTACCCCAAGAATTCCAAAAATGATGAAGAAGGCACAGCAGATGACCACAATGTTGCCGATGGGTTTGAGGGATGACATCAGAGTCTCTACCACCAGCTTCAGTCCCTGGGCACGGCTGATGACCCTGAAGAGCAGACAGACAGACAGACAGACAGGTGGGATGGTGAGCACTCAGCCTTTGCCCTGCTAGACCCCTCCCCCACCACCTTAGCTTGCTGTCCTTCCACCACACGCTATGGAAAAGTCCCCTTTTCACAGAGCCCCCACCGAGAGGACTTTCCCACCCGCTCTGCTCCGTAGTCTCCAAACAGGCACTTGCAGCTCTTACATCTCCGCCTCCACTCTCAGGCTATCAAGTGTATTTCCTGATCAGGCTTGGAGTGGAGAGGGCTCAACACAAGGGAGGGCAGGCATCACCCAGGGACACAGTGTGACAGGGTGGGGGTGGTGACAACCGGGAGACAGTAGTAGGGGCATGCAGGGAGGAACCAGCAAGAAAGAGATGGATCATTACAGACGGAGAAACAGCTCTATTATTTTGGTATCATCCTCACTCGGGAGAAATTCTGAGTTAGGAGGTTGGGACTGCCTGACTGGAGAAGACCTGTCCCCTGCTAGGAGAAGTGTCATAGCAGTGGATGATCCCCAGGGGTGCAGAAGGTGAGGAAAGACAGTAGGAGGATGTGTCACTCACAGGGAGGGCAAGAACATCACCCTGAGGGGACTCCATAGGAGAGCTTCCACTGGAGGCCACGAGGGCCCTATGAGCTGTTATATTGTGCTCCCAACAGAGCTAGTCACAGCAGGGCTGAACGGGGAAAACATCTCACACTGGGAAGGGGTGTATGGAGCGGAGCGGGCAGTGGCCTGGTAACTTGGAAGGAAATAACCAGGGGCAGGAGTTTCAATGTTGTCTGGAGTGGATCACAGAATTGCCCTATGAGGTCATAGCCAAGAGGTAAGGGCGCACAAGGGATTTTGTTCCCTGGTGGGGGTGTTGGTTGTTAAGGTGTGTGTGTGTAATTCACCTGAGTGGGCGTAGGGTCCGCAGCAGCCTCAGCACCCTTAGCATGCCGAGAATCTTGGTGCCGCTGTCAGAGACCATGGATACCAGGATGTCGATGACGGAGATGAGCACCAGCAAGCCGTCCAGCACGTTCCAGCTGCTGCGCAGGTAGGCCTGCTCCCCAAAGCACCAGCCCAGCGCCACCACCTGGGGGACCACCACCTCAGCGTAGTCATCGTAGTCATCGGCACTAGCCACTCTCCCAGTAGTCCCCAGCCCTGCCTGCCTTCCACTCTGGCAGTTCCATTTTTCCCACCCCACCCCCCATCGGAGGTCAGTGCTCCTCCCCTCTAACCCCACCCCCTCCTGCCCTTTACCTTCACTGTCATTTCAGCCAGGAAGACTGCCGTGAAGATGTAGTTGGAGAGGGTCAGGAAGATGCGCTCCTGAGAGAGAGAGAGAGAGAGAGAGAGAGAGAGAGAGAGAGAGAGAGAGATGGATGGTGGGAAGCCTATCTGCATGACCAGACCTGTTCTGCATGACGTCAAAACAGCTTCAGATATCTGACACAGAATGAGTTGTTGTTCCCTGCCCCTCCCCAGCACCCCCCCCCCCAAGTGCCATCTCAGGCCTCACTTGGAAAGTTTTGCCCCGGCCCTGAAGAAAAGAACCTCTTCTGTGTGTTGTAGAGGGGACACGTTGCTGTCTGAGCCCCAAGTTCCTTGATTTCTTCCTTGAAACTGGAGCAGGATTTAACTTGATCTCCAACCTGCCTGCAGGTCTACTCAGCTCCCTTGCCTCCCTGCTGTGAGCCCCAGAAATGGTGCAGTAGGCAGGCTGAGGGACATGGGGACAGTCTGTGCCACCTCAGGTACCATACTTATGCTGAGTGTTGGTGACCCAGTGCCCTGGTACTTATGGGCTGAGGTCATCCCTGGGGGCAGAGGGAGGAGAGCTTGAGGTGTGCCAGTAGTATTGAACATTGTGTGTGTGTGTGAGTGTGTGTGTGTGTGTGTGTGTGTGTGTGTGTGTGTGTGTGTGTGTGTGTTGGTTGTGGGGGGAGGAAGGAGCATGGAGTGACAAAGTGGGAGACAGAGAACCTGAGTGGGAAGGTGGAGAAACGATGTCAGGGTGCGTGGGGTGGACAGCAGGTAGTCACAAGGGCAACCAGCCCAGGAAGGAGGTCCCCAGCACTGCCTCTCACCCACCCACCAAGTCTTGGTATGTAGGCCTCTCCAACTGTTAGGCTTTCTCCAACTTCTCTTGGCCTGTCTGGAGCCCACCCTAATGGAAAACAAAAGCCCCAGCAACTCTAAAATCCAAATAATAATAGAGAAAGCAAAGAGGGGGGACCTCTGACACCTCCAAGCAATTGGTATAGAGTGCCAAGAGGGGAAACAGGGCCACCCCCCACCCACCCTCCACGCCATCTGTCTAGAATCTAAATTGTAGGAGGGGCTCTGATGTCAGGCTGGGAGAAACAGTACCTAGAGTCAGTTGGATCCATTCAAAGAACTGAGGCCCTTGGGAAAAAAAATCTAATACTAAATAATAATATCTAATTCTAAAACTTTTGGCTTATGCTGTTCTTATGCTGAAAAATTCATAGCCAAGCAGCAGTGACCAACATACCTCCTAACCTCCTAGCGCCCCCTAAAGCCTAGTTGTCTGTGACTTGGAAGGATCTCAAGGAATAAAGAGCAGTCCCTCCACCCAGTTCTGCATTACCCTTAGTACATGCATGAGTGCAAGTGCCTGTGTGTGTGTGTGTGTGTGTGTGTGTGTGAGAGAGAGAGAGAGAGAGAGAGAGAGAGAGAGAGAGAGAGAGACACCCTGGCAATGTACCAGTCACTGTGTGTGTTAGAGAGAGAGAGAGAGAGAGAGAGAGAGAGAGAGAGAGAGACACCCTGGCAATGTACTAGTCACAGTGACACTGAGACTCCTGGACAGATGCAGAGAAAACAGTACTGTCCAGCCCCCACACAGGATCAATCTTAGGCGTCACCTCATCTCAGAAAGGCTCAGAAGAATATATATGTAGCTACGAGGGTAATGGAATACCCAGCTAGGCTGTTATGTCAGTAGATGGGAAACTGAGGCAGGAGAGGACACAGAAGGCATCTTAGAGATGGGGTGGGTGCAAGGGCTGGGGTCCAGAAGGCCTAAAGGGAGCTCTGGTTTGCCCCTTTGCCTTGTCTGTGATGTGTGACCTTGCACAGACTGGAGACGATTTGAGCCTTCTTACCTCCTTTGCTTGACCCAAGTGCTAACCCAGGAGGAGCCTGGCACTCAGCAGAACTCAACAGAAGTGTTTATATACTGGTGACTCACAGCACTGTGGGGGTCAATTTTGGGGCGCTCCATGGCGATGGTGATACAGTTGAGGAAGATGATGACGAGGACCACATGGTCAAACATCTTGTGGGTGATGATCCGGTGACACAGGAGACGAAACCTGCCCCAGGGATAGAGGTAAAGCTGGGAAGGAGAGGCTCCCGCAGACTACCCCTGCTCCCTTGCACTAGGACCCCATTGCCAGTGTGCCCAGACAGCACCATAACAGACCTTGATTGGGGAGGGAAGATATAGGCAGACCAGGAATCTCGCTCTCGGCAACAGGCAGGGAGCCGGGCTCGGACCCAGGCTCGTAAGCGTTCCCCTTTGCTCTATGAAAGGAACACTGCCGAGTTAGTGAACCAGGCCCCCTGAGCCATCAAAGTCTGTTTCTTCCTGAGCAACATCCTTCGCACGCTCAGGACCAGCCCTCTACCCTCTTCCTTTACCTTTAAAGTCACCTCTTGTCTCCCTACCCGCCAACCCCCCAGCATCTCCCCTCCTTCATCTCCACCCTCCTGCCCTGTCTCCCCAGCCTCTTGTCTCTACCCTCCTCTGTATTCTTCCCATCCAGCCTCCAGCACAGCTCCCTGCCTTTCTTCCCTTCTCTCCCTGCTGGGTTTGGAAACTGCATCAATAATCAAACATTGTACTCATCACAGCTGTCTGCTCAGATACACCTGGGCAGAGGAGACGGGAACCCTGTGCCTGTGCTAACCCTGCATCCTGTGTCCCCCCTCCTTGTGCTCGTCTTCAGGGCAAAGGGGGTGGGGGAGGAGGTGGGGGAGGAGTAAGTGGCTGAGGACATGCTGTAAGTCAAGGCTGGTGATGAGGTTCAGATGAGAAAGGGGGACAGGAGGGGAGGGGAGACATCATTTTAGAAAGATGAGTGATGGGTCTTCCTGAGTCACAGGGGGAGGGCCATGAAAGATTCATACACATCTGCCTGAAACCATTCATATCCACCAAGGACAGCGGAACACAGCCCAGGACACAAGCACGGGGCTTGAGGCTCTGCAGGGTGGCAGAGAGAGAGAGAGAGAGAGAGAGAGAGAGAGAGAGAGAGAGAGAGAGAGAGGCAGGCTGCTCACAGGACAGCTTACAGGATGGACATCCCTTGAGACAACTCCCTTATACTGCTGCCTGGCTAAGGCTGCCCTCTCTCTGAAGATCCGGGGTGAGGGGTCACAGGGCCCCATGGGAATCTTACCAGGTTGCCCTCATCATCACCATCATCCCCATCCAGTGGGGGGTCATCTGTCCGCAGAGTGCGGGCCAAACGCCCTGAAGCCGACTTGCCATTACAGTCTTGGTGTTCAGAGCTCCGACCGCTGGCTGTGCGGTGCAGCCCGGGCACCTGCAGGGTGTCTGGCAGGTCAAAGGAACTCTTGGCCTCACGTTCCAAGGAACCCCTGTGGCGATGATCACTGCCTGCTGGGCTGGCCCGGTCCTCTTCTGAACTCTCCTCCTCATCCTGGCTCTCCTGACCCTCTCCAGACAGCAGGGACCTCCGCTCCCCGCTCGGGCTCCTACGCTTCAGGCTGGGGGCCCGGCCCAGGCTGTTCCGGCTGGAGCGCCTGCTGGTCCAGCTGCTTGCTGCGCTCCAGGGACTGTGCGGGGAGCTTCGGGCACTTGGCTGCAGGGTGAGCATAGGAAAAATCATCTCAGCAGAGGCTGCAAGGGCCTTCACTTCTCAATGTGTGCCCTATCCTGTGAGCCTCCCTGGATTCGACATTGGGAGAAGAGACGTTCACTGGAGGTGTCGGGAACCTAGTGCTTCAGTTCAGATCTAGCTTCATTCTATTGAACTGTGAGGCCAGAGGCCAGTTACTAAGTACCCTGAGCCTCCGTTTTCTCATCTCTAAGGCAGATTCAGCAATATCATTTGTTCTTCACTTCGCTGGTGAGATAAGTCTTGTTATCACTGACAGGCAAGATAAAATAGCAAGAAAGGACTCAACCTAAGAGCAAGAAAGCCAGTGGTTCTCAACCTGTGGGTTTCAACCCTTTCAGGGGTCGAATGACCCTTTCACAGGGGTCTTCTGAAACCCTAGGAAGACACCAATATTTACATGATAACTCATAACAATAGCAGGAATATGCTTATGAAGTATCAATGACAACAATTTTATGCATGAGGGTCACCATGCTGAATGAAAGGGTTGCAGCATAAGGAAGGCTGAGACCCTCTAGAGAGAGCAATCCAATTGAAAGCAGGGTGTGATGACATTAGCCTACGATCCCAGCACTTTGGAAGGAAGCAGAGGCAGGAAGCTAGCCCAGGAACTTCCATGAGTCTCCTGTTTCTGCCTCCCACCTCACCACAGGAGCCCTGGGATGTTACACACAAATGCTCTCATGCCCAGTTGCATGTGTGTCATGGGTTCAAAGTCAGGTCCTCGTATCTGAGGCGAGTGCTTTGCCTACCAAACCATCTCCAAACCTCCAAAATGCAACTTAAACAGTAAGTACCTCACACCTGTTGGAGTAACAATTGTCCAAGTCAATGTGGAGAAAAGGGAACATGTGCACGCTGTGAATATAAATTAGTACGGCTACCATGGAAAACTATATGGAGGATATTCAGAAAAAATCTAAAAATAGAATGACCGTCTAATCCAGCAATTCTACTACTAGGTACCCAGACGAGGCTTGAAATCAGTATGCAGAAGAAACAGATGTACTTCTCACACTGCATCGCTGTGCACAATAGCAAAGTATCCAGCAACCAAACGGATTGTAAAAATGGGGTTCCACAGATGGCTTAGTGGCTAAGAGCATGCAATACTCTTAAAGTACCCTAGCTCAGTTCTCAGCTCACAACTGCCTGTAACTCGGGTTCCAGGGGGATATTACATGTTCTTCTGACCTCTTTTTTTTTTCCCTCGTTCTGGTCAATCCTGCTTGCTCTGGTCCACCCACTCACTTCGGCCAGCCCCGCTCGCTCCGGCCGTCTCTTCTGACCTTTTAAGGGCACTATTCTCTCTCTCTCTCTCTCTCTCTCTCTCTCTCTCTCTCTCTTGTCTTACCCATCTCTCCCTTATTCTCTCTATTAGTCTATGTCTCTCTCCTCTGTGTCTCTCTCACACATGTCTGCACACACATGCATGCACATATTTATAAGTAAAAATAGGAATAATTTTTTTTAAGAAATAGAACACATGGAACATACACACAGCATTCAACCTTTAAAAGGAGGAAGGCCAGGAGATGGCTCAGTGATTAAAAAATCCTTGCCACACAGATATGAGGGCCTGAGTCCAGCTATCCAGCACCCATGTACAAAAGCCAGGTATGGTTGTGCATTCCTGTAACTCTAGCAGTGAGGTCAGGGGTGGAGACAAACATATCCCCCAAGTTTTCTGACAAGCCAGTCTAGACCATCAGTAAGCCCCAATTTCAGCCAGAGACCCTGTCTCAAAAAATAAGCTGGTGAACAATAAAGAAAGGCATCCGACACTGACTTCTGGCCTACACACACACACACACACACACACACACACACAAATACAAATAGTAAAAAATGGGGGGGAAAGGAAATCCTGTCACTGACAACAACATGAGTAACCTTGAAGAATGAATGGCCTTGAAGAAAAGGAGACTAAAATAAGCCAGGCACAGAGAAACAGGGTGCCCCACGACCACAATTTAGATTCTAGAAGTGCTGAATGACTAGAAGAGCTGAATTGTGGCTCCTGGAGCTTGGGCTTGGAAGGCTGAGAATGGGGAGTTATTGATCCAAGGGTACAAAATGTCAATCAGAGCACAGGAACACACTTATGGTAGCATGGTGGTGACAGATGACAATAGCCTAATGGTGGTGGGAGTGGGTTTTTTGTTTGTTTGGTTGGTTGGTTTTGTTGGGGGGATTTTTGTTGTTGTTAGTTAGTTAGTTTGTTTGTTTGTTTTGGTTGTTCAAGACAGAGTTTCCTCTGTGTAGCCCTGACTGTCCTGGAACTTACTTTGTAGACCAGACTGGCCTTGAACTCAGAGATCCGCCTGCCTCTGCCTCCCTGAATGCTGGGATTAAAGGTGTGGGCCACTACTACCCCACCTAAAGTGTTTTTATTTTTTAATTTGCAAACAGAGTAGACTTTAAATGTTACGACATAAAAAAGTACATGAGGTGCTATATACGTTAATTAATTTAATAACGTCAGTCCATATTTGCACGCATTAAATACCACATTCTACTACATAAATGTATACAATAATTTGGTCGCTAAAAGCAAAGTCTTAGCCAGTTGATGTGGTGGTGGTGGTGCACAACTTGAATCCCAGCACTCTGAAGGCAGAGGCAGGTCAAGCCCTGCGACTTCGAGGCCAATCTGGTCTACATAGTGAGTTCCAGGCAGCTAGAGTAACATAGTGAGACCCAATCTCAGAAAACCAAAATACAAAAAGCCTTGGCTCAGGGATGGTGTACATCTCTTATCCCAGGACTCTGGGAGACTAGGGCAGGAGGATCATGTGTTCAAAACCAGCATGGGCTACATGATGAGACTCTTTCGAAATGCCAAATAAAATAGTAACAAGTTAAAGGTACAGATTAGAAATAAACAGTAAGGAAAGGACTTTGCAAGCACAGGCTGATGCCAGTCTCCCGCAGGAGGAGCTGCCGCTATCCGCTCTGCCGTTCATTTCAGTCATCTGGGACTGAGGTTCTCATCTCTAAAATGGGCGCAATGATGGTTCTTCTCGCACAGTAGTGGGGCAGTAGAGATCAGTTACATTCACCATACCTGCAGCAGAATCTAGCGTCTGATTAAATATAGAGGAGAAATGTGTACCCCACCCTTGCCCTGCAGAAAAGGGTCTTGAAAGGCTAAGTCCTGCCCAAGGTCACAAGAGAACAACAGTACAGGCTGGTTTAGAATGATGCTTTTTTTTTTTTTTTTTTTTTTTTAAACCTCCATGGCTAAGACTTTCTGTTACATATCTGCTCCATCCAGCCCATGTTCCAGCACTGTCTCCTTGGACCTGCTTGCCGTCAGTCCCTCATCCTGCTGTCCTGCTAATCTCCCACCAATGGGGCAGTGGCATGCATTCCCTTACCGGTGATTTCATCTCATGATGGGCAGCTCCAGGCTCAGCAGACCCACTGCTACTGGTGCGGCGAGAGCCAGAGCCCAATGCCTCCCCCACACCTGTGCTGGAGCTCTTGGGCAGTGACATTGGTGTAGCAGCTGTGTGGATGATGAGAGGCGGCAAAAGGCTCTTTCGTAGTTCTGAGTGTTCTCCCAAGGCCACCACTGCAAGAGGAGAGGGGATTCTGAGTCCATCCTGGCTGGTCCAAAGGCCAGAGGCTGCACCTTCAGAACCATTACTCACGGGCCAAGCGCTTCTTCCTGTCCCCATCACCATCCACACTGGGCGAAAAGAAATCAGGTTCTGACTCAGACTTGGTGGCATCTCCCTAGGGTCAGGGAACAGTGGGCCATTAGGACCCTGGCCAGGTAGGTATCATCAGCATGGACCGAGGCTCCCTCTCTTCACATGAACACACCACACACAGAGACCACAAGAACCAGCAACCACAATACGAGGCATGCACAGGGACAGGCCAGACCACCCAGGCTGGGGGCCTGGGGCTTCCCATGGCTGACGCCTCTACTTCCCACCAGCCAAACCTTAGGAGAGGCCATGGAGAACCCAAGCCCATGGCACAAGCAGCCTGGCTGGACTGGCACCAAGACTAGCTTAGGAGAGAAGGGGTGGCTGGAGGGGGTAAGAACAGGGTGAGGTGGCCACTACAGCCCCAATTCTAAAACCCTACCTAAGGTCCTTTCCCTTCTCCTCAGGTTGTCCCTCCCTGAACTTCAAACCTATGGATCTGTGAAGGAAACAAGAAGACCCAAGCCAGAGCGACTTAGCACAAAGATGCCAGTTTAGCCCCCTGACCTCTGACCTCTGACCTCCACCTTCCCCAAGCCGCAGCTCCTTCCTGGCCCCATTTCTTTCTCTCTCTCTTGTCTCTGGGATAGATTGTTTTTTTTACTTCCTTCTTAGCAGGTCAGTAGGTTTTCCAGTAATTATACACTTCTCCTTAAGAAGTTATTAAAAAGAATACTTGATTGCTACTTTTGATAAGGGCATAAATATTGGATAATTGGCATCTCAGGGGATCGCTTTCATTAACTCAGTTTACATCCCCTAACGAGGTCTTTAATTATCAAGTGGGATCTCCAGGGGACTGCTAGGGATGCATAGCACTATGGGGTCCCATGGGAAGCCTGGCTTTGCCCCAAATTCTAGTGTCAGTGCAGGAAACAACAGAGGACAGGTTTGGCACGAGGGGTCAAAAGGAGGGACACTCTCTGAGATGGCTGGTGGGGTTTAATTTGAGGACTGGTGTTCAGACACTCAGAGGTGCACTTAAAAATCTTGGTTACATTATGGCAAGGAATATACACCATCCTTACATCCTCCAAGGACTTGTACTGAGCTGAGGTGTCGTGGGGTCTCCAGTGGGGGCTCAGGGCAAGGAGCAAAGGGCAAAAGAGCAAAAGAGTAAGGGAGGGGGCATGTTCTACGACCACAGGTCTTCACTCCACTGAGGCCGTATGTTTCAGACTCCAACGGGACCCAGATGCAGGCAGGCACACATGCGGTGCCCACATACATGTACACATAGAGGATTCTAAGTCCCTTCCTTCTCTGGCCCAGCCACAGGTCTGGCAGAGATGGGAATGTGCCCTCTGTGGGTTGATATGGGCAGAGGCAAAGAAGCTCCTCCCTTCCGTGTCCTCAAACGGGGGGTGGGGGTTGGAGGTAGGGAGAAGGGACTTAAAATCAAAGCAAACCTCACGACACCAATGACCACCGTGGCGGACCACAGGTTGCACAACAGCTGAGCATGAACACAGGAACACAGAGACACAGGGGCAGCGTGGAGAGGGCACTGGGCACAGGGGCATGCTGACTCG
Organism: Mus minutoides; assembly: GCA_902729485.2. Classification (NCBI taxonomy): domain Eukaryota; kingdom Metazoa; phylum Chordata; class Mammalia; order Rodentia; family Muridae; genus Mus; species Mus minutoides. The sequence goes on from LR753393.1 coordinate 334,197, forward strand.
TGATTGCATACCTACCCCCTGGGAGTTGACAGGCAGCTGAATACAGCTTAACTGTCCACTCGTGTCTTCCCGTTTGCCGATTTCCTACAGGGAGAGGGGGAAGGCAGGGGAAGGCTGCTCTTCACAGGCTCTCACACCTTCAAAGATCAGCAATGTCCCAAGAAGACCAAGAAAAGGAAATGAGAGACACGGGGTGGGGAGAGCGGGACAGGACAGCCTTCCAGAATTCAGCCTCGGGCCCCCAGGCCCGAATGAATCTGAAGGGTGAAAGCAAAGGCCACAAAGATGAGAGTGGGTGTCAGGGAGGATGGAGTCTTCTGGTAGTTCTTGTAAGAGTGGTCACTGTGCTTCTCTGTGGGACTAGGAATCACAACCATGGCCTTGACTGTGCCCGGCAAGTGTCCTACCATTGAATTCCATCCACAGCCCTTGCCTTTTTGAGACAGGGTCTCACTCCATGGCTCAGACTGGAATGGAACGCATGATCCTCTTGCCTCTGCCCTCTAAGCACTGGGGTTATAGGTGTGTGTCACCATACCCAGCCTTAAACCGGTTATGGCCAGAGCTCACTTCCTTGCAGGGTGGAAGATGGCATCATTACAGGCATCTTCCAGGGCAGGCACCTGAGGTCAGAGAAGTTAAAGCCACTGCCCCACGAGGTGCAGAGTCAGAGACGGTGGGCTTTGCCTTACTCCTCCAGCTGAGAACATAACCTCCCCTTCTCTCTCTGCTCTGAGGCATTTGTGTGGGAATGGGCAGCAAGGGTAAAGGATGGTAGAGAGGATAGCAAGGAGAAGTGGATAAAGGTGGGCACAGGGCCTTAATGAGGAATGGAGTCACGCCTCGTCGTCAATTCTAATCCTCTCAGCCCGAGTCCTTTCGAGTCAGAGTGGATGCATAGGCCCAGAGTTGGATGCGGTGTGACAAGCAGCAGTGGGAGCGCGGCCATGCTGTTGTTTAGTAGCAATTAATGACTACACATAGGGCCTGCTGCTTCCTCATCTAATTACGTGCACGGATGACAAATATACAGGAATTCAGGGCACTACCCCCTGGGAATTAGGAAATCAGCAGCCAAGCAGGTTCTGCCCTGAAACCACCCCCTACCCACTCTGGGTAGGAGGTTGAGGCCAGCAGGAAATCTATCCCTTGAGGTCTCCTGCTAGAGTCCCTCAAAAACGGGACAGCTACTTCTTCCACTGAGGCGGGTCATTCATAGAAACAAGACAGTATTCCAGGCCATCACAACCCCCAAACCAGACCATGGGGTTGACTGAAACCCCACAGTGGTAAGGACAGGTGGCTAATGACACCCCACATGGGACAGTGGAGCTGGTCCAACCCCTCAGGACCACAGCTTCAGCCCACCCATGGAGGAGGTCTAACCTCAAAATCCTTTCTCTACTGCACACCATACCTAAAGCAATCCAGCCCTTGAAGGCACCAGGCCCTAGGTGACACTCTCCAGCAAGGACACTTATACTATAAAGGGTTAGGAAGGGATCTCCTGTGAGGCCCTTGTCAATCCTTCCCATGCTGGGAAAGCTCTCAGGCCCCCAGCAGGGCCAGGGTGACCAGGCCAGACATAAGGGCCTGGAAGCTCTGTTCCCACACTCAGACATTGCTGCTGCCTAGCAACCAGGACAGCTCAGCGGCACTCAATTTGACAAGGCGTTTGTGAAAGCTGGTTAGTGGGGAAGGGGCTACCTACACTGGACACCCCTAGGTCCGCCATGGTGGAGAGAGAAGAGATTATAGGTTCGGGAGCTTTCTGCTTCCCTCGGGGACTTATTTTTTATTATTATTATTATTATTTATTATTATTATTTTTTGCCTGAGAGTAAACTCAGCCGTCACCAATTGCCTTTGGGAGGGGCTGAAGAGACCCCAACCCCACTCAACCGTCACTTCAGCAGGCAGCTAGTAACTAAGTATCAATCATGAGGCTCTTGGGAAAATCCTCTGGAACCTCTCAACTCTTCAGGTCCAAGGAAAACCTCAAAAAGGTGTCCTATTGTAAGGTGAGTGCCCTTACACCCCTCTGCCACTGAGAGAGTCCCACCCATCCCTAAAGTGTCTCCCAGGCATGCACTTCAGGCTGCCGGTGGCTGCCACCCAGCAGGGAGGAAATGTGATAATGGATAAACTATACAATTAAAATGGAAGCTGAGAAAGGCCAGCGAGGGGCAGATTCTTCTGCAGCCACTAGTGCCCAACAACCCCCCTCCCCCCCCAGCCCAACCCGGCCCAGGGGGAACAGCCCTCCCTTGCAAGGCTGGGAAAGAGTCGGAAAATAGATTTTTTTTGTTTTTCCACCGTGTGCTGGGTATTTATAGACAAGGCCGCAGCGGGAGTTTTCATCCGGGTCACCCAGCGAGAATTGGACCAAGAGCTTCTCTGGGCCCAACCTGGTGCATTTCTAGGTTGGGTCAACCTGCCCTGTTTGAGGTGCTGGGATGACGGGAGCTTGGGTGGGAAGGCAGGCAGAGCTGAAGGAGAAGGAGGTAGGATTTGGGGACAGAAAGTGTGCCCTGGCACAGCCGGGGCAGGATCAATGTAAATCAATATTAATTGATGACGCTGCCTGTGACGGAGGTGATGGAGTCTGGGCTGGAAATAGGACTCTCATCTCTGCCATCCTTGCAGCTAATTGGGCTCATTTCTCACCCTGGGCAGCTCAGCCCTGCCTGGGGCCCTGGTGGCATCTTCATCGGCTCAGCCTGCTCTCAGATGACTTGCGCACAAACCTCCCACATCCTTCAGCCCAGATGGGTCCTCCCCAGATGTCCCATAAAAACCCATGCTCTAGAGTCCAGCTACATAGGTCCTCAAATTTGGCTTCTCTTTCTGGGAAAGGGCCCAGCTGACTAAAAGAGAATCTTATAGGCTGCCAACTTATAACCCACACAGCTTTCTCACCCCTGATGACGGGTTTCATGAGACCGAGCACCTCCCACCCCAGGCCCACCCTGGCTTCTTCGTCCAATGGTTACTGCCTACAAGAGCTTTCAGGCCTCATAGTCAGCAGCGGAGGGAGGAAGAAGCAGGCATCCCCTGAGTAGGGTGAGATAGACAGGGCAGGGAGTTACCTCTGCCTGGAAACCCTCCACGAGAATGGCGACGAGCAGGTTAAAGAGCACGTAGTTGCCAAAAGTCATGAGGGCAATGAAGTAAAGAGCAGCCCACGATGACGTGGAGGCCATGCCGTTGTAGAGGACTTTATTCCAGTCTTCCTGAGTCAGAATCTGCGGGCAGGGGACAGAAGTCAGGAGGACTGCGACCGGACACCCAACTTCCCCCCCCCCACTCACCCCTGCCCCGTGACCCTCAAACCTGAAAGACAGTGACGATGGCCCAGAGCAGGGAGTCAAAATTCTTCCGGTCTGGCAACGTGTCCCCATCCCGTTCAGATGCGAACTTGCAACCAAAGAGATGCATGCCCAGGATGCTGGAGACACAGGGAGTGGTAGGCAGGGTCAGGGTGGGTCCTGGGATCCTGCCCCTAGCCCCACCCCACTCCCGCCCAGCCGTGTGCTTGCTCACCTGAAGATGAAGATGAAGAGCATGAGTAGCATGCAGAAGGTGGCCACGTTGTCCATGGTCTTCATGAGCACCACGAGCTGCCGCTGCAGGGCCGGCAGGAAGCGCACCAGCTTCAGCACCCGCATCAGGCGGAAGGTCCGCAGCACCGACAGGCCACCTCCCTGCTGGCCCACAATCTCCCACACGCTGTGGGAGGCAGGCAGCCTGAGTCCCTGCACCCGTTAACCCTGACTTCCCTTTCTGAGGACCCATTGGGGACATCTGAGACCCAGCTACCCTGCCCAGCCCAGCTTGGAGAAGGGGTCATGCACAGCCCTTCTGGCTTCAAAGGGCTGAAAAATCCCCGGTGACAGACAGCTCCAGCTCTCTTGACCCTCCACTCCCCGCCAGAGATCATCACATCCTGGCAGCAGGCAGCCCTCTCCCTAAATCCTGCCATAGCTAGAGCATCAAGTTATAGAATTATTTGCTTTGTTCTCTTCTAATGAAATCTAAAGCCAATTCCAGAAACCAATAAAGGAGTTCTGGCCCTGGGCCGGGGGGTGGGGGTTGGGGGGTATGAAATTCTTTCCAGGTCATGGAAACCCTAAAGTAAGTTGCTGGGCGTCTGAGTCGGTTTCCAAGCACTTTGCAAGTGGGGAAGCTGTCTGTACCTCTTCCTCCGACTCCACTTGAGAGCCAGCTCTCCAACCCTCATCCACCCCAGGCCTGGGTAGGGTAGAGGACAAGAGGTAGATGCAGGGAAAGGAGACAGAAAAGGGGCCCAGGCTCTAGGAGAGCAAGGTGAGGCCCAGAGAGAAAAGTAAAGGGATAGAAGCCATGTCTCTCACTCAAAGCCATCCCTGCCAGCCCTCTTTCAGACAGAAGCAGAAAGGGGCAGTCATACCTGATGACCACAATGACGCCATCAAAGATGTTGTAGGGATTTTTAATGTAGCCGAAGGGACCATAGACGAGCAGCTTCAGCAGCATCTCCAAGGCGAAGAGGCTGGTGAAGACGATGTTGCTGATTTCCAGGGCGTTGGTGAGCTCCTCGGGCTAAAGCGTAACCAGGTATGTAGCAGCAGACTCACCCCCGAGCCCCACATCCCAGACATCCTGAACATGGGGCCCCAGGGAGAAGAGGTGCAGAAATGGCAACCTCAGGGAGTAGCTAGGAAGAAAGGCATTCGAAGACAGCCATCCTGGGAAAGGGACACACGGACCCCAAAGCTGGATCTCAGGTCCCGAGACGACGGATTTCTTTAGGGGCGGCTGTGTAAATTCTGCTGTCTCTCCTGGGAGGTCTAAGACTTTCCAGTCCCTGTTCTGAGGCCCAGACCACCAAGGTAACGCTAAATGACATGAGAGGGCTATAGCCAAGGCTTAACACGCACACCCAGCCCTGTAGCACCACATAGCCATACAGATCGCTCTACAGCTACTCCATTCGCCTGACAGCCCGCTTCAAATGTCAGAGGCTATGCGGGTTTCCTCGCAGACACATTGCAAGTGTGTGCGCTCCTGGGCACATATGTGTTAATAAGCAGGAGGGCAAGCCCTAGAATGAGGATGCATCTGCAGCTTGTGCCTGATGGTATCTGGACTAATCCTCAGCCTGCCCTGTCACCCTGCCATTCCATGACCTTCAGTAAGATTCCCAACTTCTCTGGCCAACTGTAAAACACCGGAGATAATTCCTTTTATGTTCCTACCCAAGGTCTGGGATGGGAGCAGGGATGCATCCTAGCGAGGCCCTCGGAAGAACAGATGACAAAAGCCATCTCATCTGTCTGTTCCAGCTCACTAGTCTCCTCCCTCCACTACAAAGTGCCTGCTGTATGCCTAGCAATGTACCAGGCATTGAAAGAGCTGCAGAAACACACCTCCCAGGAGCCCTGTGTCTAGCTAGAAACAAGTTGTATACTCACTAAACAGCTGAATAACCACAAGGGACCTTAGAACCTGCCTTGGTGCCAAAATAAATGATCCAGACAGAAAATGTGGAAGTTCAGGGCAAGAAGATGGGGGTGGGGGTGGGGCAATGCTGAGAAAGGCTGGAGAGAGAGAGAGAGAGCACTTGTAATGAACTCTGAAGGGTGAGCAGGGTCTCCCAGGAGAGCCCTGGGGACAAAGGGAGGGATAAGAAAGAGGAGCTATGACGCTGGCTGGGGGAGAAGGGAGATGCGTGTTCTGGCTGAGGGCTAGAGCGCAGGTAGGGATGTGACTAGCTCAATGGAGTCACTGCCCACCTGACAGGTGGACTACAACCTGGAAGCCCAAGGTGCGTAGTAGCTGCCCAAGAAGCCGAGTTAAAAGAAACAGCCAAATGAGGCTCTTGTTCCATCAGACAGACACCTCCTCCTGTTTACCCAGATGACTCGTCTGGCTGTCCAAGCGTGGAGCCAGGTCCTGGGAGCAACCAAATGTATCCTAATGGCCCCAATCTGTGTGACCAGGCTGGGGGAGGGGTGGGAAGGGGGGAGGTTAGAGAGCTGGAAGGAAAGGGCCTCTCTAGTGGGCTGAGACACTGGGGTTGCACAGGGGGATCACAATAGATACACTCTCAGCTCACGATGGGGTTCTTCCTAAAGGCAGGTCTGGCTAAGCAGCTATTGGGGGAACTCTTTTGGCCCTCCACTGCTCTGGCAGATCTTAAGCAAGTATTTGATTCACAAGCTCCGAATGGAGGCACAAGAGGATGCTACTACCAGATCTAGTTAATAGGGCCACGCTGAGACAGGACCTTTAGCCCTGCCAGTATTGGCCCAGCGCAGAAGGCAGGGAAAAGGCCTTTGTAAGTGCAGATAAAGCCCAGGGCTCGGACCTCCTCTGACCCTCCTCTGCACTCCAAAGTCCAGTTACCAAGGAGCCGTTGTCAGTGAGCCTGCCCCACTTTCGCAGCTCCCCTTACCCAGCCTTCCACCCTGGGCTCTGAACACACAGCTACTGTGCTTCATAGGTCGCTGGCTCTTGGTAGGCTTCTCCTGACATCCACCTAAAACCCTTCCTCCGCCTATGCTACAGAAAAAGCTAAGAGATTACAGGAATGTGGTCTAAGGCAGAGGACAGGATGAACCAGAGAAGGCGCCCAATTTCACACCACTGCAACCCCAATAACCCTAAGCAATGAGGATTGAGATCAAAGCCACTGAGACAGTAAGGGACCCGTGAATCCAGACATCTGATGGACAGAGCATGTGACACACCTCCTAGAGACTCCTGGACCGGTGTGTAAATATAAGCTGACATGAAAGCAACATGAGGTGCACTTACAACAGGCGGGTTTTACATCACAGCCAGTATACAAATTGAGCATCTCCAATCAAAAACCCCAAATCCAAAATCTGCAACTTCCTGAGTAGCAACGTGATCCCCAGAGTGGACATTCCTGCCTGACCCATGTGATAGGTTATAGTCAAAACAAGTGTACTAGCTAGGCACGGTGGTAAATGCCTTCAACCCCAGCAGAGGCAGAGGCAGAGGCAGAGGCAGAGGCAGAGGCAGAGGCAGAGGCAGAGGCAGAGGCAGAGGCAGAGGCAGAGGCAGAGGCAGAGGCAGAGGCAGAGGCAGAGGCAGACAGATTCGAGGCCAGCCTAGTCTACATAGTATGTTTCAGGCTAGCCAGGGCAAAACCCCTGTTACAAAAACAAAACCACAAAATGAGACAAAACCAAAACACATGTTACATAATTTCTAAACCAGGCAGTGTGTGTAAGGAGTATATATGAACCATCAATGAACCCTGCCTAAAGTATCTTATTATGTACATAGAAATACTCCCAAATCTAAAACATTTCTGGTCTCAAACATTTTAAGTGAATATAAGACAGTTCAATCTGTATTTCAAACAATTAAGACAATTCAATTTATAGTACTAAGAATCTAAATGCACAAACCTTTTGCAAGCAGCTGAAAGCATAATACCTTTCAAGAGCTTTTTTGAAAATTAACCAAAAAAAAAAAAAATGGGGGGAGGTCTCCCTATGTAGCCCAGGTTAGCCTTGAACTGACAAACCCGGCCCACAATGCCCTACTAGCACCACATCACTGATATGGATTTGCATCAACAGTGGTCCCTAAGGAACAGCTACTGAGTGTACAATGGTTTCATTCAGCCAGAAGTAATCCTCGGAGTTCTAGCCAATCTGCATAGGCAATAGCCTAGGGGCACATACAACCGCAGCTTATCAGTACGTAGCAAAGGGCTCAGGGAGAAGGCCTGTACAGGGGACTCCTGGAGGGCTGTACCGTTGAGCTTCACCAGAGGGAGAGGCAGAAAAGGCTGAAGACCCCACCCCACTCTGCCCAGCAGCTTTGGAGAACCTAGGGTGCCTGGTACAGGGAGACTGTGGTCTAAGCACTTGTCTCAGCCTTGCCACTTTCCTGTACACACATAAGGGATAGGCCTCTACTTCTTCCAGAACCCAATATTCCATCCCCTGGAAATCCATGGAAGAAGAGGAAGAAGAGAGGAGGAGGATGACGAGGAAGAGGAAGGGGAGGAGGACGGGAGGAGGAGGAGGAAGGGGAGGGGGAGGAAGAAGAAGGGGATGAGGAAGAGAGAAGGGGAGGAAAAGGAGGAAATGAAGAATTAGAAGAAGAGGAGGAGGGCCGGACGTGGTGGCGCACGCCTTTAATCCCAGCACTCGGGAGGCAGAGGCAGGCGGATTTCTGAGTTCGAGGCCAGCCTGGTCTACAAAGTGAGTTCCAGGACAGCCAGGGCTATACACAGAAACCCTGTCTCAAAAAAACAAAAAAACAAAAAAGAAGAAGAAGAGGAGGAGGAAGAGGAGAAAGAGAAGGGGGAGGAGAAGAAGAAGAAGAAGAAGAAGAAGAAGAAGAAGAAGAAGAAGAAGAAGAAGAAGAAGAAGAAGAAGAAGAAGAAGAAGAAGAAGCAACAACTTCTTTTTCTTTTTTTTCTCCAGAAAGCCAGATCTGTCCAAGTTACTAAATCAGAGGCTGGGAATGTTTTGCCAACATAGAACAACACATGATCACAATCTTAGTAACAAGGTTGCCCCAGGGACTGCTGCCGCAATTCTGACCACTCAAACTGGCAGAGGTGGAGACATATTCTGCTATAACCCAGCTCTGTGCCAGTGGACCACAGACCTCCAAGAGTTCATTTCTTCTCGACTCAAAACCTCTCTACTCAACCTTTGTTCAACTAAACAAGGGGTGGAGGGACAGGGGATGGCCTGGAGAAACTGAGGCTTGGAGACATGTGGGAACCTGATGGAGGGTGCATGGCTTCTTTGGAGAAGGCTTTGAGCACACTTCTCATGATACCAACTCCTGCTACACTCTGAGAGAGGGCCCACACAGAACACACACAGCCCCTGTGGCAGGGTTCCACATTCTAGACGCATACCCACTGTTCAAATCCCTGGCTTCAAATCCCTTCAAATCTTCAAATCTCTGGCTAGGTACTCACTGCCATTCCTATGCCATTCCATGTCAGGGCCCAGTAGATATGTGTGAGGGCCTCTGCCCCCCGAGGCCCAGGCCGCTGCTCTGTGCTGACGCTAGCTGTAGTCCTTCCTTCCTCATCTCTCAACCTGCCCTCTTCTTGACCATCACTTTGTAGCAACTCTAACCCCAGGTCAGCCGCTTGCTACTATAACATCTCCCTTGACTATGCTTTAAGTCCCCTCTGTGGACAGAACACTCTTGGTACAAAAGTGGGATTCAACCAGAAGACAGTAGGCCTGCCGACTGAGTCTGTCTACCTATGTGACCTTGGGCACGTCCCTCAGCAGCTTGGACCTCCTGGGACCCTCTTGTGTCAGACAGAAAGCTACCCCCTTGTGATGAGACGACTCTACAGAACCAGTGAGTTCAAGCCCATGAAGACTTGAAGCTCAGGACCAGGCTCAGGTGGCCCTGTGGGTGCAGACAGCTCTCAAAACGTGACAGGGCAGACCATCTGCAAGCTACATCTTGACAGGAGAAAAAGCTAGGATCAACATGAAGCTTCAAGCCAGCTTTACTCAATGGGCCAGCGCAGGCGGGGGCACTGGGGAAGAGTAGCCATGGAAAACACCCCCATCTGCATGCAGCAGTAGAACAAGGGGCAGAGGAAGGAGTGTGTGTGTGTGTGTGTGTGTGTGTGTGTGTGTGTGTGTTTGGGTGGGTGGGTGGGATCGTACTCGAGACCCCAAACCTAGTGAGTGCGATGATGATAAAGGATGAGGTTGAGAGACCCCCCCTTCCCGCCCCCCCCCCCCCCAGCTTGGCCTCCAGCCACAACCAAAGCTGGACCAGCCTTGGCCCGCAACACTGCCATTGATGCTTCTGAAGGGAGGGGAGGAGATGTGCAAGGCTGTGTATTAAGGAGATTAATCTGGCTGCAGGGGTGGCGGCATGCAGATGGCTTGGAGGGGAGATGAAGACCAATTAAGAGATACTGCAGCTGTCCCGGCAGGAGGCCCGGGAGCCGGTTCTGACAGTGATGTGCTTTTCCCAGGGAAAGGTGGAGAAGCCAGAGCTAGAGCTAAGAGGAGGCTGGGTCGAGCCACTCCAGGCTTCCTGTGCCTCATGCCCGTCTCCCTCAGCCCCTGGCAGCTCCACCAATCCTAAAAGATTCCACTCACCAATCTGGACTCTTCAGCTAACCTCAACCCTGAGTTGGCTGTTCCCAACCCCCAGGAGCTGGGGTCTGGGCAGGCTGCAGGAATGGATGAGGGTGCCTGAGTTAGGAGACAGGCAAGTATTCTGGAGGGTGTGAGAAGCCAGGGAGACAGGAGAGTGGCAAGGAGTTCTTGAGCAATTCTCGCAGGCCGCATACAGATTATGGCTTTGCCCCTCTCTTCTCAGCTTCTCTGGCGGCGGCACCTCTCTGCACCCCTCACCCCCAGCGCCCTCACTGGACTCCCCCCTCTCTTCTCAGCCTCTCTGGCGGCGGCACCTCTCTGCACCCCTCACCCCCAGCACCCTCACTGGACTCCCCCTGTGCCTCTTAACTATCGATGGAGCCAGCAGCCAGCCTTATCCTCTCCCCCGGCTCTCCAGCTACTAGAAGTTTCCCAAGTGAATACAAGCCAGGTAGGCTTAGCCTTGCCAGTGCTGGCTCGGCTTCAAGACAGACAGCCCAGGCCCCTGCCACTTAAAATTCTAGAGCCTTGAGCCTGGCATGCTGGCCCATGCCTGTAATCTCAGTACTTAGGAAGTAGAGGGAGAAAGAGCTCAAGGTCACAGTCAGCGACAGCTACAGTTTCAGTTCTAGGCCAGCCCAGGCTACAAGGTAACCCCTCTTTTACCAAAAGGAAGAAAGAGAAAGAAAGAAAGAAAGAAAGAAAGAAAGAAAGAAAGAAAGAAAGAAAGAAAAGAAAAGAAAAGAAAAGAAAAGAAAAGAAAAGAAAAGAAAAGAAAAGAGCCAGGAGTGAAGGTGCACGCCTTTAATCCCAGCACTCAGGAGGCAGAGGCAGTCGGATTTCTGAGTTTAAGGCCAGCCTAGTCTAAGAGTGAGTTCCAGGACAGCCAGGGATATACAGAGAAACCCTGTCTCAAAAAACCAAAAAAAAAAAAAAAAAAAAAAAAAAAAAAAAAAAAAAAAAAAAAAAAAAAAAAAAAAAAAAAAAAAAAAAAAAAGAAAGAAAGAAAGAAAGAGGGGTGGGGAGGTGGGGGATGGGAGGGCTGAGAATAGAGAGCGCTTGCCCAGCCTGGGTTTGATTCCCAGCATGTGACACTTGGAGACAGACACTTCTAATCCCAGTCCTCAAGAGGCTGAGGCAGGATGACTGCCACAAATGTGAGGCCAGCCTGAGTTAGACAGTGAGTTTAGGCCAGCCTGGGCTACATAGTGAGAAACTCTCAACGAGAAGGGAAAAGGGAAGGAAGGAAGGAAGCAGGGGATGAGGGAGGGAGGGAGGGAGGGAGGGAGGGGAACTCTGTTCTGCTCCTCATCCTCCTGGCCAACCTCTGGCTGCTGAAGGCCACACTCATGCTATGGACTTCAGAAGACTCCTGCTGGTGAGGTCCCTGGTTTGGGTGAGTCCCAGTGTTCTGGGCTCTCTGCCGTCTCCTGAACCCCAAAGTGGAGTTGTCAGAGTCACGAACAAGGCTGTGCTGACCAAACAGTCCATGCCTGCTGGGAGGCCCAGGGGTTGTGCTATGCCTGATCCACAGTTTCCTGTTCCCATACGGATTGTCCTTTCTGTCCCAACCTTGGCCACTCCTTGGTTCCTTCCTACCCTCACTCTGCACCTTCATCTCCCTCCCTCCCCCACCTGCACTAGGATGCCCTGTATCAGTGGACCCCTGTCATTTCTCCTAAGTCTCTCTCCTGCTCTGCCCACATACAGGAATGTGCTCTCTGCACATTCACCTACAAGCCCTGGCCCCACCTCTTAAGGAAGGATCTTTGTAGTCCTCCTGGTGGTAATTACCTTGGCAGCACCCAGCCAGGACTGGCCCCTCCTGCCCTGCACCTTCCTTGGCCTTAGTCAGCCACCTCCTGTCTCTCTAGGGGGCCCTCTCCATCAGTCTCTTTCCCCTCAGCCAGAGTTCATTCTAGGCCCACACCCTCCCCTTCCAGTGCGAGCCTTCCACCATCACCTCACTCCCCACCCTCCAGCTGTCACCAGAGTGTAGAGGACACTAACCAAGCGTCCTCCAACTCCCTGGCTCCTCGTTCAGACGACCAGCGCCTGCCTGATATCCCTCTCCGAGTGGCCCGCAGCCATCTCAAACTCAACACATCCAAAACAAACCCTTCACCTTCTCTTCGAACGTGCTTCCCCCCCCCCTTACTCCACCCGGCCTGGAGATTCTTTCTTGGAAACCTCAGACTTATCTAGGAGGAGTGCTTGTCTGCCATCCATCCCGACAGTCAGGTGCCAGGGCTGAAGACCCCGGCCAGTAGGATTGCAGACCTGCCCACCTTTGTTCTCTTTCACCCAGGCCCTTGGCATGAGGCTCTCCTGGCCTGTCATCTGAGTGATAGAGAGAGCTCCCTTCCCCCCTCCCCCACCAGGGCTGCACCTACTGGCAGCTCAGGCTCCCTTAGAGTCCTTGTCACATCCCTGTCACTCTCGCCTTGATCACCTTGTGCCTATATGCCACTCAGTACATTTCCAAGCTAGGCCGGCTGGATGGCCCCTCATCCTGCCCCTTTCTGATACCACCTCTCTCACCTGTTGTGGAGGTGTGAGCTCCTCTCCTTGTCCCCTGGAGTTCAGCTCCTGGTATTGGGCATGAACTGACTTTGAAATAGAACAAGGGCACGCGCTGCCTGGGTGCTCTGGCTCTGTCCCACCCTCTGACATTCTAGAATTCTCCCAGTGGGCTGTGCCTAAGATGTGCACTCATGAGGAACTGGGGAGACCTAGAGCCAGGGGATCCCTGAGAGGATAGATACAAGCACCCCTCAGCCTACTAACTCCAGAATGGTCCTTTCTTACTTCCCTCATCCTTGAAAATATGGGACCAGGTTAGCCATCAAAAAGTTTTCACCCAACATCATGCTAGGCTGGCAGTCCCTAGCCCACCATCTGGAGACCAAAGGCCAGGCCCAAGTAGAAGGCATCCAGGAAGCTTTGCCCTCTAATGCCACATTTGGAATAACTATGTAGCATGTCTGTGTCTGAAGACAGTGTTCCTCAGCTTTCAACAGAGCTGAAAAGGAGTGTGTGACCCCCTTCAAGAGTCCAGGAATGTCACATGTGGGCCCTACCCCCATCTCACCATCCCTTCCCTTACTGGGAGCCAACCTCCATCACTTATAAATAGAAACCTTCTCTGGACATACATCTTCAGTGACAAAATGGGTCCAGACATTGGTGACAAGCCAGATTGTTCCTATCCTGTCCTCTCTTGGCCTAAAAGGCCAACTATGCCTAACTTCTATTCTTCTTCAACTTCTCCAGCCCTATATGCTGCCCTCTTGCTCTTTAAACAAAACATTAGCACCTGCCCTTACTGGGACTCATAACCAAAATGGAACAGTTAGTCTGTGACTCTGAGACCGCAACTCACAGAGCAGCCTCAGGTGGGACAACAGGGCACGGGGCCACTTCTTTTTAGAAAGGTAAGAGTGGCCCCAGGTACATCTGTTCAAGGCCCTGCTCCTCTCCCTCTCCTACCCCAGAAGCCTGGGGTCATCTTTGCTCTCTCTTCTCCTATTAGCTCCCTATCACAGAGTCTGAAGATTCAGCCGCCTATGGGCTCTCCCCAGTCCCTTCCTCTCTCTCCAGGAACAAGAAGAAAGCATGCAGCAACCCCTCCTGTCTTTTTCACTTTACTCCATCATGACTTCCGGGAATCTTTTGATGAAACACAAACCTGCTTTTTTTAAAAAAATATCTTTGCTAAGAACTTATCAGCATAAGCCAAACTCCTTCCTGTGCCTCGCAGGATCCGGCCTGAGTTTTTCCCAACCTAACATCTTGTCACTTGTTCATCCAGCCCATATCTAGTGACTCGCTCATTCTGAATGCCTGCATTTAGTGTCCTCGATGCAGCTTTCGATGACTACACTGGGCACCCACACTCAGCTCAGCGTCCATCCCTTCCCTACTCCACCTGGCTATGGTGGGAGCATTTACCCCATGGAAACGGGCCAATTAGGTCGAGCTTGTTTGTTTCTGTAGAGCCAGAGTTTGAACCTGGGATCTAGGGCACGCTAAGCAGGCACTCGACTCTGGAGTTATATTCTCAGCTCTCCTTTACTTAAAAAAAAAAAAAAAAATTTTTTTTTGAAGACTAGAGAAACATCTAAGCCATTAAGAGCGCTTACTGCTCTTGCAAAGGGACAGGTTTGGTTCCTAATCCCCACACGGCAGCTTAAAATTGTCTGTAACTCCAGTTCCAAGGGATCTTCTGACCTCCATGAGCTCTTGAACATACATGGTGCACAAATATCCACCCAACCACACGCATATACATAAAATAAAATAGCTAAATGTTTAATTTTGTTGTTGTTGCTGTTCTTGTTGTTGTTACAGAATCTCAGTAAATATAGTCCAGGCTGGTTTTGAACTTTCAACCTTCCTGCTTCAGCTGGGATGGCCAGCACCCATTAGACCTGGCTTATTTTGCTTTATTGAGGGCAACTTGTTAAACATTTATTAGCACCACTGTGCAAACCCAACTCTGACACAAAGGATATGAATGTGGGATGGATGGATGGATGGATGGATGGATGGATGGATGGATGGATGGGAGGATGGATGAGAGGATGGATAGATGGATAGGTGGTGGGTGGGTAGGTGGTAGATGGATGGATGGATGGATGGATGGATGGATAGTGGGAAAATGGATGGTGGATGGATGGATGGATGGATGGATGGATGGATGGGAGGATGGATGAGAGGATGGATAGATGGATGGGTGGTGGGTGAGTAGGTGGTGGATGGATGGATGGATGGATGGATGGATAGTGGGAAAATGGATGGTGGATGGATGGAATAAAATGGAATGAATGGATGAGTGGGTGGATGGATAGATGGATGGATGGATGACTGAGTTAGTGGATAGATGGATAGATGACTAAGTTAGTGGATGGATGGGTGGGTGGGAGGATGGATGGATGGATGAATGGGCAGGTGGGAGGATGGATGGATGGATGGATGGATGGATGGATGGATGGATTGGTGAGTTGGTGGATGGATGAATAGACAGAATAGAATAGGAGGGATGGATGGATAATTCACCATTCTGTACTCCTTGAACCACCCCTTGGTGGCGAGGACAGTATCCTTTGCTCATCCTATAGTCACAATGTCATTTTCTTGCTCAGGGCCTCCTTTTGTGTCCTTGTCCCTCTCACTCATCTTTCCGGCTTTTGCACCAGTACTGCTGGCTAGTGGTTAAGGGTTAGGGGAATCAGAAGAGAGTGGTGAGGTGGACATAATCCCACCCTTGAGGGTCTTGGGGTGTAACAAGAATCAAGTTCCCTCACTGAGAGGTAGGTGGAGGAGAAAGGTAACAAAGTCTCCAGCAACAAAACTGAACAACAAGCAGGGGGAGCCTGGGGAGGGGAGGACTGGGACCGAACTCACCAACCCCTTCTCCAGGGCTCCCCAAGCTGATCAATACCGGAATTGATGGATACAATCGCTTCATTGAGATCCCCATGGGGAAAGCAGGAGCCTGGGGCCCAAGAGCCACCGCAGTAGCATCTGCAGAGCCTTCCTTCCAATCAGCCCCACTTCCCCGGCAGTCAGCTCCATCTGAGTCCTGAGCTCCCCCTCCCTGCCCCTGTCCTCCTTTGCTTGCATCCGGACCTCTGTCTCTGTCTTCAGTGTCCTTCCTCTCTGCCTTCCTGTCTCTCTCTCCTTCCACACCTGTCCCCACCTTTTCTGCCCCCATCTCCCTGGGTCTCCAGTTTGCCTTCTCTGCATCCTGCAGCATTCCTGTTTTCCCGCTAAGCCCCTCTGCATCTCTCAGCCCTGCATCCATCCTCACCCTCCTACCCAGCACCCCCTTCAGCCTGCTCAGGGGCCCAGATGGCGGGACATTCACGCCACAGTGCCTGCAAGCACAGGGCCATGGCAGCTTCTGGAGTTTTATGACACCCTCCCCATCCTCTGAGCTTGCCAGGCGGCAACCAGTCATCTTCCCAGCCTGCTGGGGACTCCCACTCACCCCCATGGGGCCTACAGCAACCAGGTTCTAGGACAAACTTATCCCCTACAGCAGATGCTGCCAGCTTAGAATGAGGGCTTCCTATTACTGAGGGTTAAGGGGGAGACAACCCAGCTGGGGTTGTCTCCTCTTTACTCCGGAACGTGGCTAAGGAGATGCTGAAAGCACTTCAACTAATGGCTTTTCTTTCCTTTCCAAAGGGGCGTCCTTCTTGACATCTAACTGAAAGCCCTCTTGCTGCAGCTTCATCTGCCTTCAGCCTGTCTGACTCAGCTTCTTCCCAGTGCAATCAAAGCCTCCACCAGCAGCATCTGGCCAGGCAGGGACTGTTGGATGCATATTCCCCCCCCCCCCCAGGGGGAGGGAAGGGCATCAGAAATGTGTTCCCTTGGGAGAGAGGGACTTAACCAAAACCAGTGCTGGGTGAAACAGAGGAGGTGGTAGTTCAGGCTAGGGGAGCCAAGGAGGTAGAGATTAGGGTTTTTTATCTCTTGACTCACAGAAGGGGGAAATGCTGTCCCCCCACCCTCCCCCAGCCACCTGGCAGAGTAGAGCACCTCTCTGCAGGAGGCTGGCAGAGCCAGCATACATGCCCACGCCCCACGCGGCCTAGACACAACACGCCCACCCAGTGCCATGCATGGCCACCCGTTGGCACTGCAGCCGGTGTGTGGTTCTACACACACCTCGCTGACACTGTGGGGAAGAACCCATGCAAGGCATAGCTGTCCCACAGTGGGCTATTCACACAAGAGAGAATGGAGCCAATGGATGTGAAAAATGAAGGGGCGTGCCTAGCCAGACAGGGCAGTTCAAGAAAGAGCCAGATATCTGCTCATGACATTTCCAGGGTAGAGGTCGGTGGGGTGAGGATACGGGGGAGAGGGGGATTCAAAACCCTCTGAAAAGTGAACATTTTGCCGGCTTCACACCCTACCCCCACCCCCACCCCCAGCTCAGCCCATACTGGTTGAGACACTCCTCCACTCCAGTGCTACTGTCACAAGCTCTCGATGCCTCTGTGTCAGCACGGGGGATCTGGCAGGAGGGCTGCACATGCTCACTTCAGAACCAGAAAAGGTGAGAGTCTGAGGGGTTGACTCCCTCCCTGCCTCCTCAGGGTGGCAAGACTTCCCAGATAAACCGGCAAAGAGACAATAACCCAGAGGAACCTACACATAGCACCGCTGGCCCACTTCTTCAGACAGCCCTGCGTATGTGCGCAGGCCAGCACAGGCCAGGGGGGGTCTCCCTGACTTGACCACACATTCCACCCGCACAGCTTTGAGATAGCTTCCTCTCTCTCTCAGCCCAGGCTCTGTAGCTGGCAGCCATCAACCCACAGAACAAGCTTCCCTCTTCCACATGACAGTCCTCCAAATATTTGAAGACAGCTGACCGTCCCTGCTGATCCTCCTCTTCTCCAGACTAAACACCCTCCTCCCTGGAGCAGCTCCTCAGACTCACTGGTTTTAAGCTGCCTGGCCAGAGCCACCTTGGTTTACAGCAAAGGTTCTGACCTGAGGCCAAGCCAAGACTGCCTTGCCTGCTGCACCTTGATAATCTCCCAAGCACAAGAACTCAATACCACCCATTCTTCCCTTCTACCTGCATGGCCCTCCTGCCTGTCAGTCACTCTCTACTTACTGAGATAACACATTCCTTGCTTGCCTTGCATTTTCCAAGAGAAGAGACCAAGAGACCCAAGTCTTCTGGTGGCTTGCTACCCCATACACTCATTACCCACACACATAAAGCCTCCCTCTTCTGAGAAGCCTTCCCAGACAGGACATACCTGTGCCTTGCCTGAGAACCTCATTCAGAAAGCAAGTAATCATCATCATCATCATCATCATCATCATCATCGAGCTTACCCCCTAGAGACTCCACCAATTACTTCGTCTCTCCACCCCCATTATCCCAGCCACAGCGAGGAACCAACCCTAGGAAAGGAGCCGATGTCCAGAGCTAGCCTGGGCTGCATCCCTACCTGCTCGTGGTACTCGATACCCATGCTGAGTGTATTGACCAGGATAGCGATCATGATTCCCCGGCCAAAGTATTTGCTATCTACGATCTTCCGGAATGTGTCACAGATCAGCCTCCAGAAGGCCAGCACAGAACTAGGTTCTGCATCTGGGCCCAGGCTCCGCCGTCGCCGTCTGTGGGGATCCCGGAGGTCGCTGTGCTGAGCGTCCTGTGTGAACTCATAAACGGCCTCACTGTCTGAGTCGGGCATTTCATGGTCGGTGGACTCGGGCTCCCCTGCTCCTGTCCGGGCACAGTAGGGACAACTGTCTGGCCCACAGGCTCCACTGTCTGCCTTGGAGCAAGGGCTGGAGATTTTGCAGGAGCTATGGCAGGCTCCTGGAACAAAAGAGTAGGCGTTAGAGGCTCATTGGGAGCTCCAGGTCCTAGGAGGATGTAGACCCTGCAGGAGGGAGGCTGGGGTTCCAGAGATAAGTGTGCTAAGCACTTAATGAATGGGGCATTTCTGATTAACAAAATACCCCCAATGTCAATAGCACCCTATTGATGGTCACTTCTAAGGATCCTAGGCTTGAGATAGAGAGGTAGCCACCATGTCCTCCTAGGTCTTAGGAGATTTCCGCCAGGAACCTAGACCATCTCCCCTTCCCTGCAGTGTAGGTCTGCACCCACACAGTGCTGAGTAGCATTTCCCAAGGGATCTTTGGGACCCACCCACACATACATACATCTTATCACACATACCAGATACACATATGCGCACACTACCTGCACATACTGTGCACATGTATAGTGGGTACATGCTATTTGCATACCATGACAAACATATACCAAACGCATTTGTGCCATCCAATGTTATTACACCAGACCCACGCACATATGGGCATATGCACACACCAGGAAGGAGCATTATACCCAAATGCATGTAAGTCAGACACTTGTACCCTCATATATATGTACACACACGGAGTCCCCACCTTCCTTTATGCACATTAGCACACATATGTATACCAAGTGTGTTCTGAATACACTCAGGGACATGCCCCAAGGCATCCCCTGTCCATCTAAATCCTATTTTGGTCACAGAATATAAGAAACGAGTGGCACCTCTGAGATCACACCGTTGAAGTAAGTGTGAGATGGTCCTTGGCTCAAGGCCTGACCCCTAGTAGGCACAAAATGACACGTTCCCCTCCGGAATGCATCTGTATAGCACAGGACATCAGTAAGCTCCCACAGTAGTGATGGTCTCAATCCCACCTACTACACAGTGGAAAGTGGAAGCCTGCGTGTGGGATGTGACTGGCCCACGATCCAGGGCAGGGCAGTGGGAGAGCTAGCATAAAAACTTTTCACTCTGTGTTCTGTGGTGACATTTTCTGGTCCCAGAAGACATCTCACTTATCCCATAACTTTCTGTCACCACATCCTCCCTGAAATACAAGGCCCCAGGCTGTGTCTGCATGGGTAGCCCGCCCACAAGCAGCAAGCATCACTACTCCCTCAGGTCACTGAAGTTCTACCCACAAGGCTGGCTGCTTTCTGCACTGATTGCTCCTGCTCCAGGTCTCTCTGTTTACAGCAGTCACCTTGTGAGGCACCAGACTGCCAGTCACACACCATTTCCCACCCCGCTGAGCCCTGGAACAAAGGACACAGAGTGGGGCTGCAGAGTCAGATGGTCTTGAGGTCACACTCGCCGACACTCCTAGCCACCTTGTGCCTCTTGTGCCCGAAGCAAGGGTGCCTGTAAGCTTATTACCAACCTGTCCAGAGGACTCAAGCAGATCTTGCCTGCAAAGCATGTAACAGACACTCCATCGGACAGCAGGGGTTAGATGTTATGGCCAGAGGCATAGAGTGCAGCCCATGGTAGGTATGCATGTGTGACTGCTCTCATTTCTCCTAATATATACAGTAATCATAATTCCCATTTGAACGGATGAAATAAGCAGGGCTCAAAAGAAGTAATGGGATTGGTCAAAGATGTCAGGGCTACAGAAGGCTGCGTGAGAACCTGGAATCTGCACCCTGGGGCCTTGGGTCCTCAGACTCCTAGTCTTCCAAATTACCACCCAGCCTCCAACTGTGGGGTCCCAGCACACCCACCCACGCTCTCACCCGTACTCTGTGTCTCCAGGAGCTTGTGCATGGAGCTGAAGGGCCCAGGTGGGATGTTGAAGCTGGTGAGGGTGGGGGGCCCAGGGCTGGGGGCCACCTCCACTAGTGCCTTATCCTTCAGCATCTCTGGTGGAGGGCTGGTATGCACAGTGGGGTATACCTTCCCACTACCCACAGTCCTGCCAGATGCCTCCGATGGGGACCTGGGAGGGGGCGCCTGGCAACGGACTGGCTCCAAGTGGCAGTCAGCATGGTAGAAGCTGTGTACAGACTCCGCACCCCTCGGAGGGCCCCCAGAGGGAGTGGGGGTAGAGGGTGGTGGCAGCATGAGCCAGTGGGACCCATTGGCATCCCTGTCCTGGATCTCTGGGCTGGCCCGGGGAACTCTGAGCGTCCCATTACCCAGGTGGTAGTGGTGATGGTGGTGGTGATGGTGGTGGACCAGGTGGTGGACAGACAGACGACGGTGTGAACGAGAGCAGCTGCCACTGGGCTGGGGCTCCTGCCCACCACGGGCCACGGGGCTGCTGAGCAACCCAGCCCGCACGCCTACAGCCCTAGAGACCTGGGCCAGCCTGCGGGCTGCTTTGCGGAGGATGTACACCAGGTACTTGAGAAGCTCCTCATAGCAGCTGCCTGGCTCGGAGAAGCTTGCCAGGGTGCTAGCATTGGACAGGAATCGTACACGCTGCTCCCGCATCAGCTGACTTTCCCGCTGCTTGGTCTCGGAGAACTGCGTGGCGATCACCACCAGGCACAGGTTGATCATGAAGAAGGAGCCCACCTGCAGGGGTGGGGATAGAAAGAAGAGATGTCCTGAAGAAAAAACGAAACTCCAGGCCAGGTGCCACAATCGATGGAGTCCCTGGGGGTTCAGGCCTATCCCTCTACTGCTGGTGATAGCATACTTTGCAGCTATCCTCCAGTTCCCTGCCTTTCAATGTGTACGCCTGGAGATCCTAAGGCATCCTCCCAGATTCTATTAGGAGAGAACGCTGTAGAAATGGATAAAATAACGGGAACACACAACCTTCAGCTCGGATTAACCCTTTGAGATTTACTTATAATCCTCCCATTTGTAACCATTCTTGCTTCATGACCTTGGGTAAGACTCTTAACCACAGGATGTCAATATGCCCCATCTGAAAAGAGGGGATCCCCTCCCCAAGCCTAACAAACCTGTCGTTCTGACTCTCCCATCCTTCCCCAGTCTCCATCTCTGAGCCTCAGTTTCCCCAGGACCCTGGGCAACCTATTGTTTAGACAACAACCCTAAATGATGGAAATAAATATTTGTGCTAACGAAGCGGACTTTTTTTTTTCTCCCCCTAGCTCATGTCCTAGTAATTATGATAATTAGCTTCACTAGTGTGATTCCAGAGAGCTGTTTGGGAAGAATTTTCAGGAGGTGTGTGGGAGGGTGGAAACTAGGCCCCTGATGTCCCCGTCTGCCCCTCCCCCCCCACCCAAGAATTCCTGAGGACGCCAACAATTTATCAGATGAAGAACAATTGACTTGCCTGAAGTCCCTGCTTCACCCTTGTGGTAAATGGTCAGGGATGGTACAGGTCCCCCAGCCAAGCTTTGCACCAAGCCTGGTCAATTCTTTTATACCAGGGAAAGCTGTGGCAGCCTAGGGAATTGCCCTTTCTCAGAGCCCACAGGCTGTGGCTTGCCCCAGGAGTAACCTCACTCTGTCCTCTCTGAAACTTGTCCCGCTTGTCCCACATCTCCAATGATCTTAATTTCGTTCTTAATCTTTCTCGGTATCTGACCCTCCACCTGGTTCTGCATTGGTCTCTCGGTGACATGGATTTGGAGTTGGTAACCTGGACCTGACATCTCAACTCTAGCCCCGACTTCTGACATAATCTCGGACCAGTGGCCAACCCTCTAGAGCTCTGAGTTCTCACTTAGAAGGCAGAGTCCTTGAAGCACCCACCTCACAGGAGTACATAAGGAGGAAGAACGGTCACACCAGCACTGACAACCCTCCCCTGGCAAATCTGACCAACTGCTTAGACAAGGCACATGGTGGGGGCAGATAAATGAGGGAAAGTGGTTTTCCTTGCTTGAAAAACAAAGGTGGCAAGGAGATCACGGTGAGGAAGAAATGCCCTGCCCCCCACCCCAGGAAGTGCAGAGAGCAGCAGCTGGCACACAGTAAGTGCTCAATAAATATCAGCTGTAAGTGGTAGCCATGAAAGCATCGACTATGACTGGTAGTGATTAAAATGATTAAACGATGCTGCTTTGGCCCGTCTTCTGCCTTCACAGAGCCCTGGAATTTCAGAGTGTTTCTCAATACTGATTGGAATTTGGGGTGCATGATTCTTTGCTTGTAAGCGTTTCAGGATGTTGGACATCTTTCTCTTTTCCAACCGAAGGCTGGCAGCGTTCCCCTGGGGCTCACAAAGACAGAACTATACTTGGCCATTTCTGAGCACCCCTGGAGAAGTGGATGATAGCATTGTGGGTTCAGAACACACACACACACACACACACACACACACACACTTTACCGGTGAAGAACCTGAAGCCGTTAGCGGGAATGGCGCCTCAAAGAGGATGGCTTGCAAAGGCCCTAATAGTAGCAGGTGGTAGAGTCTGGCTTTTGGTCTTGGATTTCTCCTGACTCACTCATTATGCTGCCACCCCTACGGGACTTGAGAGCTAAGAACTTCCCATCTATTCTCTGCCTCCACTTGTGTTCCCATGATTCCTCACTCCCACGAAGGCTGGAGGAGTCACTCACGATGATGAGAAGAATGAAGTAGATGAAGTTGTAGAAGGAATGAGCATCCATCACAAAGTACATGATGTCGACCCAGCCCTCCAGTGTGATGACCTGTGGAGGCAAAAGAGACGGCTGACTCTGGCTGGCACCGCTAAAGTCTCCTCCCATCTGTTCCACTCCCCCGGTCACCACCCTAACCCTGAGAATGAGCATCCCAAGTTGTGCAGTGTCCTGTGACTGTTCTGGGCAACATCCCAGGGCCCGTGTGGCCCCACCTGGAAGATGGCGATCCAGGCATAGCCAATGTTGTCAAAGTTGATGGCGCCTTTGAAGGGGTTGTGCTCGCCTGCAGAGCAGTTGGTATAGTATTGGTTCCAGTTGACACAGGTGGTGTTGCTGGAACTGTTATAGGCCTCATAGTCCAGACCGCACGGTGGACCACCACCGCCTTCCCCACGCAGTGTGGGCACGCTCCTGCAGGATCGCATGCCGTTCTCCCGAGGCTGAGAGCAGATGAAGGGGCTCTCATCCTCATTCTCTGTCTGGTAGTAAGGCTCCAAGTCCACACTCAGGGGGCTGCAGAGGGAGGGGAGACAGAGATAAGGCTGGGGAGTAGGATCCTCCACTGAGAAGCTAAGGAAGAAAAAGCTGTTGTGGGTGCACCAAGGCACACAGAGGGTAGGCCAGCCCTACTGTGGGGGAGGGGATTGGGCAATGCAGGGGCATGTGTGTAAAGGAGAACATGAGGGCTTGCTCGGGAACTCCGGACTCCAGAGGTCCACAATTCTAGGGAGATAGTTTTCCAACTATGTTAACAGCAAATCAAAATCACAGGGGAGTTTATTTTCTATCTACCCTTTCCTTCTTTGTCAAGTAGTCTCATGTATCTCCAGGCTGGCCTCAAAATCTATACAGCCAAATGATTGTGAATTTCTGGTCCTCCTGTCTCTGCCTCCTGAGTTCTGGGACTACAGAACCACAGCACCCAGCTTATACAGTGCATGGGATCAAACTCAGGGCTTCATGCCTACTAGGTAAACACTCTACCAACTGAGCTATAGCCCTAGCCCTCAAGGAGCCGGCTGCTTTCTTTCTTTACTTCTGTCTGTCTGTCTGTATTTCTTTTAAGGCAAGGTATCACTATATATCTTTGGCTGACCCTGACTTATGTATCCTTCCTTCCTTCCTTCTCTCTCTCTCTCTCTCTCTCTCTCTCTCTCTCTCTCTCCTTCTTCCTCTCTTTCTTTTAAGGCAAGATCTCACTATATATCTTTGGCTATCCCTGACCTATGTAAACTAAGCCAGCCTGAAACCCACAGAGATTCACCCAACTCTCTCTCCAGAGTTCTGAGATTAAAGCTGTGTACTTGGTGGCTGGCTTCTGGGAGGGCTTTTTAAATGCCTAAATCCTAGTTGAACCCCAGGTCAATGCAATAGGAATCTCTGGAAGGGGTACCTGGGCATCAGGACTTTAAAATGCCCCAGGTTGTTCCACTGTGTAACTAAGTTTGAGAGCAAAATGCCGGATGTTAGACCACGTATATCCATGGCAACAGGAAGCCAGGGACTAAGAGAGGTCCACAGCTCCCCAGTCCATCACCCACCGGCTCCACCACTCACAGGCTGAAATTCTCAGGGAGGAAACATCGGTTTCGAAGCAGCCCTGCCCACAGCTGGACACCAACGATGCCAAAGATGAAAAAGACGAAGAAACAGAGAAGCAGGACATTGCCCAGCATAGGCAAGGTATCCAGCAGTAATGTGACGAGAATGCGCATGCCTGTGGGGGCAGAAGAGGCATGCTGGGGGCTCAGTGTGCCAGTGGCACAGGCTGGCAGTCTTCCCCAAGAGGGTCCATTGGGGATGATGTGAAGGTCCCATTTAAGCTGGAGGGGAGACTGGCAGACACCCCTAACTCTCCCAGGCAGTCCTTGAAGCCCTATATTAATCGTTAATACTCAAATTAATTGTTGTATGCAACCAACTGTGGTTTCCAAAGCCTTCTAAGTTCTGAGTCCCATCTCACTCTCCCTGTGTCACCATGGGGCTGATGATATCACCCCCAGTTTACAGATGAGAAGTCTGAGGCTCACAGAAGTGACGTGAGCTGCTCAGGATGGGAGCTGCTAAATGTAAGCGCCAGGACTTAAATTTAGGATTTTGTGCTTCCAAATCCTGCTCCCCAAGGCACTGGCACACACACACACACACACACACACACACACACACACCTCCCACTTCCTTCTCTCACCAGACACAGTCACCTGACCTTCCTAAATAATGGCCCCAGAGAGCCACTGAGGGAACTAGGACAGACCTAGAGAAAGACCAGAGGCAGACAAGAAGACCAACATGTAACCAGGTTTCTGAGCCCACCCCTAGCCCCTAGCCTCTAGCCCTGCATCTGTGTTCTCTGTGTCTGTCTCCTGCTGGGTCCAGATCTTGAAGTCAGGGTCTGAAGAGACATAACTCTATCTTTTGGGGAGCATTTTCTCCCTCCAGGGTCAAGGCCACTACATACTCCCAGCCCCAGATAAAAGCCCTGTTAGGGACCCACTCACCTCCCTCCCTCCAGGTCCAAGACCCAAACACTTGAACTAGCCTTCAGAAGACCCAGAGCTTCTAAGCTCTTGTCAAACTAATGGATCTCTAGTGGCCCATTTGACCCCCAAAGTGCCCTGGGTGGGCCCTGTTTCTCTCTAGGGCAAAGGTTCTAAACAACAGCACACCAGCAACTGTAGCCTTTCCTGATGGCTACAGCCTCCTTGCTGTAGTCTGTCCTCATCCCTCACAGTTCTCCCCCCCCCCCATCAGCTCCTCAGCGCTCCAACTGAGATCAATTCCTCAGGGCTTGTATTAAGGGAATTACAGCAGTGGTTAGTCTGAGGTCTATAAATCTAGTAGCTGTCACCTGGGAGAGGAGGCCAGCCACACCCCTCTTCTGGATATCCCTTAACACTAAACATCACTGTCTCACCCCAGACTCACTCAGCCATTCTGCCCTCCCAGAGATAACTGCATCTCTCTCTCTCTCTCTCTCTCTCTCTCTCTCTCTCTCTCTCTCTCTCTCACACACACACACACACACACACACACACACACACACACACAGCTACTGCAGCATCAGGCATAAAGTCAGAAAGTCAGGCACGATGTCCCCTCCTGGGACCCCAGTGGGGACCATCTGCAATCGTGTATAGGTTGAGGAATTGCAAAGGGGGCCTGCAAAGGAGGAGGGGCAGAACAGCAAAGGAGCTGGAGCTGCCAAACCTTTGTTGGCTCCAGAAACCAATGCGGTTTAATTTAGATAATGGTCCCAGCAGTCACTGCAAGAGTTGGAAAGGGGTGGGGGCTGGGGGTGGGGGTGGGGGAATACAACCAGGGCCAGAGGGTAAGGCGTGGAATGGCCTTGTCTTGAGAGAGGGCCACCAGCATTTTGTGTCCCCTCCTGCAGGTCAGACACTCACTCTACTGGTCCCCACCCACCTTTATTCCCCTAGGAAGGGGTCGTCTGAGGTGTTTCTAAGATTCTGTCTAAAGCCTGGCTGAAACGAGTGGGATGGAGATTTTCCCAGGTAGCTTTGCTAGTGATACCACCAGGGCTAGGGGCTCTGACTGGGTCCCTACTGAGCCCTTCTCTGTCTCAGCTTCAAATGGTCAGGTCATGATGCCTGTGCCACATTTCCTCTGAGGGCCCTCTGTCCAGGGGTGAGGGCTAAGGGGTCACTCACTGGGCACCCGGTTAATGGCCCTGAGCGGTCGCAGCACACGGACTGTCCTGACTGCGGAGAAGCTGACATTCTGCAGGTCCAGCGAGTACTCCAGCATCCTGTGGGGAGGGGCCGGGAAGGAGGCCCTTTGAGTTTGAGGCCAACTCCATGTGAAAGAGGCCAGGGAAGACTCCTGCTGTGAGGTGACAGAGTGACCCAGGACTGTCCCCTCTCCTCTACCAAGGGGGCAGCGACACCTCCCACCAAGCAATGACAGTCTCCTCTGACCGAAGACGGTGAGATTTCTGAGGACAGACCCGAGCACTGGAAACAGGCAGTCCAGGCTGAGTGGACAACCAGAGAGGCAGGAGATCTGCCCACTACTCTCCCGCCCTAGCCCCAAGCCCTCACCCTGCAATGACGATGAAAAAGTCAAGCCGGTTCCAAGTGTCTCCCAGGTAACATTTCTTCCCAAAGATACCCAGGGCGACCATCTTCACCACCATTTCCACAGCAAAGAAGGCAAAGATGAAGTCATCGAAGGCCTGACGTAGAAAGGAGGGGCTGAAGAAACTGAGGGACTGGGGGACACCCACACATACTCCACCTAGAACCCACCAGATGGATCTGGTAGAACAGAGTTCAGGGTATTAAGAGCCAAGAACCACTAACACACATACACACACACACACACACACACACACACACTCACCTGCAGGATCCGGCAGCGTTGGGAGTCACAGGCAATGTCTTCACAAGGCCTGAACATACCCAGAGTCACACAGTTGAGAAGAATGACCAGCATGCTGACTCGCTCGAACCACGTATCAGGTGTCAAGGAAACGTATCCAGAGCCAGGGCTGATGGGAGCCTCCCATGGCATCCCAAATGCTTGCTACCTGTCAATTAACCCCACCCCCACCCGCAGAGACTCCAATC
This sequence comes from Mus minutoides, assembly GCA_902729485.2. NCBI lineage: Eukaryota > Metazoa > Chordata > Mammalia > Rodentia > Muridae > Mus > Mus minutoides. The sequence continues at coordinate 361,803 of LR753393.1, forward strand.
CTTCCTCCATTGTAAGGTAGAGAAAGCCATGACTACCCTAGCTATTTGCACAAGCCATGTAGGGAATAGCATCGATTGTGCGTGTGGAAATGCCAGGCTCCATGAGTTTGCTGTGAATCTCATCCTCCTCACTCACCGGATAGATGTGAGAAGCAAGTGAGATAATGTATGCGAATGTGTTACACAAACCTACAGTCGGATTAAGCCTGCCTTACAGCTTACCACGCACTTTCACACAATGCCACGACGCTGCTCACAACAGCCCCGTGAAGCATCCAAGGTGGATCATTCTATCCCGCTCCCCAAAACCCCAAAACCCAAGGACAGCAAGACCCAGAGAGCTGAAGCCAAGTCATGTGCCAGAGTTGCTCAAGACAGGAGGAGACTGAGGCTTCCAAGCTTGCGGCCTACTCTGTCGCCTTCCTTCCCTGCACTACAAATACTCAAGCCTACATCATCAACCCCTTCCCCACCCCCGATACTTCAGAGGAGCCCCCCAAGCTCTCTCTCCAACCGCCAGCTCCCTGTCTTCTCAAAGTCCCCAGCCTGTAGTCACGTCCATGCCTTTCGGATCAAAACTGCTCTCCATGCCAGGGCCTGCGCTGGGGACAAGCTTCAGCTCTGCGGAGTGGACAACAGTGCCATATGTGAGGCCAGACTGCCACCATGTCTCTTGTACCTTCTAAACCCAAGCAGCTAGGAGCAGAGGGAATTCTCTCTCAATCCCAAGCCTTTCTACATAAGTTCTGTTGTGTGGTTAACCTTCAGCCCATTGGCATGAGACTATACAAGATCCCTTCTGGATAAAGAAGGTTCTGGGCCCTGGACCCCACAGATATACAACCAGACACCCTAGTTTCCTCATGGAAAAATAGGAGTGAGGTAGAAAAAGCAAAGAAACCAGAGACAAGTAGAGTTCAGAAAGGAGGAAGAGGTTGCGGCTGCCTGTTGCCTGCCCTGCCAATCCACTCAGGGCCTGGAGCCCATGGGTTGTTCCTGTCTTAACCTTGTGGGAATGCTTTCACCAGGCCTGAGGAGGTGATCAGAGAAGTTCAGAGCCTCCCAGCTGGCCTTCCCCATACCCCACCTCTGTGCTGAATCACCAACCCTGACTTTTCCCTTGGCCACCTTGAAGTCTTCCCCATTCTATCTAGTCAGGCTCTTTTCTCTTGGGTGCACATCCCTATCACCACCCATGCCTAGCACCCTAGAAGTCGTAATGTTTCAGTTTCCCTAATATCCATCCCTTAAAAGAAAGAGTATGGTGCATGCCTTTAATCCCAGCACCTGAGAGACAGGCAGATCTTGGAGTTCGAAGCTAGCCTGGTCTACAGAGTTAGTTCCAGGACAGCCATGGCTGTACCCTGTCCAAAAAAAAAAAAAAGTCAAAAAAATAAAATATTATCCTAGGTCTAAAGTGGCTTAGTAGGTGAGAGGGGTAAATGAAAGTATTCCTACAGGAGCTGTTTGTTTTCCTGACTGTAGCCGATGGATCTCTCTCCAGAATGGGGGTCAGCCAGAGGTCACTCTGGCAGAGGGGGAAAGGGAGGAAGCCACCACTTGGAAAGGAAAGGACACAATTCCCCTTAATAACTGGTCTGTTTTTCCCCAACCTAGCCCATTCTCCTCTGCAGGAGAGACAGGGCCTAGGAGGGGCCCTGGAGGACAATGATGGGGGAGAAGGGCCCCGGGCATCTATTTGGACATCCAATGACAGTGACCCTACCTGGTCAAGTCATCCATGTGCCACATCCTTAACAGCAGCCACACTACAAAGCCCAATGTAATGTGCAGTCCAGAGCAAATGATCAGCAAGAGTAAATGAATGAGCCTCTGTGTCTATCAGCCACTCATCTGCCCATCTAGAAGCCAGATGTGCCTCCCCATTCATGATTTCCTGATGTTTCCCCAAACAGTGACAAATTCGTGACAGTGATGTAAGAAGGAACAGATTCGACCTATGGAGGAACTGGGTCCCTCTTCTGTCCCAGACAGACTCAGTCTGGGGCCTCTGATAGTCAGAGCCTGCCCCCAGACAACCCCATATCAAGCTCTTCACCAAAATCCCCTTCTCCGGACCCTTGGCAATCTAGCCTGTACCCAGGCATACCCTTGCACTCTGGCTTCCCCTTCATTGTAGGTAAGTATAAAAAGGACAGGCAAATCTAGAACAATCTGAATAGAGGAATATCTAAGGGGGGGGGGTCTTTCACCCTTCTCAGGGTGGGGCTTGTTTCCTTGGCAACATGGCACTATGTCACTGTGTGATGTTCTTCTGTTGCCATAACAACAGGAGAATGTGTCACCAGGTGGTGTGGATTTGTTGCCATGGAAATTGAAGAGGCAACCCCCACCCCCTTACACATTCTCTCCCCTTGCCCAGACTGCTCTCTTGTCCTTATGCAAGGAAAGAGAAGCAGGGAGACCCACAGGTTATCAGGTTGGGGGGGGGGGGAACCATGTGACAGATCCCCATGGTAACCAAGGGAACGGGGGACACTGGTTGCCATAGTGACTATGAGAGACCTGTGCGGTCACATGTCTACTGTTGCTATGGTGACTGTCCGGGCTGGAGTGGATCCCAAAGGGTGGGAGCAGGAGAGGGGAGGATCTTTCTTCTCCCCATAACCCACCATCAAAAGCAGAGAAAGAGAGAACAGCAAAAGCGGGCCTCTCTACTAAACTCCCCCCCCCCCCGCCTTCTCTCTTTCCTGGGAGAGGGAAATAGAGCATGCTATATCCACAAATGAGTTTTCTCCATAGGTTTTTATCTAGATAGGGCTTTTGCCTAGATTATTGGCAACTAGAGATCTAAGGCCCTGGGCCCAGGGTGTGAACCCAGACAGCAAGCAGGCCTTCTAGCTGCCTCTCTCCCTCCCAGTAGTCTGGAAATGTGAAACTAAGGAAGACTGAGGAGGAAATTGGCCTGGAACCAGGAATTCTGGCCTTCTAGTAAGAGTTGGGGGATGGGACACAGGTTCGAGCTCCACCCGTCCAAACAGGAGGTTGGTAGTCTATGGGAGCCAATGCTTCCTAGGGTAGAAGACAATGCAGGGATTTAGTTTGATGGCTTGTGCTCATTTAATTTTTCTTCAGAAAAGGGGAATCCCCAACAATGGCCCCATCCTACTAACTACCCTGTTTCCCCATGTGCCCCCAGCTCCGGTGTGTGGGTGTGTGGGGAAAGAGGTTTCCAACTAAACTGAAAACTGAAGCCTGCCCAAAAGGCAGCCAGCCCCACCCAGAGACAGAGACAGGAGACACAGAGACACATGAGAAAGGGCCACTGGAATCTTTGGGAGGGGAAATAGGCCAGAAATCTGATTCAAACTCTATGACTGGTGTGTGTGTGTGTGTGTGTGTGTGTGTGTGTGTGTGTGTGCAGTGTGTCTGTCGCCGTCCCAGCTGAGGCAGGCTGGGCAGGGTGAGAGCTGGGGCGGGAACAGCAGAAGGGGGGCCAGGATGGAGGGGTAATCCCAGGAATGGCTCCAACTGGCACTAGGGGTGACGGGGAGTCCCCCAGCAGTGGAACAGAGTACGTGCAGAGGAGTCCATATGACCCAGAAGAAAAAAGAATCTGGGACAGATTACCCAAGATCCTCTGCCCCCACCCCAGTTCCACTCAATTCTCTGCCTCAGCTCTTCTCCCCAGAATCTGCTCTGGATGGTCTAGGATTTGGAAATGGGACGAGGGGACATAAGAGATTCAAACAACCCCTTATGCCCTTATGCTCTCTCTCTCTCTCTCTCTCTCTCTCTCTCTCTCTCTCTCTCTCTCTCTCTCTCTCTCTCTCCCTCCTGAGGACCCAATGGAGAATCCTCCCTTGGGAAGAATCGGAAGCCTTGGGGCACTGGGACAATGGCAAGGAAGACTACAGAAATTCCTAGGGCCTCCTCCCTTCTAGAGACACACACTTGGACACACACACACACACAGTGACGCACAGTTCCACACTCACATTCACTTCTGGAAGCCATTAGGACTCCTGTCTCTCAGGCCTCCCCCCCCTGCCCCCTCCTCCTCTCAACTCCTGGCAGGCTCCCCTCTCCTTCTCTGGCCCCCCTCCCACTCCTCCATCCCAAATGCCAGCCTGTGATTTCCAAATGAGAAAAAGCTGTGCTGGGCTCTGAGCTTGGAGAAACTCCTACACAAACTTCCAGATGTGACACAACAACCCGAGAGGGGATGCTTAGGAACTCCTTCCCGGGAGGGGAAACGCACGCCCTCACACTGTAAGAAACACAGTGCAAAGGCCAGTATTCCCCTGTAACCTGGGAGGCACTGGCCTGCCAGGGAGCTGCTTGAGCCCATGTCCCTGATCTCCCCAGTACAGGAACATATACTTTTGTGCCCTTCCTCCTTCCTCCTTCCTCCCTCCACAACACGCGCGCGCACGCGCACACACACACACACACACACACACACACACACACACACACACACACTTCCTACCTACACCTAGATCTCCACTCTAGGAAATCTGGCCTTTTCATGAGGCTGCAAGAGGAAGGGGCCTAGAAAAGTATGTCGAGAAAAAGGCTAACTAGCTTCAGTCCATTGGGGAGGGGAAACCTGTCAGGCCCCTCAGGACCAATGTCTTCATGACCTACATTGGGGACTCCTGAAGCCAACAGAATACCAAAAAGAGATACCAAAAAGAGAGAAAGGAGAGGGTTAAGGCTCAGGGGGCCCGTTCAGATTCCTTCTCTGGCTGTGGAAATACACTTGTCCTTGTGACTTGGGTCGGATGGGGAAATGGGAGTAAATGTCCAGGCAGCCCCCTTTACCAAGAAATTGTTCTCTGCATATTCAGCTAGCTAGTCTAGATCTAGGGACATAGATGCTACATACCCAAACCACACACCACTCCCCAGATCAGGCCTGCTCCCTAAATCTCCAGATTAACACTAGACTCTCACCTCTTTTCCTTCTTGCAAGCCTGGTCACTTCCTTCCTTCCAGGAAAAGTATTTACCTCCAGATCCTCCACCTGGAGATAGGGCAAGTGGGCAGAGATACTTGCCAAAAGGTCTGTTTTTAGGGGATATTTGAAGGGAGAGGTGACAAGATGTTCCAGTCACCCCTAGGACTCCTGAGAAAGAGAGGGTAGGGACTGCTGGGGGTTTCCCATTCACAATGTGGTCAGCAGTGGGGATGAGGGCTTCTTTTCTCCTCTCCATCTCTGCCACAGAGAAGGAGACCTTGGGATGGAGACTCATAATTCAAGGTAGCAAGCAGTTAGGGAGACCACACTCCTCAGAGTCCCTCTTCTCCTTTCTTCGGTTCAGAGAGAAAGGAAGGAAGGGGCAAAGGATTGGGAGGGATGAGGGGAGCTTCTCAAAGACTCATGGAGTGTAGAGCAGCGGGTGGGGGGACTCAGCTTACATCCTGCTTTGCGCACTAGAGGCAGTGGCTGCAGAGGGCGGCATCAAGCTCTCAGCTGCCCCTGTGCTCCAAAGCAGAGCCGGACTTGGGCTCTCAGGGGCTACAGGGTAAACCTGAGGTCTCCCAGCCTGACTCCCAGAGAGCCTCTGGGCTAGAAGAAGAGAATCAGAAGAGGCTATCGGTTACTGGGATAGCCATCCATCCAGCCCCCACCTTTCCAGTACCCCAGAGATGGGCGTCAGTCAAACCAGTGAGTGCTTTGTGCTAGGGTTTTTGTTGTTGTTTGTTTGTTTGTTTGTTTGTTTTAAAGAGGATCAGGGCTTCCCTGACCACGCCAGACTAAGCAGAGGTGAGGTTCAGGATCAAAATTCATCTGCCTGGAATGTTGGGCATGCGTTCCTAAAACCCACCCACAGAGGAGCTCGACCTCAGTCCTCCTTAATGAACACACTGGCAGTCTCTGGTCCCCCCAATACTTTCAGACGACTGCGGTTTCCCATACCTGGTCTGCCATCAGCCGGAACACTCTGATTTGTGAAAGGGGAGGCGTAGTGTGGACGAGCTTAATCCCATCCCCCACTTGCCGGCGCTTTTGTCAGTCTTCCCCCCCCCCAACCCATTAGAAAAAAAAAAAAAAACCAGCACAAAACTCCCCAACCCAACCTTAGCACTCAACATCAGATAAAGAATTGAGGTGGGGAGGGCGCTGGCCGCATTGGGCTCTCTCTGAAAGGGGCTCCAGTCCAGCTCTGGGGGCAGACAGCTCCCCCTTCACCACATCTTGTTCTCATTCTGCACCCCTGACATCAGCCGCCGCCGAAATCTCCTTGTTGTGCCTCCAACCCGCGGATTGGGAGGGTGTTGGGGGGGGGCAGGACCTGCCCCCACCCCCGTTTCCCGCTAGGTCAGAAAAAACCTCAGCCTTAAGGACTAGTTCGGGAGATTGGACCCTAGAATCCGCCGCAAACTTTGGGGCGGGGGCATAAGGAAACCCCAGGAGATTGCGGTCTCCCCTCCTCCGTCCCCGCAGCTTCCTCTCCACCCCTGCCCCCAAACTCGAAAACCAAACCCAGCTCGCTAACCCGCGGCGGGCGGGCTGGCGGAGTAGAAAGCCCAGGCTCCTGAAGCTGCCCACATCTGGAGGATGACGACCCTCCTCTGCCCACATCTGTAGAGCATCCAGCTGCTTACCAGAGGGTCACCTCTCCTCTCTTTTCCTAGCTTGGATTTCAACCCTCCACCCCTCACCCCCGCCCAAGGAAGGCTGAGGTGTGTGTATTCGGAGGTGGGGCTCGTCTGGGGTACCCACCAGTCTCCGCTTCTACTCGGACGCCCCCTCCCCTCCTTAGCAGTCCCCCACTCAACTGTTCACAGTTCAGGCTCACTTCTCCAACTCACCTGGCTTTCGGTCCCCTCTGGCAACACGGCCCGCCCTCCTGTGGACCCCCCTAGTCCGGCCCATCGCGGTGCCCCGAAGGATATGGGTTACAGACCGTGCGGAGACACCAGCTCCGCGGGCGGCTGTCCTGGCTCAAGTAGAAGAAAACCACCGGGGCCAGCGCCGGGTAGGGCAGCCCCTCCGCCTCAGAGTCCGCGCTGCCCGGGTCCTTTTCCGTCGACCCCGGCCCCTGCCGGCCCCCGGCCCCAGACAGGTCGTTGAGCTGCGTGAAGCTCCGGGGCTGTCCCGACTCCTCGGCGCCCGCTCCATCCTCCTCCTCATCCATCCTCTGGCCAGCCGGGGTCCCGGGGGTCCGAAGAGGGGCGATCGGAGCCCCTCAGAGGAGGTGTCCTCACACAACCGGGGGGCCCCGGTGGGGGAGCATGTGGGGGGCTCTAGAGAGCTTGCTGAGCCCCCAGGAGGGGCAGTTCAGCTCAGCTCCCCCTGCCCTCAGGGGCATGCTGCCCGCGGGACGCCGGGTCGCAGGGAAGCCCCGCCTGGCGAGAGTCCCGCTTCCCCTGGGTTCCCGGGGGCTCCCCGACTAGCCGGCCGGCTTCCCCTCACTTTGTTCCGGCTTCTTCGCTTCGCGCCCAGGCTCCGGTTGCCCGAATAGGCGCTACCTTCGGTGAAGCAGCCCCCGGGAGAAGGAGGAAAAAAAGGGGCCACCCGGTGGAGGGCGGGGGTCCGGGGAGGGGCGCCCCCTCTTCCCTCGGCGCAGCTGGAGCAGGATCTAAGGGGTCAGCATCGTCCCGGCTCCACGCCAGAGACGGCGGGGGGAGGGGGAGGGGAGGAGGGATCTCTTTGGGGGTGGGTTTGGAGGGGGTGGGGGCCGGCTCCTTCCTCCGCCCCGCGGCGGGCTAGAGGACCGGGAGGGGCGGGGAGACCGTGGGGGGCCGTCCCGGGCGGGGGTGGAGGCGGAGATGTCGCCGCCGCCGCCGCCGTGGCTGCCGTTGCCGTAGCTGTCGCCGGCGCCACTGCCTCCTCCTCCGGCCGAGACGCGGAGCGAGAGAACGAGAGAAAGCGGCGGCGAGGAGCCCGGCGCACACCACAGCTGGATCCCTCACTCCAACTTCAAGCCTCGGCCCCGCCTTTCCCCAGCCAATCTCACAGCCAATCGCCGTGCGTCACCGGTCCAGAACCGCCCTTCCATTGGTCAGCCGCCGTGCCAGTGCGGGAGGGGGTACAGGGGGAGAGAGCCACAGCTGGAATCCGGTTCCCACCCCAAAACCAGGACCGCCTTTCTACCCTCCTCTTGCCCCTAGGTTCGCTCCCGAAGGCTGGGGCCAATCAGACGACTGTCCAGACCGAACCCACTTTTCTATTGGCCTCTTGGGTCTTTGGGACTCCCCTGGGAGGGAGCCTCGAGAAATCAAAGTATTTGGCATCGGGTCCTAGGGTAGCCCTACGGGCCTCTGACACCTTTTGTCCAGGACCCCGAAATTGGACAGCAGCCAGAAGTCAGAACTTAGGTCTAAGCAGGACTGAAAAAGAAGGGAGACAGGAATCACAGGAGTTAGGGGTGTTACCGGGATCCCACAGCTAAATCCGACTCTTCACCTGGTTAATAACCCACCCTCTGCTTGAACCTGGAAGTCAGACTCGGGAGACGGAAGAAGAGTCTGGTGTTTCAGGCTGGAAGGGGTCTGTTTGGAAAAAATAGGCGTAGCTAGAAAGGCAGAAGTAGGCGTGGTCTGGAAATGTTTCCCACCAGCCTCTTATGGTTGCTGGTCCAGACCCCGGTCCACTTCTAAGATGTTGACCCTGGCCTAACCCCAACCCGCAAGTCTTCTCACTGATGCTCTGAGTGTCATCTCCTGCTTCTTGAGCTCTCTGAAGGTTGGAGAATCCTTTCAGGGGTTTCCTGCTGGAAAAGCATGGCCTCCAGGAGTGGCACCAAGACTGTAGAGCCGGGATCACCTGCAGCCCCGAAGTGGGAACAGCCTGCGAAGGCCATTGTGGGCCTTGAATGTTATAAGGAATGACAGACACCTAGAGCTGAGCTTTAACAACTTCATCCTGCAAAGTTCTACTCCGTGCCTCAGTTTCTCCCCTTGATTTCCAATATGGCTTAAGAGAAGTGTCTGAGAGATAAATGCTTCCTGGAGTTACTCTTCACCACCACTGTACTGGGAGTGGTGCTGGCGCTGTCCTTCCCTGGCATGTACACACAAATGGAGACCCCGGCTTTCGCCCAGCTTCATCTCCCTGTGTTCAGGGGCTCAGTCGATTCTATCTCTCTCACAGCCTCCAAAGGGCTGTGGGTACCAGAGAACCAAGCATCACTGGAATTCTGATCGTGATGGGGAGGGGGGAGGGGAAAAGCTTTTATGTTAGACGCAGGGAAAACATCTCTACAATCTGCGTAAGATCTTTACGATGGAACGTCAGGATCTGTAATCCTGGTAGACTCCGGAATGGCACAAGCCACTGCGGGAAGGCTGAGGAATGGACCGGATCACCTCCTGCAGCTCCTGATTCCCAGGCGTTCTTCCCTGACAAAGTTGTGCCACCCACACATCCTCCAGAGGCCTCCTGGCACCATGACATGGGTTTGGGGCTGTGTCAGCTCCCACTCCGGCCAGTTGCCAAGATGGGGTGAAAAGGGCAGAGCTTCTGCCGGCGCTGTCACCTTCCTGGTTGCCCTTTTGCCAAATCCCAGCATTGAGTTGTGCAAATGAGGCCAGGCCTATTTGCATTTCATGCTAATGAGCACATCCCCTAAGTGCCTGTTTCTCCTGGAGGGAGTCTCTGTTCTCATTCTGAGTGTGAGGCGCCAATCTTGAACTCGGGGTCCTCTTCTGGGATAGAGGAACTATTTATGGCTTGCTTTTAGAGCCTGACATCTTTCCTCCCTCCTGGGTATCCTCAGTCTAGCAGGTGGACTTGCCCTTTTGACCACCATCTTGAAGCCTTAGGGTTGGTAGCCAGAGGTGGGGACTCTCATAACCCAGTCTCTAAAGCAGAGAGCTAGATGAGGACAGAGGCTTGCCCAGCCTCACAGTTCTCCAGCGGTCAGAGGCTCCACCTCTTCATCCTCAGACAGCCCTTTTCTGGAACATACCAAGAAAAGAGACAAGCAGGCACCAGCTGGAGAAATCGAGACCTACTTCCCTGGGTTTGCAACCTGAGGAAGATCTGCCATCTAGGACAGCGTAGGGCATCAGGGGACCCTATCTGCTACCTGAGTGGGGGGAAGGGAGGACAAAGGCACGAGAAGATGGGAAGCTCTGCACTCTAGTGCTCCAAGGCTCAGTTCTGGCACCACCCCTTCCTACTGGCTTTCTTTCTGGAGGTCTTTAGTACTGAACCTTCCAAGGTGGGAAACCTCACAGTACCAAGCCTGGGCAGGGATGATTGGTGGAGATTTCTCTCTCTCCCTATGCCGTGTTCCCTGCTGTATGTCCTAGCTTAGTGTCTGATACATAGTGGGCACTTGTTTTAAAAAAAAAAAAAAAAAAGTATTTCAGACCAGGAAGTGGGAGGTGGAGGAAAAAAATCTTTTATTTGTGCTTCTGTTTATCCACCAAATTAGACCTATATGGTCCAAACTTTCTTCCAAGTTTGCTAGAGTATCTCATATGTGACTTGCTCAGCAAGCCCCTCCAGGCCCCTGCAGCTTTGTGGCCTTTGTCCCTCCCATGCTGGTTCCCTTAAGAACAAAATAAATAAATAAATAAATAAATAAATAAATAAATAAATAAATAAATCACCCATCTGTGGTACTCTTTACTTGGGTGCTGCAACCATTCCATTTGGTCACCCTATATCTCTGGGCATTGAAACTGCCATTTCTCAGTTAAAGAATCTGGGGCTCAGGGAAACAAAATGATAATTCTCAAATCAAGAAACTATGAGCATTGTGACCCTAAGTCCTAGCTGCCTCAATATGGTCCTGCTGACAGAAGAGGGGACATAGAGAAGGAGGGTAAGGTGGCACTTGCCAAGAGGAAGAGACATTGTGGGACTTTTAAATCAACTCCATATCCAGTAAGAGTCACATTCAGCCTATATGTTGGAAAGCCCAGCCTTCCTGGGAGAATTCCTTCCTCTGAATCTATTTACAAGATGCTCCAGCCCTGTTCCTGCCTGATAGCAGAGGGGAAATGAGAGATGCAAAAGGCAGGGAGGTGGAGGAGAACACCAGATGTACACTCCTTCATAGCCGTGTCTCCACCTCCTGGCAAGAAGCAGTCCCAGTGATCTCTGTTGTCATTCTGAAGACCCCAGGGAGAAGCTGGTATGCTCAGGGGTGTCAGGCTAGACTCCTACCAACTCTGGCCCTCCAACCGCTATCCCTAGAAGGCTAAAGGTCCCTGCTTCACCATCTCATTCATGAGGGTCGGTGGAACCACAGAGGCAAGAGGGCTACACGAACTGCCCAGACTGTTCCAAATCCAGTGTTAGGATTGCCAAAAACGCCACCTGCGTCTCACCATGTCGTACCTTTTCCCTTCCTGCTGCCCTCAAGCCAGGCTCCACGTGTCCAGTCTTTGACTTGCTGGCAAGGCTGAGTGGGGCTCCAGTAAGAAAGAGGCCAGCTGACCTCATTGGCCAGAGTGCTAATCCCTTCCAGATGGGCTAATGGCTTGCACCAAGGGCCCGCTGCCCAGACTGAGACAACTCTGGTCCCAGTGACCATGGGTAGGTGTGCATGTGCGACAATCTCCTGTCTCTAGTTTCTTACCTGCTCCCTTCCTCCCTACGACTGACACCCCCCTAGCAGCACCTATTCCCCCATCCGTGCTTCTTAGTCTCTCTGGCGGCTTCTTCTGGCTATCTGTGATGTTTGGTCTGGAGGTTAGGACAACGCTCAAGCTCCCAGGACCTCAAAGAAACAGTTTCTATGCAGCCTCACAACCCTATCGTTCTACACTTTCTCCTTCCAAGCCTGTCTCCAAGCCGCCTTCTGGCATGGCAGCTGTGTGGGGTCCTCTGTGAAGATTTATTTGCCAAGGACGAGATTTAAGAGCATCTCCCAACATTCAGAGGACAGGTGCAGGCTTCCTCTGTTAGCAGGAGTCGGATCGAATTAGGGTAGGGCTTCCAACACAATGGATGTTGCGCATGCGAGAGAGCCCTTTCCCAGACCATCCTGCAGGAAGAGGCAGAACATGACCTCCTGCAGGGATGCTGGGGTTGAATGGGCACCCTCCAAGAAAAGTCATAATCCTGGTACTTGCAGTGTCCACAGCACACTACATTGCATGGAGATGTTAGTTAATGTTAATTAAATATCTCTCTGTTAAATATTAAGGTCTATACTGAGCCCCAGTCCCTTTCCTAGCTTTAAATAAAGGGACAAAGGGGAAGGTAGCAGGGCCATTTCCTAGCAGGGGCTTGCCTTTCCTGAGCACCTTGTCCTCACCCTGGTTCTTACACTTGGTTTTGGTCCACTGACTGTTTTACTCAATCTTACTAACCGTGGAGAGAAGCATGGTCAGTCTAGTGACCCGACAGAAGGTAACAGGGCAAGGAGAGAAGAGAAAAGAGTCATCTGCAGACTCTCAGGGGAAAGGCTTTTCTCAGGCTGCTGTTCCCAGGCAAGAACCAGGCCCTCCCTCACAAAAGAGGCTAAGATCCCAAAGTCACCACGGGACACTGTTAGGTTTATTTCATGGTGAGTATGTGCCCATGGGGGAGCCGCAAAGATGGCTGTGATCACCTGGAGGCAGGGTACCCAGGAGTAGCTATAGGTTTGGCATTAGCCTCTCAAGGCCTGAATAGGAAGGTCAGTTGGGAAATTCTGCCTTCTGGCCCAGCTCAAAGGGTTCTGGGCAGTCATTGGTGTAGCAGCTTTCGTAACTCACAGGGATCCGTGATAGGCATGGAGCAGGCCTGGTTCTCAAATATGTAGACTGTGGCCCGGTCTTCTACTCGTCGAAGGTTGCTCAAGAAGGGAAGCTGACGGGACAGGAAGCTCGATGGGTCTCCATCGGCCAGAATGAGCACCTGAGATAGTGGCGGAGCACAAAGTGTAACCTGGGATAAGGTACCGGTCATTGCAGAGCCCAGTGGGAAATGACCTCTCCCCCAAATTTCTGAAAGGAAGGATGTTGGGAGCTGAGTAGGGAGACGCAATGCCGGAGGTAGAGAGTGAGCGCAAGTTTGCAGGAAGGCACACCTTGTTAGGGATGTAGATGGAGTGGACACATTGCAGCAGGGCCTTGGTGTCCTTGGCCTGGGGGTCTCCACAGATCACAATCTGGCCAGTACAAGAAAATCACCCAGTGTTAGGAAGAGAGAAGCCACCCTCCCCCCCCCAAACCTGCTAGAGCTTCCCCCATCCTCCCTCCACCCACCCAGAATTCCTGAAAGGGAAAGGGACCCACCTCATCCATTGGGAGGATTCATCAGATTTAGTGTTCTAAGAGTACAAACACGACACACACACACACACACACACACACACACACACACACCAGGAGTGCACATTAGTGGCAATGTCATTCATTGTGGTGGACATACAAATACAAGGCAGGGTGTCCAGAAGACTTGATACACTGGATGGCACATAACACACAAAGAGGCATGCATACATAGTAGATGCCACACATAAATACACACAAACATACACCCATAGAGGCACACACGAATATTCACAGGCAAATACTCTAGCCCACACCAGCACCAGCACACAAACCAGAAAAATGTGTGTGTGTGTGTGTGTGTGTGTGTGTGTGTGTGTGTGTGTACACAAAAGAGTTGACAGCAATAAAGCACAGAGGAACAGACATAATCAGATTGACATGCAGAACCTTACGGAGAAAACACTTCACATCAGCAGGAACCCATTTTTAACCTCTTCATTTTGCATTTATATGCAAACAGCCCAGGGACAAGCCCTCCCAGGCTGTCTCCTCTGACACCACCTTCACACAGACACCTCCATTCCACAGAGCAGAGACCCCTGCCTATGTGTAAGTGAGCTCTGGTGGCAGCCCTGGAACTCCATTTCACGGCTACTATCCCCTGATAGATCACCATTACCACCTCCCTACCTGCTTCAGAGTCTGCTGTTGAGCTGAGAGGGTACGGACCATCTCAGGCAAGGCCACCGGGACGCGGCGCATGCGCTCGGAGAAGGCTGTCAACAGGCACACACACTTGTCCAGCCAATCCTTGTGGCCGGTGAAGCTGTGCAACCGAAGGAGGTTGTGGGCCGACACAGAGTTAGCACTGGGCTCTGAGCCATCCTGGTCTGCAAGGGACAGGAGGAGGTTTAAGACGGATGGTCATTGGGTTTCAGGGCCCTGCTCTAAGACTGAGTCTGGGTTATGGGATCCAGGAATAAGATTAAGTTCATGTGATGCTAGTCTGATTTTTTTTTTTTTAAACAAGCCTCTCTGTCCTTCTGATCTGTGGATATCCAGGTTCCCTACCTCAACTGCTGATGCCTTTATCTAACTACCAACTGCCAGGGCCAGAGACGCATTACCCAAGTCCTTCACCTCTTCTAATCCACCTACACATCCTGCTGGTCTACTGCCTGGACAGCCCCCAATCCTTCCCTGTCCCCCATCTCATGGGCTACCCCTGGCTGCTTTCAACAGTATCTCCAAAACTAAAAACCAGCATCCTCTTAATGGGTCACCCTGATTTCTCTGTTTCCATTCATCTCTACAACAAGCAGAATTACAGTCCAGCCAGAGCAGGTCAGACCCTCTCAGTGCCCTGAGCCCTCACTTCCTAGCCCAGCATTGGCATCTCCTCTCAAATCACTCCTGGTCTCTGTCTTCCATACTCAGCCTAACCCTTAGGGCTCTCTCATCAAACTGTCTCTTCTGCCTAAATCTTTCCCAAGTGCCTCCCTGACGGCACAGATCCCCTTGGTTGACACCTGTCACAGGTTTACTGTAATCTCAAAGCTCTGATGGTGATACGTTCCGCACTACCTCCACCACATTTTGAGAACTTCCTTCAGGCGGAGACCAAGTCATTCTTGCTTAAACAAATGAAATCAGTGGATTCCAGATGCCCCTGCATGTTCATGGGAGTGCTAGAATGACCTCTCCATCAACTCTGAGGAACTATGGGTGCTATTGGCATTCATTTGTATACTAAGAAGCAGGTTTGGGAATACCAGGAGACCTCCAAAGTCACATAGAATAAAGACATGAAGACAGCAGCCCCACAAGAGCTGTTTACTGAAAAACTACACAAGTACCTTCCTCTGGGATGCCCTGCCCTGCCCAAACCCAGGGCCCAAGACCAACGCTGACCATCTTTCAGACGAAGAGGCAGGTCTGTCCCCAGCTCAGCCTCGCTGCAGAAGTAGCCGCCACCTCGGGGGTCCCAGAAGAGCTTGTCCTGTATGTCCTGCAGGCGCAGAGCCCACTCGAGCCACGAGCTTTCCTGTGAGGCCTCGTACAGGTCCAGGAGGCCCCTCACCACGAAGGCATAGTCCTCCAGGAAACCCCAGCACGGCGGGTTGCTAAGGGTACAGGAGAGAAGGAATTCTGTGGACAGGCCCCAGGAATGCAGAGAGGAACCTTCTCTTGCTTTCTTTCGGTTAACCCTCCATACCCATGCATAGAGTCAATGGGCCCAAAAGTGTTGGGACTGCAGGGTAGCGACTGATCAGCCCATTGAAGGGGCAGAAGAGGACTAGAATCGCCCAAGGAAATGGCCTTGTGGTCTGCCCAGCCCCCCTCCCCCACCTTTGCTCCACAGTTCCTCCAGTGCCAGCATAGCATGTCCTCTTCAGGCGGCCGCTGGACACATCAAACATGTGTCGCTTAAGGAATTTGGCGCCGTTGGTGGCCTGGGCGACTAACTTTTCCATACCCAGGGTAGCCCCTGTCACAGCAAAGCCAGAAACCATCAAGCCTGGAGGAAAAAGAAGTCAGAGGTGGCATGAGGTCAACCAGAGCTCTCCTGGGACAACCTACCCCCGCACCCCCCCCCCCAGTCTCCAAGAGCTAAGCCCAGGCAGTTCACTTAGACTCTCTAGATCTCCATTGATTCACTTCTAAGTCAAAATTTCAAAAGGCCTATGAAGGAAGAATGGGCAGACAGAAGGGGCTTGGCAAATAGAATTAATGTTCAGAGAGGGTCACCCCACCGTTCCAGGCAGCCAGCATTTTGTTGTCCAGGTGGGCTTTCGGCCGATGTTTCCGGGCCTGGAAGAGCTTCTCCAGCCCTGTGTTGAGCAAGTCTCTCACGGCTTCCACCTCCAGGCCATAGCGGGCTGCAGTCAGCTCTAGTGAATAACGCACCGTCAGGACATTCTGGCCGTGCAGTTCCCCTTTGGGATCCTGAGGAAAAGAACCTTGGTCAGGAGGAGCCCGTGTAGTCATCGGCGAACCTGGGGTCCTTCTCTGTGTCTGCAAAAGTCCTCACCTGAGAGGAGTTGATATTGCCTGCTTCGCTGAGTCCATAATGCTTCATTAGGAGCTGGCCTGAGGTCAGCGGCTCACTGGCGCCTGCCACGGGCTCTGGGAGCAGCTGTTGAACTTCTTTGACTGTCCACACGTAGTAAGCACCCTCCTGGGGCTTCATGCCTCTCTCCGGGGGGGAATCAGCATCCTCTGCACTGTAAAAGCCTCCAGACTGTGGGGATAGGAGAGTTGGCGGGTCACCATCCAAAAGACAATGGAGACCTCAAGCCCTCCTGCACCAAGTTACGTTAAGTCTGCCTCCACAGACACACACCCGATGGCTCAGAGTCCGGGTCACATACTGCAGGATGCCTTTAGCGACATCAGCGTAGAATTCATCGCCAGAGATCTGCGGGGGGGAGGGGGGAGTTGTAATTAAAAGTCACTGGGGGGGAGGGGTGGCTCAGGTTCCTAGAGGATATTTTCCCCCAGGAAAGTGGGTGGGGTGTAGGGGAAGCTCAGGTGGTCGAGTGTGAGGAGGAATTATGGATTGAAATTAAGAGGAAGCCACCACCGTCCTTGAAGCTTGAAGGTCTTGGGACTGGCAGCCAGGGTTGGGATAAGGGGCAAAAGTCACCTGGAAGGCCTGGGTATAAACCACCGAGAGTTGGGCCTGGTCATACAGCATCTTCTCAAAGTGAGGAATGTGCCATTGTCGGTCTGTGGAGTAGCGGTGAAAGCCCTGTGGCCAGGCAGAGTGTTAGGCTAGACTGATCTCAGCCTCTGTCACTAGGCCTGCTGCCCCAGCACACGGAACCTGGCCTGCCCTCACCTGCCCCACATGATCCTGGATGCCTCCGTTGGCCATCATCTTCAGGGTGTGCAACGCCATCTGCTGAGCTCGGGAGCCATCCTGGGTGAGCCGGTGACTGAGCCAATAGGAGAACAGGAAGTTCAGGATCACTGTGGAGCAGGAAGGAGAGGGTGAGAGGTTCCAGGCAGGCTCTGCCCAGTCAGGCTCTTGTCTGTCGGGCTGGAAGGTGGGAACTTCTACCATCCACTTAGAGGACACAGGCCATTGGCCTCTGAGTCAGAGGTCAGAATATCATTAGCCCACAGGGGGACCGGAAAGCTACACAGCTGCACAAGACAGGCCAAAGGCACCGATGCACATTATATAGGTCAGCGTCAGAGGTCACTGACCAGGTGTGGGAAACTTGGGGGCCTCGGCGAAGCCACCGTATTCCTCGTCATAGCCCTCATCCAATTGCTGGAAGCAGCGGCTGTTCATGGTGGCAGCAGAGGGCGGAATCTGTCTATCACCCACACTGATCTCAGATCGGGCCAGAAGGGCTGTGGTGACGCGCTGGCTGTTCTCCAGAAGGGTGTTCTTGTTCAGTTTCCACTACAGGAGGTGAGCACACACATGGAAGTCAGTGTACACGGGTCGGGGTGGGGACGGTAGGTGGCTGTGGTCTCTCAACCTGCACGTGGGCGGGCGCCTTCCCTCACCTGATCACAGATTCTCATCAACACTGTTCGAAAGCCGACTCGAGTCAAACCATCCTCTGGCGGGAAGTAGGTGCCCCCAACAAATGGCTGGAGGCCGGGGGTCAGCCACACATTCATTGGCCAGCCTCCTCCACTACTGGTGGCCTGAAAGAGGGAGGGCCAGGGTTAGGGGAGTTGCCACGCGAGCACAGGTGTGACGAGACTGCCACAGAGATAGCTCACCTGCACAAAAGTCATGTATACTTTGTCCACATCTGGCCGCTCCTCTCGGTCCACCATCACACAGATGAAGTTCTCATTGAGCAGGCGCCCTATCTCTTCATTCTGGAAGGATTCCTCCTCCATCATGTGGCACCAGTGACAGGTAGAGTATCCCACTAGGAGAGAAGAGGGACAGGATGGCAGGAGGAGGTCCCCGGGGGGACCCAAGGGACCACCCCTAACCTTCTGCTTGTCACTGAACCTCATTCTGGGAACAGTGGGTGTATACCTGAGAGAAAAATTGGCTTGTTTTCTTTTTTGGCCTTGTCGAAGGCTTCCTGTCCCCAGGGGTACCTAGACCCAACAGGAAGAAGAGATCACTCAGTAGCCTAGGGAGTCTCTGAGGATTAGGGACTCCAGATGCTTCAAGGGAAACCCTGGGATGGTGCTCACCAATCCACCGGGTTGTAGGCATGCTGTAAGAGGTATGGAGACTTCTCATTGATCAGGCGATTGGCGGTCTTCGGCGGTGCAGGTGGAGGACAGTTAGTCCGGCTTGACTTTCCTCCAGCAGGCATGGGCGCTGAACTACTAACTGTAGTAGCACTTCGGTCCTTGTCCCGGGAGGAGCCGCCCCTAATGGGGGCAGATGGATCACGCAAATGAAGGTCACTTCCCCTCTGCCCCACCCAAATCAGCTCAATGGTCACCCAGCTTCAAAGACCCCCACTCCCTGTCCAGCCCACCTTTCTGAACCACGGGGGAGACTGTGGCCTTTGTGCTCCCCCTTATGTTTTGGGGGTGGTGAATAATGGTGGCTCATTGGGGGCTCCCTGTCAGGTTAGTCTCCCCCAGCTTCTAGGACCTGGCGGTAGGAAGGGTATCTGTGAGGTCAGAGAGGGTCATAATGAGTAGAATGGTCCACCATGCTCTATTCTATCACCTGTGGAGTGCCCCTCCCTGGGCAGTTGCACTGCAGGCATCCTTAGCATTTATGTGGGTGACTTAGAAACAGGAGGGGCTACTGCTAGTGTCTAATCAGGTCAAGAGGAATTGGGTCCGGGACTGGACCAGGTAAGAAACAGCCAGAAGAAGTAGGCAGGGACTAGCCAAGAGCTCCAAACAAAGCATTTTGAGGACCAAGTCTTACACTAAACACACACACTCACACACACACACACACACACACACACACACACACTCGAAGGCAAAGAGGGAGGAGAGAGAAAGGGAAAGAGGGGAAGAGAGATGTGAAAGAAGGAAAGGGAGGAGGAGGAGAGGGAGAAGGAGAGGGAAAGGGAGAAGGAGAAGGAGAGGGAGAGGGAGAGAGAGAGAGAGAGAGAGAGAGAGAGAGAGAGAGAGAGGGAGAGAGGGAGAGGAAGAAAGGTACCAGTCAGATAATCAAATAGACCTATCTTAGGGAGTTCAACTGGGAACACAACTAAATAATAACAGGCAGGGCAGCAACATGAGTATGACAGGATGCAGGGTGCTTCAAGAGAGGGGTTTGTGGACAGCACATCATTCTAGAAAGGTTTCCTAGAGGCGGTGTTAAAGTAGCCGAAGAGCTAGCCTGAGCTAACCCTGCAGCGGATAAGAAGGGGGGGGGAAGAAAAGGACCCTTCATGTAGGGGGATCCGAGCAGACATCGCAGACCATGCCTGAAAGACGGACTGAGGGGCACCCCCGCAGGCGCCAGGCATATTGTATTGTCTTGCTCATACCTGCAGCTAGCGGCAAGGCCCAGCCCCACAGTGGGGCGACCGGAGGTTGGGGTCCAGACAGTCCCACACTCTTCAGTATAGCTGCTCCAATTTGGGCGGTAGGCTGCAGAAGGGCGGACCCAGAGCCCCGTCCTCGCCAAGTCTCTGGCCCTGTGGCTGGTCTCCGAGCGCCGCTCGGCGGCAGAGCGCGGAACTACAGCCCTGCCGTGCCTTTGAAGATCCAACCGTCTCGGCGCCTAAAATTCGAGTAAAATAAGCCGGGTTCCATTTAAAGTGCTGGCAGGAAGAGTGACCCTCAGAGCATCCAATACTTTTGCCTAGTTCTTTTCCCTTTTAGAAGCAAGAGATAAGGCTCCCTTCGTAGGATTTGCTCAGCCAGCCAAATTTGCTTGATCCAGCCCACCCACCTTCCCTAGAACCCACCCACTCCGAGAAGCCTTCCCAGGGTAGTAACACTGAGCCAATATGTCCTTACTGCATGCTCTGTTTGTTTGGTTCATTCACTTTATTCAGTCAATGACAAGCGTCCTCGGCCGTCTACTACTATGCCAGGCACTGAACACCCGTGTGCTCCTCCGTACCCTTTATTCACAGACTGTAGCTAGTGAAGAGTCAGATACACACTGTGACAAGTACTGTGAGACTCGATCCAGTAGAAGAGACACAGAGGAAAGCTCTGTTGAGGAAATTCTACTTAATCGGTAGCTAGAAAGACAGAGAGAGAATGCAGGGAGTGAGAGAAGTAGCAGAAGGAACAGCATGTGTAAAGGTCCTGTGGCAGGTGAGGGTGTTGAGACTGAGGAACTACAAGCAGAAGGCTAGTATAGCTGGAGGGCAGAGAAAAAGGATAGGTAACGAACGTGGATGGGAGCTGGCTTAGTTAGCTTGCTATTGCTGTGATGAAACACCATGACCAAAAACAACTTGGGGAGAAAGGGGTTTATTTCATCTTATACTTCCACATCCTGTGTCCTATGTCCATCATGGAAGGGAAGTCGAGGCTGAAATTCAAGGCAGGAAGCTGGAGACAGGAACTGTGGCAGAAGCCACGGAGGAATGCTGCTGTTCTCCGTGGCTTGCTCAGCCTGCTGTCTTCTAGCACCCGGGACCATCAACCCAGGGGTGGCAGGCACTGCTCACAACAGTGGGCTGAGTCCCCAGACATCAGTCATCAAGAAAATGCACCACAGGCTTGTCCACAAGCCAGTCTGGTGGTGGCACATTTTCTCAGTTGAGATTTCTGCTTCCAAATCAGTTTAGCTTGGGTCAAGTTGACATAAAACTAACCAACAAGGGAAGTTAGGGGAGTGGGTAGGACGAGGTCTGGGGCAGGGGGTGAACTCTGAGGAGGAGGCATGGCTGGGGATAGAATCCAGAGCCTTATACATGCCTCAGCAGGAGTCACATCTTCATCAGAGAAAGGGAGTCCCTAATGACGTAAGAAGAAAACTGCAGTAGAACTTGCCTGCCCTGTTTATTATTTATTTATTTAGCACCCCACCCCCACCCAGACAGGGTATCTCTATATAACCCTGGCTGTCCTGGAATCTGCTCTGTAGACCAGGCTGGCCTTGAACTTACAGAGATCCACTGTCTCTGTCTCCTGAGTGCTGGGATCAAAGGTGTGAGCCATGGTGGCCCAGCCTGTTTTAATCAGGAGAGCAGCCTCTTAAGTCTGGAAAGGAGAAAAGAATGAAGTGGGGTTAATGGGTGGGGGGGGGGTCTTGGCAGCACACAGGGGAGACAGGCTTGTCAGGAGCTGGGGTAATGCTGCAGAGGAAGAGACTTTGAGGAGAGGGGTATCAGAGTGAACAGTAAAGGGTAAGGCCTCGCTCTGAAGAGGGTGGAGCTGTAGGAGGTTAAGGGGTCTTCTTTGGACCTATTGGTCTGAATACCTTTGAGATGTGCACATAGAATGGAGGGAGTAAGGGCTTAATGAACAGAAGGGAGGCTGTTGGGAAAGAGGAAAGGATTTTTCTATGTGGAGAGCTATTAAGAAAATAGCACATTGAGAGTAAGGAGCTCAGGCCCATACACCTTGAATCTTGACAACATAGGTAGGCAGAAGCCGTGCATAAATTCAGACATTGTAGCATCCTGGAAGCAGAGCGGCAGGGATCTTAAGAACAGCTAGGGGGGCTGGTGAGATGGCTCAGAGGGTAAGAGCACCCGACTGCTCTTCCAAAGGTCCTGAGTTCAAATCCCAGCAACCACATGGTGGCTCACAACCATCCGTAACGAAATCTGATGTCCTCTTCTGGAGTGTCTGACAGAGACAGCTACAGTGTACTTACATATAATAAATAAATAAATCTTAAAAAAAAATAGAAGGCCGGGCGTGGTGGCGCACGCCTTTAATCCCAGCACTCGGGAGGCAGAGGCAGGTGGATTTCTGAGTTCGAGGCCAGCCTGGTCTACAAAGTGAGTTCCAGGACAGCCAGGGCTATACAGAGAAACCCTGTCTCGAAAAACCAAAAAAAAAAAAAAAAAAAAAAAATAGAACAGCTAGGCATGGTGGTGATGCACAACTGTACATCTCAGTGCATAGGAAGCTAAGGAGAGATGAGGCTGGAGGCTGGGACTGAAAGAGCACCCGTTCAAGGCCAAATTGAGCTACAAAGAAAGACCTCAGCTAAAATAAGGTGGGGGGGCAGGAGGCTAGCTCACTCAATAAAAGTCCTCATTTCATGAATGTGAGGGCTCAAGTTCAATCCCCACAACCCACAGGAAACGAAAGCAACAGCATGACCTCAGCAACACTGAGACAGGAGGCAGAGGTAGACCAGATGTCTGGAGTTCAGTGGCCTTCTAGCCTGGTCTACTTGACAAAGTTCCAGGCCAGGAGGAAGCACTGTCCATGGCTACAGAGATGGCCTGCTGGTTGAGAGCACTGATTGTTCTTCTAGAGGACTGGTTAAACCCCCCTGTCTCCTGCCAATGGTGGCTCACAACTGTAACTCGTGCATGTATTCAGACATATTCAGACACAACACCAATCCACATAAAATAATAAAAATTTAAAGCATAAAAAGGAACTCTGCCTCAAAATGTGAAACGTACCTGAGGAATGGCATGTGAAGTTGTCCTTTGAACTCCACCCACAGACACATAGACACACAAAACTAAGAAACACGATGAAGTGACTACAGAGAAGTCAAATGTCCTCTGGCTTTAGCAAGCTGGACCCTGGGCTGGACCTTGTGACTGTAGTCCTAGTGACATCAAGCTAAGAGCAGACAGCCCACCAGCTAGAAGTGGGAAAGAAGGGATCAGTGGCTTCGATTTCAAGAAGGATGAAGCCAAGGAGGCTGTACATTGGTGGGCAGGGTCTATCTGGAAGAAAGTGAATTGAAGGCCCAGAGGAGAGAGATGACATTCCTGACAGAGTCTGAGGATGAGGGTAACAGGCTTGCGGGTTGGGTTTGCCCTATAAGCCATGCTCCAGTGCCAAGAGAGTCGTTCCCAGGGAAGACTGAGAGCCCTGTCTCGAGTGCCAAGGATTTGGGGGTGATGGCTAAGACACGGATGGAGATGGATGAGAGGTCCGGGATCAGGAAGTTAATATGGAACTGGGGTGAGAGCTGAACCATGAGGAAAGCACGCTGGGAATGGGGAGTGGCTGCCCCAGACAGGGCAGAGCGGAGCAGAGTGCCAGCCTTGGGGAGGAGGGTGAGCTTCATAGCTTCAGGAAGCAAGGCCACCAACCTGTTCTTCGGGGCTCAGGGGAGGAGGGGCAGAGAGGTACGGGGCAGCAGAGCCCTGGGGCCAAGGAGCATTGAACCTTCTGGGTTTCAGTGGGGCAGAAGACAGACATAGCAACCCCACAAGTAAGGAACTGTTGCAAAGAAGGAAACAGAGGCATAGATACAGAGAGGTGAAGTCATTTACTCCAGAGCGACTTAACCACTCATTACCAAGCGATTATCATTAAGTTCAGCCCCCCCCCCCCAGCAGAGTTTGCCAGGCTCAGCTTCTAAGCAGCTGCTCTTGGCCCCTCCTCCTGCAGCAGCCCTGTGGCTGCCTGCCCTCCCTTACAACCAGAACAGCTGCTGCCCATGTACCTAGGAAGGACAGTGACACCTCTGACTATGGTGCTTCAGGCTGAGGAAGTCCCCATGCTCTCGGTGACCCCAAAGAAAACCAAGCCAGACCCAGGCTGCCTGCCAGGTCAGACCCTGGGTCCTAAGCACACATGGGTAGCCATGGTAACCCTCGAGGCAGAAGTCCAGGTGCTGTCTGTGTTTGGCTTCCTAACCCCTGCAACAACCCTGCAGAGGACCAGACCTCTGTGGTCAAGGTGGCTCTCTTCAGCCCTGGTGAAAGGAGCTGGGGCAGAGTTGGATTTTGGATGACCAAGTCAGACATAAGAGATGTTCCCTGTGAGTGGCTGTACTGCAGCTATATCCTTTCTGTCCTCCTGGCTCCTGGAAGATGGGGGTTCAGACATCCTGGGTTCCTCCTGGGTGAGCCCAGCATTTCATCCAAGACAGTGTTTGCTGTATTAAACCTGATCCTCCCCAGGGAGCCAGACTGTCTAACTCTGAATCCCAGCCCC
This sequence comes from Mus minutoides, assembly GCA_902729485.2. Classification (NCBI taxonomy): domain Eukaryota; kingdom Metazoa; phylum Chordata; class Mammalia; order Rodentia; family Muridae; genus Mus; species Mus minutoides. The sequence goes on from LR753393.1 coordinate 385,935, forward strand.
ATGTCACTCCAGCTTTGTGATTTAGAACACGTCACTGTACTTCTCAAAAGCCTCTGTTGGGTATTAAATAGGACTAGTGAGAAAGACCGGTGCTACCTCACTTGGGAAGTTTGGACCTTTAGTTTATTGTTCTCCTGCCTTGTCTAATAATAATAATAATAATAATAATAATAATAATAATAATAATAATGTTGAGCCCAGGCTGGCCTTGAACTCAGGATCCTCTTACCTCCACCCCCTTAAGTGCAGGGATTACTCGTATGTGTCACCATGTTTATCAACTCTGTTTTGAAATTCTTAACCCAGTTTTGGACAGAGAGCACTGCATATCCAGCTTAGGTAGGGCCTTACAAACTCTGAAATAACGCCGAAGCTCCTTGCAATACGATTAGGTGAAATTCTCTACCTAAGGTGCATAGCGCATCAAATAATGAGCAAATGCTGTCACCCCTTACTTTAGGAGTATCCTGTGTATGATGGACGAATGCCTGAATGATTGAGAGAGCATGAAAGGGAGGCACCAGGCCGAGAGGAAAGGGGAATGGGGCTTGAGAGGACTATGAGGGAACTCAGCTTGTCAAGGAGCTTCTGCCTCAGCAGGTAATGGGTGCGGGGGTTCTGATCCATCTGCCACATCCCTCAAAAAGTCCACTTGGTAAGAGCTGAGGACGTAGATTCCAGTCTTTATTAGGCGGGTGTAGTCTTCGTCCCCAAGACGCAGTCAGTCCCTAGCTGGGTTTCAGGATGTGTCAGGGGTCCGCAGATCAGTGCTCAACCTGCACGATCCGCCCTCGAGGAGGCGGGGCCTCGCGCGCAGGCGCTAAAGAGTCTCAGAGGAAGGGATTAGTGCCAGCCTGCGGGGGCAGCGGCCCCATCGGGCCGGACGTGGGCAGCAGTGGCTGAGGCAAGCTTGCCGGCGGCGGGGCGAAGGCTCCCGCTTGCGGGAAGACGCTGACCGAGGCGGGGAGGGTTGCGCCGACCGGCACGCTGCTGAGCGGGAGGGGCAGAGAGGCGCTGTAGGTCATAGAGCCTACGGGCGCCCCGACGGCTCCCCCGGGCGGCAGGCCCAGCGCAGGGGAGCCGGTACGCATCTGGTTCAGGGTCGGCCTGCCCTGATCGCCCGCGCCAAACGGGTTGGTTGGGGACGGAGCACCCAGACCTGCGGACGAGAGGACAGAAGATAGGGACTTGGCAATGACTGGAGAGGGGCGGCCCCATGGGGTCCCAGACATCAGGCCAGGATGATCTACCTGTCAGGAAGGGATTCCGGGTCCTTGCAGCCAGGGGTGCCTTGACTAGTGAGTCCAAGTTGACTAAAGAAGAGGCAGAGGGGCCCAGGAAGGACTCCGGAGTCCTGCAGGGGCGCGCTTCCTTTCCTGGCTGCTGCGTTAGCGCCTCTCCTAGCACACCCAGGTCAAGGGCTTCAGGTTCCTTCATGCCATTTTGCTTGCAACTGGGACTAGGGTCTCCAAATGGGTCTAGCTCTAGAAGAGAGTTGATCAGTTCAGTGGTGGGGAAGGAAGAGGTCAGAGGCGCCCCTGGAGTCTCTCCAAGACCAAGCAGCTGTATCCCCTGGCCTCTTGCTCACCCACAGGGCTGGGGGACTTCCCCGTGGGCAGGGCCTGGGCACTGTCCCGGCTCTCCTTGGGATCTGTGGATTCTAGAGGTTTGGCAAATGGGTCGAAGGGCGAGGCACCACCTAGAGCTAGCCAGAAGAAAGAGGGAAATGGAGTGAGCTAGAAGAAAGGATGGGTCTGGGAAATGGTCTCGCCATAGACTGTTGTCAGATTAAAGGGAAAGGGACCTAGAAGTCCCTATGACCTCCACTTACCAGAGGTGTCAGAGGTCTCCATAGATGCCCCCCAAGGGTCTGCTCCAGTGCTGGGGAGTTTGCGGGTAGGGGAGCTTGGTGCCCAGGGGTCTGTGATGGGGGGTCCAGAAGGCAGCACTGGGGTCCTGCCCCAGGGCTCAGAGGAAGAAAGAGTAGGAAGCAAATCCCAAGGCTGGCTTCGGGACAGGGCATTTCCAGAGGGAACTGGAGACCAGGGGTCTGCAGAAGGTCCCCACGAGGAGCCACTTGGCTCTGTGTTCGGCCTGAGACCTGGAAAGGAGAGGGAGATAGCACACGTATTATCCCAACCCTCCCTCACCCTTTGTTCAAGGTCCTTCCCAGTTGCCCAGCCCAGGTTGGGTGATGTGGTACCCACTTCACAAGTGGGATGCTGACTAGGAGCAAGCGGCTCTCTTAGGCCCGTGGTTAACATGCCCAGGAGCCTGGATCTGCAGTCCTGGGATGTAGCTTCAGTCAGGGCTTGCATAGCCAGTGAGGGAGGGTAGCTATAGGCCTTCTGCTGAGCCTCCCATGAGCTAAGATCTGCAGGGGTGCTCCCCTGGCTCTTACTTCAAAAGTCCCATTTGAGAGGCAGTACAGTGATCCTCAGTTATGGAGAGGAGGTATCTTGCCAGCAAGTGGCTGAAAGGAAGCAGGGCTCTTAGGGGCCAATCTGGGAGCCTCTTGAAACCCTGCATGCCCACCTGGGATGTCCCATGGGTCAGCAGAGCAGTGTGTGGAAGGCAGGGCCGGGGCAGGTGCGAAGATGTCAGCCAAGTCCAGGATGGAGGACTGTGGAGGGGAGAGGCAGCCATGGCTCAGAAGTGGGTGGGGCCCAGAGGGAGGGGAGGTTTGACCAGTGGCCAGAAGCCAGCTCATTTCCCTTCTTTCTTCATTCCACAATCATCTTTTAATGACCCCTCACCTCTGATCAACATTTCCTATTTATAAAACGTTTCCTCATCCATCTAGTGCCCCATTTCATAACACCCCTGTGAGGTAGGTAATGTAGCTATTTTACAGATGAACCAGCTAATTGAAGCCCAGATAGGGGAGGCCATTTGTCTGAAGTTATATAGCCAGGAAAAGACAGAGCTGGGATAGATCCCAGGCCAACAGAAAGGGGTAGTCAAGACAGATTTTTTTTTCAATGACTCTACTTCCCTAGCTAGTACCCAAGTGAAAATGGTCACCACAGACATGGGGAGGAAGGATGGAGAAGTACCCCCAGGGGCAGCATGAATAGCATGCAAAGTTATCTTGTTTTCAGTGGCCACCTGCTCCCCTTCCCAGGGAACTTGAGATATTTTCAGCACCATGTGCCTGAACCAGTAACTAGGCCACATAGCATCGTATGATTCTACAAGGTGAGAGCTGGGACTGTCCAAAACACCTACTGTGCAAAAGGGGAAACTGAGGCCACTAGTGTTCCAAGTCACTAAGTGGCAGGACCAAGGAGTCTCCATCATGACCCTGATCAGTCACCAGCCCCTGCTGTGCTCCGCCATTTCCCATTTAGTGCTTGTAGCGAGCTCTGCTCTGCACGCGGCGCAGATGCCCAATTCAGTTATGCCCAGTCCTGGTCAGCCCACACTCCCCAGCCCACTCTCTACCTGACTAGTTTTCAGCTTCTCCTCCTCCTTTCTCTCTTCTCTCTCGGGCTCCCTGTCCCGTCGATGTTGGCCAGCAGGTTCCGCGCCATTGGCCACTGGAGAGTCATCTCCCTTCCAGGATCTCACCCCCTGCGGAATGACAGGTAGGGCATGAGCAGGCAGGTGACTGGGATCAGCAGAGAGCAGGTGGGAGGCACCCAGGTTAGCACGGCGGGGAGAGAGAGAGAAGCGATTAGTGGCGATTAGTGCCCCCCTAGACCTGCCACCAACGCCTTCACCAGCACCAAGTCATGGTCAGCACCTATGGCCTAGGTGATGCGGCCCCTATACTACCTTCTCATGCTCTTGCCGGCTTAGGCTCAGAGCCAGCTGCAGCTGTAGGTCCTCGTCCCTGTGGGAGGCTGGGGGGACTGGCTGTGAGGGAGGAAGAGAGGGTGAACTTGGCCCAGTGATAACACCCGAGGGCTGGGGGCCCAGCACAGTCCTGCCCAGGCATGGCATGGTGATGGAAAAGCCCCTTGCTCAGGGGTGGGGGGAGTGTGAGGGGGGTGGGGGTGGGATGGGCTGCTTCCCTGCCTGGGTCTAAAATGCAACTTAAGAGTCAGCCTCCCGAGTGGAGGGTAGTACGCACCCAATCCCTTTCCTTCCTCCAACAGCCACGCTGGACAGTCTCAGCTCTCGCCTATCTTTGTCTTCTGGGTGCCCTGAGAACTTCCCTAGGTCATCCATTCATTGTGAGAGGCATAAATGTCTCCTGCCTGCTCTATCTGGATCCATAGAGGTAATTGCAACGATGATGAGGTATCAGAGGTGTTGTCCCTGTCCTTCCAAAAGGACAGCTGGTGGTGGGAAGGAGACCCAGGGTTTTCTCAGAATGTGTTGTCAGCCCACATCTCTCCCTAACCAAGAGATAGCAGGCCCCTAAGATACACCATAGACCCCAACTACACACAGACCCCAAACTATACATTGCCCTTTTCTGGTTCCCCAACTACACACTGCCCTTTCTGCATCCTGCAGGAGAACACCAAAGGTTGGGGGGCCAGGACTGGGACTGACCAGGAACACGCAAGAGGATCTGGTGCTGTCTTGGAAACTAGAGTAGGTCTCCAGGTCCAGGGTGAAAAGCACAAATGGGGACTAGTGAACAGCAGACCCCTTTCCTTCCTCCATAGGCGCCCCGGACAGTCAGAGCTCACCTTTTCAGCCTCTTCACGGCTCATGGCCAAGGCCAGCTGCAGCTGTAGCTCTTCCTCTCCAGAAGTCTGGGGCCGTGCCTGCTCCAGGTCTGAGGCATAGCGTGGGGACGAAGATGCAGCTGTAACAAGGGTGGGCTCTGTGAGCACAGCAGTAGCCGGGGTGCCCACACTCTTGCTTGTCAGGAAGCTGGGGCTTACAGAGTGAGCCAGAGGAAATTGGCTCTTCGGGCACTTGTGAGCCAGGCAGTACACTGGACACCCCTTTGTGGATTTTCCACTGCACTGCTAGATGCCAGGACCACCTTGACAAGGGGTAGACATGATCGAAGGGGACTGGCAGTAGTCCTAAGTCAGGACTTAATGCAGGTCCCCGACTTCAGCTCTTGGACTCTTCAATAGGACCCTAGCCTGTTTGGGGCCACAGTCAAACAAAATCACAGCCTCTGAGCCCCAAGCAGGCCATCATGGACTTTATGGAAGGAGGAGGGCCTGTCAAAAAGGTCAAAAAGGCCTCCACCACTTTGGGGAGCCACGAGGACGGATGTTTCCACATCGGTCACCCTTGTTTTCAAGGACAATGCTCTTGAGTGGCAGGAGTTTACAGGATGTCAGGTGTCTGAGTAAAAAGGTCAAGGGCACTCGGGCTGTCTCTCATTCATTTCTCAGATCAGTCTAGGGAGGGAGGTGTACCTCTGTTTTACAGAGCTGGTTGCCCAAGCCACTCGGCTTGGAGGGAACAGAATGAATGGAATGCAACTCCAGAGCCTGCATGTTGACCTCCAAGCCACCCTCTCAACAGCTAACTAATAGCAAGGGCAAGCAATCGACGACATCATTATTTCACCTGAATCCTTGAGCAGCTACTATGTGCAGGCATTGTGCTTTTCACATCACATTATTTATCTGAATGGGTCCTCCCAATCATCTTTTGAGGTAGGAACTATCTCATGGCTCCTGGGTGGAGAGCCATGACTATGGCTGGCCTAACCCCCCACACACACCCTGCCCCACCCCCACAAGCCATACCACCGGGGCCTACTCACACGTGTAAGAAGAGGGGGAGCCCCGAGATCTGCGGCCGTAGCCCAGCTGCCCGCTGCCGATACCCATGCTTTCCAGGGCCATTCGCTCTTTGGTCTTGAGAGCATGGGTTCGCTCTTGCCGCAGGCGCTCCTCATCCTTGAGAAGGGCCATCACCTGTTTGACCTTCTCACGAACATTGACGCCCTGGTCCTTGCCATCACGGTCAATATACTGGAAGTCCTTGAGAGTCTGGATGGTGTAGAGGTTCTCACGGCACTGGTGGGCCACGCGTTCCGAGCCCGTCTTGAGCAGGTAGTCCAACAGTGTGAGAGCCTTGTATACATGTCGCCAGTTCTTACCGCTGTCATTGAGCCGCCGCCACACCATACCCATAACCTCCGCAAAGGCCACCGTGTTGAAGGTCAGGTCAGCAATCTCTGACATGAGCGAACTGGGCGGGCCCCAGGGGTCATTGCTGGTGGCCTCACGCACCTTGATCTCGGCCTCAGAGTAGTTGTGAACAATGTTCTTCACCTGGCGGCGGAGCGCAGAGGTTGTCATAGTTGGGGACTTGGAGGTGGGCGGCCCCCGCCCCCTTCGGAGGTAGAGGGCCGAGCGCCACCGTCTCGAGGTCACGGTCTCGAAGGATGGGCCGCCTTGCTTTCAGCAGGGCGGCTGTGTCCTTGGGTTCCACATGGGGCTGCAAAAAAGAGGATCTGGAATTCAGGAACAGTGGCCTCCTCGCTGTCCACTCAGTCGAGAGTGGCACGGCCAGAGTGTCCCTGCTACCGGGGACAGCTTTTGGCCAGCACTTGTTTCTCTTATTGCGCTCACTCTCCAATGGACACGCTTTGCTTGGCACACTCCTTCTATACTAGAACCAGACCAAGATGCTGAAATCCCTCTCTCTAGTCACATATGGGGACGGTGGGATACAGGCAATCGGTCAGCGATGCCTCTGAGATCACAGAGCTGCTAAGTGTGGACATTCCTCCCCACCACCTGAATGTGTGGCTTCCAGGACCAAGGCTGTCACTCTCTCCTCCCCCTCGTGTCTTCCCCTCCATGTGTGCCCCAGCCTTTCCAGTTTAGCCCTCATCCTTTCCCCCCCCCCTCGGATAACCAACTTTCATAATTTAATTCATTCAACACCCATTTCTTGGGATTCCTTTCCGACCCCCACCATCTGCTTGTAGAGCACCCACATCCAAGAGAAAGGACATAGACACTCAGGCATAAGGAAGGCACGACAAGCAAGAGACATACTGGGAAACCTCTAAAGGAGGTGGCATTCCGGGGAGGCACAATGGGGAAAATCAAGAAGATGGAGGGGACCAGCAAGGCTGGGAATCTGTCACCTGATCAGACAGCTAGGGGAAGGAGCGTGCCTGGAAGGCTGCTTCTCTCCAGAGACTCAGCCACCACCCGCTGGCCTACACACAGGGCTGCTGTGACCCGCCTATATCACAGGCCATGTAGGTGGCAGGGCTGAGACTTGACAACACCTAGATCTCCTTGAGACTAATTCAATGCTTATTGCCCGAGTCACCTAGTTTGCTAATTAATTCATCTAATTACTTGTCTCTCAGAACCACCTTTTCGGGCAGAATGGAAGTTCCCTGAGGGCAGGGGCAGTCCAAGCAAACTACCAAGACCTCAGGCATACACAAGACCTCGATAGCCTAATCGAGGCCGACACAGAAGGAGAATCAGCCACAGGTCTTTCCACAGTCTCAGAAACCAAAGAGTACCGCCCCCCAGGGTGGGACTTACTAGAAACCCAAAGTGGGAGCCCTGTGCCAGCACATGGCACTAATATAGTTTTACACATGAATACACTCGTACACACACACACACACACACACACACACACACACACACACACACAGAAGCTGGATTAGCAAGGACTCCCTTTTCTCCATGACCTCCTCACCTCCTGTCAGCCATAGATATCATACCCTTCCCAGATCACCCTCCAGCCCCTACCCTGTTGGGCCTTAGCTATCATAGCCTCCTGAGCAGAGGAGGGGGATATAGGAAGTTTGCCCTTACAGCACCCACAAGTGAAAGATCAACTCAGTTCAAAGTACCCACAAGTCTTCACAGGTCCCAATCTTGAGCCGAAGGATGGTATTGTGTGGGAATCAGATCCCCACTGGCCCCATAGTGTTGCCTACCTTCCGTCTTTCTGTCTTTCTGTCCGCCTGGCCTTCTGTGGGAATGCCACAGCCACAACTTGTTAAACTCCTGCCCTCCCCCTTGCTAATGACTCAGGCCTGTGCTCACCTCCCCAGTGTGAGGGCGGGCTGGCAGTGGCAGAGTCAAGACGGGGGAATAATTGTGCACGAAGCCCGCCCTGGTTGGTGTACACGCTCCTCCCTGCTGGCCGCTGGAATTGGCAGAACCAGTCAGATCAGACATCCTGACTCCACCAGAGCCCTACCTGGGCCTGGCTTCCTAGGCCTTCCTACGTTGCCAGGGTGGATACAACTAACTAGCCTCCTTGGAAAAGGGACCCTTTGTGTAGGCTCCATAGCCCTACCTGGATTTTTTCTCCTAGGAGCAAGGTGGACATTGTGGGCACACACCTTTCCTGGACTTGGTGGAAAAGAAGGGGATCAGAGGCACGAGAAGATGCCTGAGCCTCCACCCTAGCCTGTCATAGGCTCTCATGGTGTTTCACTCAGTAGGGACACAGTAAGGAGGAAGAAAGCCAGGGTGAGGTCCCAGAGCATGCCTGAAGCTGAAGCTTGAGAGGGAAGGAAGGCGGGAGGCGCGGCTGGGAGCCCTGCCAGCGGTGTTACAAGCAGAAGGTTTTATTGAACACAGTATGCCCAGGAATAAAAGGGAGTGAAACACAAACCCAGCTGCAGATAAGGCAGTGCGGCAGCGGCAGCCCTGGGCAGCTGGTATGGAATTACTGCAGTGACCTTGAGCCAGACCCTGCCAGGTGGAGGGAAGGACATTGAGAAGCCAGGACCTGGGGAGGCTGCTTCAGAGATGGAAAGAAGGCAGGAGGGGTACTCCAGCCGAGTGCACAGGCTAGTCGGGAAGTGGGGCGGTGGGGTGGGGGCTGGAGTGTAAGACTCCCACCTACACACAGGTTCCCAAAGAGATTCGGAGCAGTGGGATTTCTCAGGACACAGATCCAGAAGGGTGCCAGAGTGGGGGATGGAGAGATTCCTAAAAGTCAGCACTGAGGAAGCAGATGGCATCCCCAGGGTGGAGGTTCAGAGAGATGGAAAGAACCAATCACATTCACGGAATTTGCCAAAGTCTGTGTGCACCCCATCAGCCAGCACCCCTCCCCATCTTCTGTCCCCATCAGCTCCACAGTAAGCAATGGGGGAGTGGCAGTGTCCTTCCTGCTGGCCAAGGGAATGTGGGACTGGATATTGGCTAGCCCTGGGCTGTGTGGCTTCATCAGACCTGAGTTGGCTGTGTCCCGGGGAGCAGTGGACTAAAGGGTCATTCTGAGGTTAAAGGTGTAAATACAGAGATGTGCCAGGATCTGGGAGAAACGCTACCAGGAATCTCCAGATGGCCCTGCGTCCCTTTTCTGGGGGTAACGGGAAGGTAGAGAAGTTGCAGGTTAGAAGTCTCCGGGTACCTCCACAGTCCTGCCTTACTCTCTCTAGAGGTTGGGAAAGAGCCCACTCTAGCCCCCGCACCCCACCCCCGCCTTCATGCAGGGCGCCACCGCGGCGCGGGAAGGAGCTTACCTCCAGAGTGGGCTCCCTCGCCCCAGCCCCCGCAGCCTCTGCAGTGACCCTCTGACTTGTAGGGGGATGGCACAGCTTCAGGAGCAGCCCCAGAGCCATCCACCATAGACCCTGGTCGCGGGAGCCCCACCCTGGACCGAGAGGCACAGAGCTCTCTCGGAAGGACCGCAGGGTCCCCCCAGCGGGTGGCCGCTCAGCCTCCTCGACTCCTGCCGGCCAGCACTCTCGGGAGGAAAGTTGTTCAGCTGGCCAGGCAGGTCTGCCTCAGCAGTAACAGGACACAGGATGACGGGCGAGCGGGCGGGCGTGTTTAACCCCTTCCTGCTGTCTGCCGGGCGGTGCCTTCAAGGGAGGAGGCTGGCCTGTTTGTCAGCCGGTGACCCCAGAGGTTTACAGAGCTGGAGTTCATCAACTCCTACCCTTCAAGTGAGCTAACTTTTCCCCTACCTCCTCTGCTAGAAGTAGGTGAGGGTGGGAATGGAGGCCACTCCAGTACCTATCCCAAGCCTTAACCCTCCTAGCCAGGACGACATTAAGGCAGAAGACAGAACATTCCCTGGGGCTAGTCCTTACCTGCTCCCAGCTGGCTTCCCCAGCCTCTCCAAGGGGCCTGAGGACTCTGCCTTTCCAACTCCCGGGAGGATCCTACCTGCCCTGAACCTCTTTCCATAGCTTACATGCAACGTGCTGCGGGCTCCGGAGCTCAGTGTGAGAGTTCTAGAGTCCCTGGCTACTGGCTTCCCTTACTCCTCCATTGCTCTCAGAGACCCCCAGCCTAACCAGTTGTTTGCAGTTGTTTCAACAGAAACCCGGGATGATCTGAGCAGGCAGTGCGTGCTTTTCCAGCTGTTACCCTTCACCTACTCCCCACATTCCTTTGTTCCAGGAAGGAGTAGGAATTCTTAAAGCTGTTTTTGTTTTGAAACGTGGTGGTCGCCCTCCTTTAATCCCAGCACTTGGGAGGCAGAGGCAGGTAGATTTCTGAGTTTGAGGCCAGCCTGGTCTTCAGAGTGAGTTCCAGGACAGCCAGGGCTATACAGAGAAACCCTGTCTCGAAAAACCAAAAAAAAAAAAAAAAAAAAAAAAAAAAAAAAAAAAAAAAAAAAAAAAAAAAAAAAAAAAAAAAAAAAAAAAAAAAAAAAAAAAAAAAAAAAAAAAAAAAAAAAGAAAAAAAAAGAAAAAAAAAAAGAAACGTTGTGGTCCCTGTTTCTGCCCCCCCTTTCCCTACCCCCACATTGAGCAGGCTGGCCTCAGAGTCATTATGCAGCTCAGGTTGATTTTGAACTCACAACCTTGCTGCTTCAGTGACTCATAGCAGAAAAATGGCTGGGGGGGGGGCAGATGAGTTGACTGGAGGAAGGGATCTAGCAGACGAGAGCCTCAAGTATTAACTTCTGGCTTCGGAAAAGGATCCCCGAAGAGAATGAATGGGGAGAAGAAACCTGTACTTGTGAGAGTTTCTTGGAGTACTGCATATAGTTGTTCTTTTGTTTGTGTTTCTTCAGAACTGGGGTGGGTGTGAGCTCAGCTCAGCCCCAGTTCCTGCCGGGTTTAAAAAGCTTGGCAGGTGCCATCTTTGCCATCTTGAAGTATGAGGTGGGTGCTGAAGTAGAAGGCTTCAGACAGTCAGGTCTCACCATCTCTGCTTCTCTCCCTAGTCCCTCACTTGGGTTGACTCCAGGAAGTGCGGCCCTGAAAGTGTTAGGCCTGAAGCAGGGAACTGCTACTAAGGCCATCTGTCCTGTCACCTGACTTCATTCCTTGCCCTGCCACCACCCACTGACTCTTCTACTTGTCCCTTAATCATCACCTCTCTGGTGTGGGTGGCTCTGAGAACCGCACATGTGAGCAGGTGGGATACAGGAGGACCTAGACCTTCACCTGACCCCATTGAGATCCAGCATTCCCAGAGGCACAACGGAAATGGTAGGAACCTAAAGATTCTTTATTGACTTTTTTTTTTCTTCAAACCACTCTCCCAGGAGGAAGCTTGGGTCCAAGAATCAGCTGCAAAAATGTAAAGGCTCTTCAACATTCTTTGTGGAGCTGAGCTCATCAGCCAGGACCATCACATCTGTCACCAGGTGGTCCAGCAACCCATACACCTGGAAGAGAGGGATAGACATCAGAGGCCAAGGTTTGCTCGGTAGCAGGCACCAACGTTATCAGTCTTGCTAAGAGAGACGAGATGGAGAGAGAAACACCAAAGTTGCTCCGAGACCCACTGCACGTAATTGTTTTCAGATCTGGAGTGGGCCTGGGCTCAGTCCCAGTTCTGTATTGGTTTTCCGGAAGCCAACTCTCCTTCCTGTAAGATCATAGATCAACATGCTGAAGCTTCCAAGACTGAGCCCTCTACTGCAGCTAGACCACACAGCCTAAGAAAATCGACTCTTAGTATCATAGACTGAAAGAAGGGTTTACACTCCAGAGTCCCCAGGGCCCTATGATTACTTTCTGGGCCCAGTCAGCCATCAGAAAGCTCACTGATGTCACCAGCAGCATCAAACAGGTCAAATGAGACCTGAGGGTATGGAGGTCCCACAATATACAGTAATGTAAGCCCAGATCCACAAATGCCTTATCAGTGAAAGATGAAGCACCCCTGTTAGATATGCTGACATACTGAACATGCTTTTGTTAGACCTCCCCCACACCCCCAAAACAAACAAACCCATAGTAACAAAAAGACCAAGATGACCCTCGGGAGTCTCTAAGGACCCATTGCTTAGGGCCAGATCACGACTATGTTTCCTCAGTAGATTCACACTTGTTAGCCTTTGGGAGCTTCCAGAGCTCATGTTAAACTCTGCTCCCAGTGTGAGTGTTGCTAAGTCTGGAAACCTTAAAGAGGTGTTTGAATCATGAGGGCCCCACCCTCACAGATCACTGAATGTCTTCATATCTGTGAGTCCTAGGGGTTGTCAGAAGTCATGACCCTTCCTTCCTCGCACCTTCCACACATGCCCAGCTGCCCCTTCGGCATCTTTCTACCGTGAGTGGAAGCAACACAAGGCTCTCCCTTGAGCCCCCACTCCCGGGGTTTCTGCCTTTCAGAACCGTGACCCAAAATAAACTTTTCTTACAAATCACCTGGCCTGTTGTTATTTTCTTATAGCAACAGAAAGAGGACTGAGCCAATCCTACTTGGGATTCTCCCAAGAAATCTGTCTGCCAGTGTATGCCTGAGGGCAGGTATAAGCAGCTTTAGAAAGGGAAGGACTTCACCCGCCCTGTTCTCTTCCCAGGAGTCTGTTTTCCAAAAGGCAGCTAGAGCTACCCTCAAAAGCCTAAGTCAGACTGTATTGCTCTCAGTGCAGAATTCTGCATGACTTCTGTTGTCCATGGGCCAGCAGGGTCTCTCAACCACTCCCTCGCATGCCCTGTCTACTGCTTCTCTTCCTTGCCACTCTGTTGGCCCACTCCCTCTGCTGCCTCGGCTGCTTCTTCTGTTTAAGGAATCCTTCTTTGGCCAACCATTCTCTCTCTCTCTCTCTCTCTCTCTCTCTCTCTCTCTCTCTCTCTCTCTCTCTCAAGCAGGCTCTCTTTGGCGGAATATAGAGGAATGATCAATGCAGGCGTGAGAGCAGGGAGGTATGTGTCCCCTCTTTCTTTCACCTCGGCGTGCAACCGCTGGGTATATTTCTCCATGACCAGGGGGTCTATGGGCTCCTGGGAGGGTGCCGTGCTGTCGTGGGTAGGACCTTCTGAGAGCAGCCTGTCCCGGCTTACAGACTTCATCACTTTCTTGTCATCTTTTGGCTTCATTTTTTTGCTATTCAGGCGGTCCTGCTTGGAGCAACGGAGACACACGTGACCTCACTGGCTCCTAAGGGAGGTCTGGCACTCGCTCCGCTGGGCAGTTCTCCTGGAGAGCTGTGTGTTGTGCTGGAGCAACCCCCCCTTCCCATGACCCCCCCGCCCCCCCCTCAGCCCCATCCAGGGTGCAGACCACACCCCTACATAACCTCTTTCCCTGGTGTCTTGGAACCCTTTTTATCATCTTTGTCTTTGGTACCCAGTTGTTTCTTCTCCTGTGTGCCCCCTCTCCGATCCTCCTTCCCAGCTTTCCCACCTGTCACCTTCGACTCTATGACTGGAGGGGATTTTTGACCTAAGAGGGGGAAAGTGGAAAACATGCACAAGGCCTATGGCCTGGCCGACATCACAGACCTCTATGCACAGGTAAAGCTGGGGGATGAGGAAAACCTGTTCTCAGAGGACTTAAGAGAATCCCCTGCCAAAAGTTCTCTGAGAACAGAAAGAGCTAAGAGGAAGAGGAGAACTTTCTCGCGTTCTGGACTTTATGGAACAAAAAGTAAGATAAGGGTCCGAGACAATCCAGTCCCAGCTCCGCTACATTTAAAGTCTCTGGAACTCAACATGCTAAACACAGAAGGATGGATGATCCCCACTACCGTGAGCTTAGTCAAGAACCCATCATAAGCAGACAAACAGGCAAAGTCCTACTGCCATCAGGGCAGAGACTGGAAAAGGCTACACAGAGGTGAGACCTCACAACGTCTTACCTTGTTCGTCTGGAAGGTCCAAATAAACCGTCTCCTTCTCAGGCAGGCCCAGAAGACTTCTTAGCCACAGGGACTGGCTTACCAGGCTGTCAATCACGTCTCGCCACAGCTGCAAACTAGAGGAAAAGACACACTGGAGAAAAGCCAGCCATCACTCTTCCTTTGTCCTTGAACCTTCGGAGGCTCGGATGCCTCCCTTTAAAAGACTCTAGTGCGGGGGGACTACCACGAGAATGCCATGTCATGTCGCCAGCAGTCAGCCCTCCCTGACGCTATGTAAGCGTTCAAGTTGGAATCTGGTTTTCCTGTGGTGAAGAGACTAGGACTGCGGTAAAGAGGCTGGGATGAACTCAGTCTTGCTTCAGAGACTAAATTCCAACTTGGAGTGATGGTTAGACTTGGGTCCAGCTCCATGGGAAGGGCTGAACCTTGCCGTGATTCCTGGCCTGTGGCTGCTGAAAGTGTGCAAGTCCCAAGCAGGCAATGGACAGGTAACAACAGAGAAGTGAAGCTTTTTTTGAGGCTTCCTGTCTCCCCAAGTGTCCTGCTTTCTCCTACCTTCCTTCCCCCCCACCCCCTAATTTTTCCCGCTCATGGAGAAGGAACAACAGGGGAAGAGAGAGAGAAAAAAAAAAAAAAAAAAAAGACAAACGGGGCTGGTGAGATGGCTCAGCGGGTTAGAGCACCCGACTGCTCTTCCAAAGGTGATGAGTTCAAATCCCAGCAACCACATGGTGGCTTACAACCACCCGTAACAAGATCTGACGCCCTCCTCTGGTGCGTCTGAAGTCAGCTACAGCGTACTTAGGAAGAATAATAAGAAATGAATCCTTGGACCGGAGAGACCAACCGGAGCAAGCCAGGCTGTCCAGAGCGAGCGGAGCCAAACGGGGACGGCCGGAGCAAGCAGGGACGCCGGAGCTACCAGGGCCGGAGCGAGTGGGGCCGAACGGGGATGGCCGGAACAAGCGGGGCCAAACCGGAGCAAGCGGAGCTGATCGGAGCGAGCGGGGCTGGCTGGAACAAGCAGGGACCGTACTGGGGGTGGCCGGGAGCGAGTGGGGCTGGCCAGAGCGAGCGGGGTCGAGCAGAGCGAGCGGGGTTGACCGGAACAAGGGAAAAAAATAAAATAAAATAAAATTAAAAAAAAAAAAAAAAAAAGACAAACTATTTGTACTGTTGTGGCTGCCTCCCAGGAGAAGCAGCTGGCAGCGAGCTGTCAGGCTGCTGTGGTAGCTTCTAGAGTTATGAGATGTTTACAATGTTTCTTAGCATCCTGAGCTCAAGGGTTGCAGAGCCTCAGGAGCCCTGGAAGCTGCTGGCCAGGTACTATAAGGGAAGGAGATCTGCGGTGGTCTCCTAGAAGGTACCTACCACATCTGGTATAGGAGGTCTGACTGCAGTGGCTTCTGCTCCTGACATAGCTCCATCGCCGCCTTGTTGAGCTGGATGAGGGCATCCTCTCTCTGGAGCTCCTCAGGGAAGGTCATCACTGCCTAGTTAGGGGGGATCACAGGACACCATAGTCAACCATTCTGCAGCAGAACTCCAAGGGTCCCCGTGTTCTCTAAGCAATCTCTAAGCTTGGTTACATGCCACAGGGCCAGGAACCAGAATCAATGGAGTCTACAGAAGATGCCTTCTATTGGAGCCTGTGACCTCCCTCAGAAATCTATTTCCATGAACCTTGTTCTTCAAGATTTTTCACAGAAGCCTGTTGTGTGTGTGTGTGTGTGTGTGTGTGTGTGTGTGTGTGTGTATATGTATATATATATATATATATATATATATATATATATATATATATATAAATTAACTCAAGAGACTGCTTTTTCAGGGCCCGCAGGTTTTATCTATATGCTCATGGGACAAGGGGGTGAGTTGCTGAAGCCCCCCCGCCCCGACTGGCTCCGGGCAGAAGCCCCATATTCAGGGACCTTCTTTATCAACCCCTTAAGAGGTCACCTCTCTGAAGTCCTCTAGACACAGGTTCCACTTAGGGGGGGGAAGGCTTTTCAGACCCCAGGAGCTCCTGGTATTCATCCTGTCCGGACACTCCTCCACTAGAAGCTCCTCCATGATGCTTTTCCGTGGCACACTCTTCCTTCCTATACTAGACTTCGGAGAAAAGAAGGAGTCCTGAGGCTTCCCGACGGTATCCATCTCCTGATGCTGTGGCAGTTGTGAGTACTCCGAGACCAGGCTCCTGGGGCTTATTGAACCTGAGGCCTTCTCCACCAACAGAAACGGCACTGTAGTTCTGAAGCTGGGGATTTCTCTCTGGGTTAACTTGGCCTTCCTGTACTGTTGCCACAGCTGGTGCAAGTTTTGTACCACTTGATGCTGGTAATGCAACTGTAGCAGCCAGGGTGAGGGAAATACAAGTGAGAGGGAGGGAGCATCCCAAACCCCATGCCAGTCACTGCGAGTTCTCCCTTTGCCCTGGGGACATTGACTAAGAGGCAGAGAAGAAGCTGCGGGTGGAGGACAGAGGAGCGCCCTCTTCCTCTTCAACCTGCATCTTCAATTTAAATCTCTCTCTCTCTCTCTCTCTCTCTCTCTCTCTCATTCTCCATCCCTCCTCCCTCCCTCCCTCTACACCCCCCTCTCTGCACATGTGCACGCGTGTGTGTTCATCAATGTGTTTGCACATGCATCCAGGCCTTCTAAGAAAGGCTAGGTTTAAATGAAGAAGTATGTGGTACGCTGGTTCCACTAAACAACCTCCCACTTATAAACTATCTTGAGCATGTCCCTTAACTTTTCTGGGCCTTTATTTGGAAATAAATATGGATGTAAATCACACTCTTTATCTCTTAGGGCTGCTGTGAGGTGGTGAATTCCTCGTGGAAGATGCTCACATAGCTTCCAGCGAGGAAGGGTTTGCTACTACCAGGTAGCCAGAGGGCACGGGGGCTAGACCATATACATACATACCCTAGGATTCCTGTAGTTGAACAAGTCCTCCTCAGTGAGATTCACATCCACCGGGGATGGTGTGCGCTCTGGCGTGGAGATGCCCCTCAGTAACTCCTGCACCACGCTCTGAGCAATGGTGACGGCCTCATGGGCAGCCAGCTTTCTCTGGGAAAGGAAAGATGGTGCAAGGTGGCAGCCTGGGCTCTCAACTGCCCAAAAGTGTTCCCAAGGAGAGAGGCAGAACACTATCGTGGAGGGTCTGGGTTCCTGCCTAGATGTTAGTCCCTCTGGTTTACATAAACACCTAATATCTCAAGACTCAAACATCTCCAGGTCTCTTCAAACTTCTGCATTCCCCTCAAAAAGGTAAAGGCATCCAGGAGAGGCCAATCCCAGAGGAGAGCCACTCCTACACTGGATTTGGAACCTCCAATGCCCCCAATGAAAAGGAGGGATAGAGACAAAGTTCATAGTTTGGGAACTGTTAAGAGTGGTAGTAAAAGCCTGGTGGCACACGCCTTTAATCCTAGCACTAGGGTGGCAGAGGCAGGTGGATTTCTGAGTTCGAGGCCAGTCTGGTCTACAAAGTGAGTTCCAGGACAGCCAGGGCTATACAGAGAAACCCTGTCTTGAAACAAACAAACAAACAAACAAATAAACAAACAAACAAGAGTGGTAGTAAAATATTCTCTGGCCAGGTCATACAGTGAGTGTCATAGAAACCCAGACCTTCCAAACACGGGTCCTAGGGTCAGCAAATACAGCGACCCCCATCTTAATCAAGGTCACAATCATGATTAAGTCTCCAGCCTGAGACCGGCAGCTATGTGTAGGATGCCACATAAAAACCTAGCTTTGCACAGAGTCCCACAAAGCATGGCCCAAGAGGGCCACACTGAGCCTGAACAGGGACAAAGAACCCCCAGCTCTCACCTCACACTCCCCCAGGAAGCTGCTTATGGTGAAGGCTAGTAGGGCTGGTCATTTAAATCATTGTCTCTGGCTTGGAAGTCTTGTCAAGCCAGCCCCACACCACAGCACAGTAGCAGACAGCAGCGAACGAACGAGAGACAGCCCCACTGTAAGGTCTCTGGTTTCTCCCTGAGACTCCTAGCCCCAGCGTGAAAGCTCCACTTGGGACACCCAGGGTTTCATCCCCTTCCCTTCTAACTGGGGGGGTTGCTAGGTACTGTCACTGGCTGTCCTGCCCTCCCATCTTCTACATCATAAAGGCCTGGGTGGTATTTGCTAAGCAAGAGTAGTTAGTTATCAGTTTGTGTGGTGAGAAAAGTCATCTCTTTAAGAGACTCCACTCCAGGCCGGCTGGAGCGAGCGGGGCCGTATGGTGGCGGGCCGGAGCGAGCAGAGCCGACTGGAGCCGGCCGGAGCGAACGGGGTCAACCGGAACAAGGGAAAAAAAAAAGAGAGAGAGACTCCACTCCAGAGCACACATCATCTGCCACAGAGGAACCTGTGTGCTGGGTTCCTCTGTCCACATAGCGGGGGTTCTGAGTCTCTTACCTCCAACAACTTCCTCTCATCCATAAAAATGTCCTGGGTGAGTGAGATGGCATGGAGGGTGACCTGAAGGACAGCACCTCCCAGGAGTGTAGGGTGGGTCCCAAATTCCCAAGATTCCCTGAAGATGCCAGCATGTAGAGACTTGAAGAAGAAGGTAAAGTGTTTGGTTTCCCCGGGCAGAATCACACCTGAGAGAGACAGAGGCAGAGGCCTCTGTGAAGCAGGAGTTGGCTGAGTTGCCAACCTGGTTATAGAAAGTGCACCACAGTGGCCCACATCTGGCAACCAGTGTCCTGGTTTCTCAGGAGCATAAGGTTTCCAGGTCTGTGTGACTTTCGAATGTAGGGCTAGGGAAGCTCATGTCAATCAAGGGATGGCTGGTCATCCCCACCCCAGGTCTGTGCTCCCTGTAGCTACTCCCTCCCGGCACTCTCAGGAGTTCAACAGAGCATAGTGGAGCACACACGTAAGGAGAGGAGGAGGAGGAGGGGATGGGTCAGAAGGTACTAATTAAACATGGGGATGCACCAGTCACTGAGCCAGCAAGGAGGAGAGCTTCAGGGTACCTTCCCGGTTGTTAAAGTAAAACCTCTGTGTCTTGTTTTGCTTTAGGTCTTGGAAAAAATCCTGGTGGGGCCGCCTTCGCCAGTCGTACCAAATGGCCACAGTGCCATTATTGACCACGGTCAGTTCTGAGGATGTTCTCTCCCCTTCAAGGGTTTCAAATGTCAGGCGGACACCAATTCCAATGTTTTTCTGTGGGAGGAAGAGGGTCTAAGGAGTGTCTTGGCTAGAGGTCTTGCCCTGGAGTGACCAACTCACCCTTGTTTCCTACAACTTCTCTGAAAGTCCACTGTTCACTCTGGTCCTCTGGGCTTAGTCACTGTGAGTGGTATCAGACTCTCCTGATAATTGTCTCTGAGATTATCATCAATACTAAGAAGAGAAATATTTTATACTTGGTGTTCGTTTCTGCTCCTTAGCATCTGAAGAATGTTCTAGAACTGGTATTGGAGCAATGACTCAGAGGTTAATTTTCAAGCCCAAAGACTGGATGGAGATCTGATCTCCAAAAGCCAGTAGTGTGTGGCAGTCTGCACACAGGAGGTAAAGACAGCATCCCTGGGACAAGCTGGCTAGCTAGACCAACCCAAACATTAGCTCTCGGTTCAGTAAGAGACCCTACTGAGGTGGAAAGTGAAAGGGGAAGACACCCTATTCAACCATACATGTTCACAGGAGTGCATATACACTGGCACACACACACACACACACACACACACACACACATGCTCACACATATTTAGACATGCCCACATATGCCTGTATCCATACATATTACATACATATACATGTTTTTTCAAGATGAGGTGGGTGGGTTGTGTAGTCCTGGCTGTCCTGGAACTAACTCTGTAGATCAGGAATGACTTCAAACTCACAGAGACACTCTCCACACACACACCCGGCTCTGCCTCCCTAATGTTGGGCTTCAAGGTGTTCACCACTACTGCCCAGCCAATGATCTTTTGATCCTTGTGATCTCACTTCTGCTAGAGTTAGTGCCGTGGTTACCATTTTCAGGCATGTGGAATGTACGATCAGATAAGAACACAAATCAGAAGCTGTGGACTCCTCGTGACTATCTCGGTCACCTTGGGGCCGCACCCGTGCAAGTGCGTGAGGCCGGTTACCTTGTCCTCTGGGTTACTGCCTCTGATCCAGCAAGCTGGCTTCCCACAGAACAGCAGCGAAGGGCCGAGGATAGGCATGGGGACCATGTCAGAGAGGTTGGTCAAGGAGTCTCTGTAAGAAAAGCCAGTTATTTATTTACCCGGAGGCTGAGCCATCGCACCACTTGGGGCCGTGGACACAGAGAGCCAATCAGTCTGCTGAGTTTCCTCAAAGTCTCCCACCGGGACTATTCCCTATGCATAGCTGCGGAGGGCTCTAGGGGGATATGGGGACATTAAGTAGCATAGTAATGTCTGGGTAATCCCCACTAGGATCCAATTGTGGGGAGGAAGAATATGACAGAAGACAGCTGGCAGAGATGTAGGAACGGGCTAGAGGAAAGGGGGACAGCAGCTGTCCAGGCTGGGATGAAGTCACTCTGATTTTGATTTCAGAGTGAAAAGCCCACCCTCAGACACTAGTGGGGATAAGGGCAGCATGTTCTCTAGCCTGTCCCCCTGGGGCTCAGACTCACAGAAATGCCATGTCTTTCGAGGAGCTCTTCTGGCTCTTTTCAGTTGGCAAATATTCTTCCACTGTGACAGATGAGAAGGGCTTCCCATGGCCCACCACCTCCAAGCCATCGATATCCTAAGAGGAGTAGAGAGAAGGAATATGAGCTGGTTGGCAGGTGTCACCTAAGGCACCTCAGGATCGGGTATGAAGGCATTAGCAACCTGCTGGCTGAAATCCAGCTCTGCCATGATACTCCGGAGCTCCTTGCGTCGGTAGATCAGAAACAGACTCCGGTCCCAGGTATAACGGTACCAAGCATCCTTCTGGGCTGGTAATCCTAGAGTGGAGTTAGAAGAGCCTCAGCACAGGCTGCTGTCATGCTTGCCCAAGGGTCCCAAGAGCACCAATCCCAACGGCACTTCTGAGAAGGATTGGGGAATGCATACAGTTTCTGAGGGGCAGCTCTATTTCAGCTCTCTGTACCTCCTTAGCAACGCTATATAGGAATCCCACAAAATCAGCTCCCAGACAGCTAGATTACAGTAACAACAGCAACTACCTTCTGTTGAGTCTTAGCAAGGAGCCAGAACCCCTGAATGCAAATAATGTCTCCTTTAACCCTCTCACCATGCTTATGCTATAAAATCAAGGGCAATAGGAGACAAATAACTCATAGAAATTCAGAAAGTCAGAACAGCTGGGATGTGATTCCAAGCAGCAGACTGGCAGGCTCTAAAGAATAACTAAATCATGGGAGTACAATATAAACCACACACGCAAGCCATGCGTGTCCTTTCAAATTTTCCAGATGCATCCTGAAATGGCAGAATGGCTCCAGGTGAGATTCACTTTAGCATGGTTTATCGAACTCCATACATGAAGACTATTACTCCAATACGCAATCAACATAAAAGGTAAATTTTTCTCCTCAAATTGGCCTGTACTGTCAGCTCATTTCTATACAGACTAGGTCGTGTTCTAGGGACTCAAGAGGTGCAAGGGGCTGGTGAAAGTTCTATGCCCAGGATACTAGCTACCCGGACTCCCTGGTCAGTTCTATCGGTTTAACTGAGGTATGAACTAGAACCCAGGTAAACTCTGAGACTTGCTCAAAGCCAAGTGAAACAGGGTTTGGGCCAGAGCTATGCTGAGCATCTCCATACTCCCCTGCCCCCAGCACCAGGCACAAAGAGCTAACAGATTTGGGCCCCTGAAGTGGAAATTTCTAGTTTCTTTGGACACACAGTTGGTCACATGATGCTTTTCTAGAAACTGTCTTATGAGAGGACATTTTTGCTGAAGCAGACACATGTGAGGATGTTTTGCTGCAAACAGACATATGGTGTTTTTTTCTGGAAGCAGCCCGGGAGAGGGGCACATGATGTTTTGCTAGAGCAGATGCTTGAGAGAACACGTGATGTCTGGAAAGGGTAGAAATATAACCCAGCAGACAGTGGACAATGCTGTGTGGTATTGGTTCGCCTTGCCACTCTTCGCTGGTCATCATTTGTCGTGATTTCATAGAAACACCACCAAAGAACTTCCCGTGGTGTTCCAGTGGCTTCTTGCCGAAGAGTCTCACGGTCTCCTCTGGGTTGAACTGTCTGTCATTGCTGATTTGTGTGAACTGAACTGCTGATATCCTGACAAGGCCAATTGTATTCACATCAAAGAACTATTTCTGAACAGGTCCATATCCTCCTTTGCCCTATTAATCTTTCCTTTCCACTACCTCTGATGGGTGGTGGGCTAGAAGGGAGGTTAAAGCATTTAAGTACACTTATTAAAGTAGGTTTTGAAAAATATAAGCCTCCAGGCCCTGCTTCTCACCAGTCTCCACTTGGATGGAGAGGGGCTTCCTGATGTGTGTGATGGGTTCCATCAGACCACGCTGAGTTTTCCTTTTGGTCATGAGAAGACCTGTCATCTCATCACCCAGGTATTCCAGTGGACTCCAGAACCAATTGATTGCCTTAAAGCCAAGACGAGAACAGAGCAGTGAGGTCACCCCCCTTAGTACCATAGTCAGAGACTCACTGGGGCATCCATTGGGTCCCACTGGCAGAAGAGTAGGCACTCAAAAAGGTTTTTGTTCTCAAGATGCCAGAAAGATGGGGTGAGCTGGTCCCAGCCCAGGCACTCATTGATGTACCAAGACACAGCACAGTTCTTTGGCCTTGGTTAGACCAAAGATTGGAGTATAAGCCTTTAGGAGACACACATGAAGACTCTTATAATAAACTGACTACCAGAGACCACCACAGGCTGAATTATTAAAAGTGAGTAGTCCTGGAATATATGAGATAAGAAGTTAAGATCCCAGGGGCTTAATACTGCTTGGTAATAGCTATCTTCTCCCCAACTGTGTAAGCAGAGACAAGCTGGCACTGGTCACCATGTGCATTCTGTGTGGTACTTGGGAACAGTGTCCTCACTTTTCCGTCATGCTGGGTAGGAAGTGTACGGTCAATGACCTCACGCTCCTCCTGGATCTTCCTGTAGCTCTCCCCGGTATGCATCAACAGCTCACTGACTGGCTTCTTCAGGTGCTCTAGAGAGGGAGAGAAGGAAGAAAGACTGCGATCGCGGCACCAAAAACAGAACACACAAGCTCTGGCATTCTTGAATTGGGTGGCCCACTCCCCAGTTCATTTCAGAACCCACTGAGGCCTGAAAGACAGAAGCTGTCGTGGTATAAATGCTAGTTAGTGGGAGTCCAGGCAGGTGAGAAAGACGACACAGAGGAGCCCCTGTGCCCGATGGAGGGACCCTGACAGGTCCCTAGTGGGCTCAACTCACCGCTGAGAGCTTCCTGTTGCTTTTTCCGCAAGGCAATGTGTCGTCTCCAGTTCTTTAGGAAATTGTGCTGAGAAGGCGGGGCCCATGGAGGAGGTCTCTTCCCCTCCTTGGGGGGCTTTGGCTTTGGCTCTTCTTTGGCTGAGATGAGGGTCATCAGGCAGGGCTGGATGTGAATCAGCTTAGCCAGCTGGAAAGAACAAGGGAGAGGAGGAGATGCTGACCCAGGTCCTGGTTTCTGTCCAGCTCTAAGAACCCCTCCTCGCCGGGCGATGGTGGCGCACGCCTTTAATCCCAGCACTTGGGAGGCAGAGGCAGGCAGATTTCTGAGTTCAAGGCCAGCCTGGTCTACACAGTGAGTTCCAGGACAGCCAGGGCTACACAGAGAAACCCTGTCTCAAAACAAACAAACAAACAAACAAACAAAACAAAACAAAACAAAACAAAACAAAACAAAAAAACTGGCTGAATCTCTTAATCCTTGGGGCTGGTGAGATGGCTCAGTGGGTAAGAGCACCCGACTGCTCTTCCGAAGGTGATAAGTTCAAATCCCAGCATCCACATGGTGGCTCACAACCATCCGTAACGAGATCTGGCGCCCTCTTCTGGAGTGTCTGAAGACAGATACAGTATACTTGCATATAATAAATAAAATAAATCTTTTAAAAAAAAAAAAAAAAGAACCCCTCCTCTTCAGGACCATAGGGTAGTTAGTGGCAAGTGACAGAAAACAAACCAGGGCCTGAGGGATGCTGACAGTCCCCTCTGCCCAGAAAATTCAGCATCCTTCAGGGTAGCTGTCTTCTCTGCAATTGATGACTTCCTCCTGAGTGCCCTTAGTATCCTTGCCTGACTGAAATGAAGGCTTTGAGGCCAAAGAGCTATGTGGCAGGAAGGAAGGTAACACGGGGAACAGTGGGGGACATCGCCCTCCAGCCTGCACCTCAGCAATCCAGTCTCCAAAGAAGGGGACTGAGGAGATGAGGCCAGAGCTCTACGTCGTCGTCGTCGAGGGGCTCAGTCTACCCAGAGTTTCACAAGGCAGGCTCTGAGTTCCTTCTAGTAAATCCCCCGTCCAGCTAAAGCTGTCTATTAGTGACTGGCTTCTAGGACTTGCAACTGCCTCCCAAAGTCCTTTATCATCTAGGCCCAGAGACTGACCTAGCTCTAGAATCCTATCCCTGTACCCCCATCTACACACACACACACACACACACACACACACACACACACACACACACCTTTGACTCTACAGAGAGTAAATGGCTTTGGCAACTTCTCTCAGCCACATAGCTCTGTACAACAAACAAACCTGGGTGTTCCCCCGAGCAACCGCGATTCTTTTAAAGTCCTGGAGACTCCCCAAGATCTGGTGAGGGAGGATGGAGCCACTGCTTAAGAAGCTGTCATGACGACCTGGGGGGGCAGGGAGAAGAGAGATGGAGAACCAGACGCTGTGAGCCACACACAGAGCAGCTGTTTGATGGTGGGGGGGTGGGGCACCGGAGGGGGGAGGGGGCGGGAGTGCGGGGGTGGGGGTGGGGGGGCTTTCTTTCAAGACCCATCTGGGAATGCAAAGTCTACAACAGAGCCCATACCGGAGTAGTCCAGAGGCTTGGTGGCAGCATCCGGAGGAGCAGGATGTGCTACCAAGTGGCAGACCCTTTTGCTAGAGTCTTTCGGTTTGAGCTTACGGATGATAAATTTCTGTGTGACCTCAGGCTTTTCTCCTGTTTCTTCAAACTCAGGAGCATGTTGCTAAAAGAAAACAGAGCTGAGGAGAATGCTATCTGGGGAGAAGAGGAAGCACGCGCACACACACACACACACACACACACACACACACACACACCCCTCTGTTCTTGGGAGGATTCCTGAGAGCTGACTAGTCAGCTTCTTCAAATCCATCCATACATCCTGTCCTGGAAATGCCTGTGTGACAGACCTGAGATTTAGGAGTAACCTGGAGGGGAAAAAATGACACCTGGCTTGTCTAGGCAGATTAAGTAGCAACTGTCAGTTAAGGGGAAGGGTTGGAGTTCGGCAGCCTCGTGCTCATTTTTATCTATGACGAACTTACCTGCCCATCTATGGGATGGGCATGATAACACTTGCCCCCAAGGCATCTCACTATTTTGTGGCTCTGGTAGAATCTCAGAAATGTAAAAACCTAACTTGCCATAAATTCCTTCAGATACTAAAGGATCTTGGTGGATTTTGGGGGGGGGGCATGGTATTAGTGACTCCTTGGGATCAGGAAGCCAATGGAGGGGTGACCCGTGAACACGGCTGGGTGCTCTATGAGTTCCTTGGCCCTTGGCCTTACCTTTCTCAAGTCTTCCTTTTTAATGGCCAATGCAAGAATGTCATCTCCTTGTAAGACATTGCTGACAGGCTCAGGCTCTTCCTGAATGGGAGGAGTGGGCTGCTCAGGTGCCTTTGCCCGCTTCTTTTCTGGAGAGAAGCAAAGAGATATGTCCGGGAGAGCTCTCTGCATATTTTACTACATAAACAAGATAGGTTGAGCGCTCAGGAGGCAACTCAGTGGTAGGGCGCTTGCCTGGCAAGCATGTGCAGGTTAGTGACACCATGGGTACAATTTCTCCCAACACAGCAAACAATATTGAGCCCTTGGTTCAAGTAAATAAATCTATATTAAACTGCATGGGAGTGCGGGGAAGGGGTCAAGACAGCCGCCTGGACAGAACAGAACAGCAGAGGTTGTCACAGTGGTCCGAAGTGATAGGAGTTATCTCCTACCGACTGCCCCTAGATTCCCTTAGCAATTGAATGGCCATAGTCAGAGCTGAAATAGAAATGTGGTCCATTTCACACCATGGCACTTTCAAGTCGGACGACCTTACCTTGAGTTACATCGCTTCACTGTCTCTGTCCCTGCCTTCCACTTAACAAAAAGAACCTGGACTAAAAGAATTGCTCCCAACTGGTATGCCAATGTTATCGTCACAATCTTCTGGTCACAGTCATACAAATATAGCCTCCTTATCAGTGGGTTGAACTAAGAAATTCATAAAAGAAACAAAATACCCAAGACCTGAGATTGTGGTGCAAGCCTTCCCGGTGAAGATATCAGATTTCTTTCATCTAATTTTTACTTTTGTGGGTTTTTGGAGGGCAAGGGAATTGAGACAAAGCCTCCCACGTTGTCCTGGCTGGCCTAGAACTCACAAGGCAGACTATGTTCCCTTGAACTCATAGAGATCCACTTGCCTCCGAGTGTTAAGACTTAAGGGTGTGTACCACCATACGTAGTTCCAATGTATTTAATTCCTTTTTTCTAAACAGGGTTTCTCTGTGTAGCCCTGGCTGTCATGGAACTCACTCTGTAGACCAGGCTGCCCTCAAACTCAGATATCTGCCTGCCCCTGCTTCCCAAGTGCTAGATTTAAAGTTGTGTGCTTCTATAACCACCTGATTAATTTTGATTTTTTTTTTCTGAAATAAAGGTTTTCATGTAGCCTAGGCTGGCCTCATATTCACTATGTGGCCCAGGATAACTCTGATGACCGTCCTGACTCCATGTCTCAAGTACTGAGGTCACAGGTGTGTGCTACTACACACAATGGCTTAGTATTGGGCTTTTTCTTTTTAATCTTTTTGAGACAGGGTCTCACTTTATCATCCAGGCTAGCCTAAAACTTGTATAGACCAGGATGACCTTGAACTCACAGAAATCCACCTGTCTCTGCCTAAGTCCTGATTTTTGGCACTTGTTATTCCTGCAGAGGAGCCGGGTTTCAATTCCTAACACCTCATGTCAGCTCAAAACCATTCCTAACACCAATCCCAAGGCATTTGATGCCCTCTGCATTCATATACAGAAATCTTTTTGAAAAGAAACCTTTAATCCTTTTTTAAAGACTTATTTATTTATTATATGTAAGTACACTGTAGCTGTCTTCAGACACTCCAGAAGAGGGTATCAGATCTCGTTACGGATGGTTGTGAGCCACCATGTGGCTGCTGGGATTTGAACTCGGGACCTTTGGAAGAGCAGTCGGCACTCTTAACCGCTGAGCCATCTCGCCAGCCCGAAACCTTTAATCCTAATGCTTGGGAAGCAGAGGCAGGAGAATTTCTGTTTCAGGCCAGCCTGGTCTATAGAGTGAAATCAGGCCAGCCAGGTCTTCCCAAGTGAGGTCCAGAGAAAACAGTTTCAGTTGGACAATAAAACAGCCACAGGAAACCAAAAAGTCAGGCAGAGTGAGTTTGGGACAATAGTTGGGCTAAGGGGTGGCTGTGGGAGATTCCTTAAAGAGGTGATATTCCTGAGAGTGGAAGAGGAAGAGAGAAGCCCGACAAAGAACCGAATCTTCCAGAAGGAACGGCGTGGAGAGGCCTGGAGTCGACAGAGAAGGGAGAGCCTCTGGAACTCAAAGCATGCACTGTGAAATCACTGGAGTGGAG
Source organism: Mus minutoides (assembly GCA_902729485.2). NCBI lineage: Eukaryota > Metazoa > Chordata > Mammalia > Rodentia > Muridae > Mus > Mus minutoides. The sequence goes on from LR753393.1 coordinate 413,703, forward strand.
TGAGGTGGGGGTGGGGAGCAGAAAGGCAGAAGGAAGGAGTCACCAAGAGAGAGCTTAGTGATCCATGCAAGAGGTTTCAGCCTATCCTGAGGGCAGTATCAGGGCTCAGGGACAGCCTAGGGGGCCAAGATTGAGGACAAGATTACTTAAAGGTCTACTGCAGCTGGAGCTGGAGCTGCCAGAAGTGGCCCATGCCTTGTGGAAAAAATGCAGAGATGAGAGTTTATGCTACATCAGTGGCAGCCATGGGTGGGCCCTTTCACCAGGACACATTCTGTCTGCCTCCAGAAAGGTGGCTCAACTCTTTCAGATGTACACTTCATTTCTCTGGTTAGTAATGTCATCTTTTTCCTTCTCCGGTTGAGAAGGGTTTGATGTAAACATCTATACAAAACAATCAAAGGAGAACCTAATCCCAGTCGCCAGGGTGCTTCGAACAACGTGGTGGTTTTATCAAGTGCTTCTCAAAGTACTATAATCTTTAAGAGAACACGCCACCCGCAACATCAAGGCAGGGACTTGGGTTTACACAATCCAACTGTATTTTATTTTTAAAAGGAAATGTCTACATTGCAGGTGGTTTTAAAAAGAAGAATCGTTCCAAACATAACTTTAAATCCATCTCCTCCACAGAAGCAGCTCAGGGCCGTCTCTGCACAAAGTGTACACACAGAGACACACGCAGAGCTGAGCAGTCTGACCCCATTTCACTCTGATCTTCTTCTGCACTCCTGGCAGCCTTGGGTTTTGATTTAGCTTCCTTTCTTCCTATTGAAACCCAGGCTGGCCTGGAATTTGCCATCCTCCTGCCTCAGCCTCTTGAGTGTTAACATTATTGGCCCCCATCTAGATGGGCATGGATTCTGATTTCTACTTCTCTCCCCTCCTATACAAACATCAAAAAGCAGGTGGCAGCCCAGATGAAAATCTGCTTTTAAAAATGTTTTCATGTAAGGTGGTGGTGGTGCATGCCTTTAATCTCTGCATTCAGGAGACAGAGCCAGACAGATCTTTGTGAGTTTAAAGCCAGCCTAGTCTACAGAGCAAGTTCCAGGACAGTCACGGCTGCACAGAGAAAGAAAGGGGGGGGGGAGAAAGGAAAGAAAGAAAGGGGAAAAAAGAAGAGGAAGAAAGAAGAGGAAGAAAGAAAAAGAAGGGAGGAAGGGAAGGAAGGAGGGAGGGAGAGAGGAAGAGAATATTTATGCTTTCCTGGACATTTGTTTCTTGTTTTATTTTTTGTTTTTTGTTTTTTGAGACAGGGTTTCTGTGTATAGCCCTGGCTGTCCTGGAACTCACTTTGTAGACCAGGCTGGCCTCAAACTCAGAAATCCGCCTGCCTCTGCCTCCCGAGTGCTGGGATTAAAGGCGTGCGCCACCACGCCCGGCTGACATTTGTTTCTTATGCCCATCACCTTGGTTGATCTACATCTTCCCTAGGGACTAAACAGCTCCAATGTGCTTTCCACTGATGGGTATAGAATCACTGGAAGAAACATATAAACACAAGCATTCAACACTGCTGAAGATTACTGGGGCCAAAGCTCCCACCACGCTCAGGAAGCAACCCAGAACCTGATTGGTTGAGACTAAAGAAGCCCTTGATAGCCTTGCCCTCAAGTTTGAACTACCTTGAGCACATCACAATAAACGCTGTCACTCTACACAGTTGGGGGATGGTATTTGATGAACTAAACCAACACGTGTTTCTAAAGTGAGATCTATCCTCAAGACTATCCACCAAGTTCCTTCTTTTGTTGTTTTGCTTTCTTTTCAGACATGGCCTCCTTCTAGCCCAGGCTGCCTTCCAAGTCTCCTGCCTCACCTTTCTCAGCTTTTTAGTTCTATGTTTTCAAGTGTAAGCTAATACCCGGCTCACCAAGCACCTTCTACCATGTTGTAAAAGACAGAGGAGATCATATGAAAGGTTGCAATATGGTTCTTCTCGAAGGAAACACAAACACACAGAGGTAATGTTAATACCAAACGAAAATCACACTTAATAGGTCAGATGGGACGTTCAAAGAACCACCATGCCAGTCAACAGAGTTGAAGACCTGAAAGGACGTTCTCAGGATAGCAGCAGTGACAGCTTCCCCACCTGGAGGAGCTGGAAGGAGACAAATGCTTTGCAGAGGTGGACCTGCAAACAGTAGTGTTACAGGTAAGGCTGTGGCATGAGCAAGGCTGCATGTGGCAGGTGTGTAGTATGATGACCGGAAAGCCAGCTGAGGAGGCAGGGCTGCTGATACAGATGAGGGAAAACAGAGCATAGTGAGACATTGTCCCAAGACAAAACTACAACAATAACAAAAATATGTGTGTGTATATGTATGTGTAATATATATATATATATATATATATATATATATATATATATATATATATATNATATATGTATAATCTTCATAATGGATATGAAATGAAGTCTAGATCAGGCATGTGACCCCTAGTACAGGAGAGTGGAGTGTTCAGAGTGGCATTTCAGAATGACCAATCCAGTGACTGAGATAGACAGACTGGAGGCAGACCAGTCAGGTAGGACCAGTCCTCAGACCGAGGGCAGCTCCAGTGTCCTGGAGGACCACACAGGCTAAAGGAGGGCCACACTGAACCTGAGGCCCACGTGCTTTGTTCTGGAAACGTAAGCTGAACAGGATTGTTGGTGAACATTTCTCTGTCCTGACAGCCGAGGAGGTCAGACACAGCCCCTTTGAAAGGGACAATCAGGTGGTGCTTCTTTCGGAGCTAAGGCAAGAGTTGTTGTTAAGGGGTCAGGAAGAGGGGGAGTAACAGACAGGGTAGAGATGGGATCTGATTTTGTTTTGTTTTTTTTTTTTTCCTACTTCTTACGCAAATGTTCCTCAGCTGAAAATCTTTGGGAAACCGACTTCAGGGTTGAGCTGGGGGAACCAAGGCAGGAAGAGCAGAGCTGTCCTTGGAGTCTTGGGGTGCAGGGGCATCTGATTTACTGGTTGCTTAGCAACAAGGCCAAGGAGAGCAACAGGACTTCAGTGGGGAGTTCAGGCCTCTTAAACGGGTTCCTAGACACGTTTGATTGCCTTTATAAAGCTCACAAATCAGAGACTCAGAGACACACAGCACAACGTGACATGGGAGAGGCAGGTGGGCTACCCCCCCCCCAAAAGTTCAAGGGACCTTGCATGTTAAACTTTTTAATTTTTTTTTCCTCCTCACTCTGGTGTATGCTTTTAACTCAAAGCCTATTTAACAAACGGAATCCTTGCCTTATTAAAAACAAACACTCGGTGAAAAAAATCCTTCCTTGATCTGTTTACAGCAGAAAGTTCAAATCTGATTAAGATCACCCTGAAAGTAGGTGAGCGTGAGGCAGTGGTCAGGAGAGCCCTTGGCTGCCCTTGGGAAAGGAAACCGATTCTCTCTCTCTCTCTCTCTCTCTCTCTCCTTCTCTCTTAACTATTAAAAGTATGTCATGAAACAGCACCAGCCTTTTATACTATGAAGAGACATAAAAGAAAGACAAATTTAAAAAAAACCCACTAGAGTCTTGTTAGTTCTCTGAGCCTCCCAAAGGGATTCTACTGACTCTAGGCCTGCCCTCTCTTCACAGTGTGCTGTACCAGCTCTAGGAGGCTGGGTCCCCTCAGGGCCTGCAAGGTCACACACCAAGACTTTCTGACTTTGCATGGGAAGCCCTTTCATGGTCTGGCCCCTGCCTACCCGTTCTCTGGATCCTTTTTTTTTTTTTTTTCCCGAGATAGGGTTTCTCTGTATAGCCTTGGCTGTCCTGGAGCTTACTTTGTAGACCAGGCTAGCCTCAAACTCAGAAATCCGCCTGCCTCTGCCTCCCAAGTGCTGGGATTAAAAGCATGCGCCACCACGCCCGGCTAGTTCTCTGGATCCTAAACTCATTGATCCGTGAATTCAAACTGCTCTCTGAAGCCAGGGAAGCAAGCCCTTCCTTTTTTTTTTTTTTTTTGTTATCTTTTTCTTTAATGCCATCTATTTCAGAAAACCCTTCCCTCTAAGTCTACCAACCGAGGCCTAATTCAGAAGCTCTCTCTGAGCACCCATAGCTTCCATAGGTGTCCATATTTGCTAAGTTTCTTGCTATTCCTCCGGGTCTTGTGTTTCTTGAGGGTTGGAATCACAATCCCAGTGTCTACCAGTGTCTGCACAGGACAGACCTCCATAAATAAAAACAGAGCAAGGGATAGCTCAGTCGCAGAATGCTTGTTTAGCATACACAGGGCATCCCCAGCTGGAAATTTTCAAAAAAGGGAGTGGTTGCCAATGGAAACAATCACGGTAGTCCACGTTAAACTAGATATCTGTCACGAGGCTAGAAAGGCCAAGTGGTAAGAAATAAATAGCACTCTGAAACCATTGGAGTTAAGAGTTTTGGGTGTTATTTTTACTTGTGGATTCCCTCCCCGTCCTTGCCCCCCCCAACCCCCCCCCAGCAAGACTCTTAAGTGACCCCTGCTTCAATTCCCAAGAACCTCATCAGGTCCCCCCTAGTTCTTGGGCATCTCATCCCAGGAGTCTGCCACCTGTACCACCCTAATATATGATTTGAGTTGGAGCTCTCTTACTCCTCCTGTCCAAGGCTTGTCCCCTGCCACTGACCCTGGAAGCTGTTAGTACCTCACTTGCCATGGTACCACCACCAAATACCAGGGCCCTGTGCCTCCCTTCTGAGATTTCTGCCCATGTTTTGTACCCCAAGGCTACAGTGACCCTCCCTGGCATCTGTTGCATCCTAATCCCAGCCCAAGCATCCCTATATTTTGTTTTTTGTTTTTTTTCCTGAGCACCCAAGGCCTCCAGGGCCAACCTTTGACGCTCTCTGGGTTCTCCAGGATCTTGCTGGTTGGCATTTTGAGCCGGGATTCCTTCTTGATGGCCTTCATGGTGCCGCCTGGGGTTACCAGCCTTGGCCCTGCGCTCACCGCCCCCAAGATGACTGCGCAGCGCGGCAGCCCCCTGCGGCAGCCCGCCCTCAAGCGGCCGCCGTAGCGTCCATAGCAACCAGCGCCCCGCTCGTGGGGCGCGCACCCACCGAGCAACTTGGGCGGGGAATGCCTTTCAACAACCTTCTTCAACATGACGAGCTCCCGCACCGCAAGCGGCTCCTTAGGCTTTTTCGCAGACCCCGAGAATGCCCCGGTCGGACTCTTGACGTCACAGGAGGCGTTAGAGAGTGCCAAGGCGTCATCGGCTGGGCCTGACAAAGGGTTGCTGTAGGAAGTGGCCGAAGCTGAGTGACTGGAATGGGGACAGTAGCAACCTAGGCCGCCCAAAGAAACTCCCACCTAGACTCCCCAGATGTTTCTGTTCTGGGTCACCGTTTGCTGACCAGTCTTCAGGCTTCCAGTACCCTCATCTCACACCAGGCTGACCATGCATTGACCACTTCTCCTAGTTTAAGTGCCCCAGACTCTGCCTCCACCGGTCTGCCATCTGCCCTGCCCACTAATCAGCCATCACTTCCTAGGCCAGTCAAACTTTTCCCAGATTTGGGGTCTTTGCATAGACATGCTGCCTTTGGTTCTCCAGTAAAGATGTACTTTCCTGTTACCTCACATTTCTAAGTGTATCCACGTCATTCCTTCCTTCATTTTTTTTACCCAGAGCTCTAAAGCATTCAGAAATTATCAGGTTTGTTTCTGAGGTTGGACCTCTCTCCAAGACTACTACAAACTCAGCTCGACCTCGCTCCCTGTGACGGTCACATGCTGCAAGGGCAGCCTCCCGTCTCAGTCCCCCTCACAGTACCTCTGGTTCAGTTCACTTCAGGAACACTTGGTGGGGCATTTAGGACACTCCAGGGAGTTGCTCTGTCACCTGTGTCCTCCAAGGGACAGGTTATGAAAATGAGGTATGGGGCTTAGGGAGTGCCTGTTGGTGGATTTTCCGCTTCTGTGGGAAATGTGGCGTGCATGAATGAAAGACCGAGTCATGGAGAAGGAAAGAGCTTCTAGTAGCAAAATGGCGGGCTACATGACAATCTCCCTGAGGAGGTCTCATGGCTTTTGTTCTTCTCCTTTTCTTTTTAAAGACATTTCTTTGAACCCGTGTTATCCTCAAACTTTACAGCTACAGCTGAGGACAGGGTTAATCCAGATCCTTCTATCTAACTGCCAACACTGAGCCTACAGATGAACTTCGTCTCCAAGCTTGGGTAAAGGAGGCTTTGGTTGGTTCTGTTTTCCAACACTGGAAATTGAACTCAGGGCCTTGTACACACTAAGCAAGCGTTCTGTCACTGAGCCCGTATGGTTTTTCAAGGGAAGGTATGTAGATACCAGGCAGGTAGTCACTTCAATCGTGCAATGTTTAAAAACAAAAATAGCCCTGCTGGAATGTGGTGGGTTCTACATCTTATCTCTTGCTCAGGGTGGTGAGAGCGGTAGACTAGTGTGGCTCTAAAGAAGACCTTCCACTTGGGAGATAAACGCAAGAGGATCAGAAGTTCAAGGTCCTCCTCTGCTACACAGTGAATTTTAGACCAGCTTGGGCTGCATAAAACCATGTCAAGAAAAAAAAAAAAAAGAGCAAAAGAAGAAGAGAAAAGGAGGCAGAAACAACCCAAGTGTTGGTTATAGTGATTGGTATACAGATTTTGCTGTGGTCAGCATTTCTGGGAAGCACTCTTCTGTGTGTGTCTTTTTCTCATAACTGGGGACTAGGGAGTGCCCTAGAAGGGAGGATTTTTGCATTCCTAACTATCTTCATCGTGCATTAATCTGTAAGAAACAGAGCGGGCAGGAACCAACAGAAATTTCTGAGAACGGGTCTCAGTGTTGGGGGCTCATACGCATTTTCCGTAAAGCTAATGAAGGATGAAAGGGGAGCGTATCAAAACATCACGTGTACCCTATAAACATACGCAATCATTACTTGTCAGTTAAAAGACTGCCCATGCATGTCTGGAATAACACTGGCAAGCAAGAGGCAAGAGAGCATTGAGTTTGAGGCCACCCTAGGCTATACAGTGAGCCTAGGTAACACAGTGTAACCCTATCTATCTCAAAAAGAATAAAATAACTTTAAAAAAATATGAACGTGTCAGCTAAGGGCATCTCAAACTCTTACGGATCTAACAGTCTAGGCCAACCCAGAATGTCTTCTGGATAAAGAATATTCCTCAGATGCAGCCGGCCGAGTACCCTCCTTCCAAGTGAACAGCAAGCTCTTTCTCAAAGGGAGATGGGGGCCATTCACTCCCAAGGAACACACCATTACTTAGGAGCTCTGTGCAAAATGGGGAAAGGTAAGACATGCCTCCTCCCGCTCTCAAGATGCTTGGGAGTCCACAAGAGAAATTCAAACATTCTTGTAACTTCAATCTTCACCCAGCCTCCAGAAGGCCTTTTAAGTTTGTGGAGTTACATGGCTTGTGGGTAGCCCAGCTTGGGCAGTTCCGTGGGATCAAAGGACAGGGGAAGGCAGGATGCATGGTCAGGCAGGTAGGCAGCCTGGCTGGCTCAGCCACCAGCCCAAGTGACCTCCCTTTGTTATGGGTCTCCCTGCCTCTGCCTCAGGAAAGCATTGGACCAGACCAGGGCTTCTTAACTTTTTGAGAACCTGGTCAAAGTTAAAACTCTTCCCACTGGAAATGTGCATTTCATTTTCTTTAATGTGACCGAACAGGGGTGACAGTACAATTTACCATTTTAACCTGCACGGCTTGGCAGCATTCGGTGACCATCACTGCATCTGGTTCTAAAATATTTTCACTCTTCAGAATAAAGTTTGTACCCAACCACCCATTCTCTTCTCTTCCAGGCCCTAGTAACTACAGACTGGCCATATGGTTGGCCCACTCTGGATATTGTTTATAAACCACAGGCTGCTCTTGTTTTGATTAACGCACAGTTCCTTCATTTTCATGTTTGAACAATGTTCTATTGAATACCACATTTTGATTATGCACTCATCTGCACATTCATTTATTTAAACAGTTTTTAAGTTTGTTGGGTTTATTCTAAACTTGCTTTGTAAATTTTTCTTTTTTTTTTGGTTTTTTGAGACAGGGTTTCTGTGTATAGCCCTGGCTGTCCTGGAACTCACTTTGTAGAGCAGGCTGGCCTCGAACTCAGAAATCCGCCTGCCTCTGCCTCCCGAGTGCTGGGATTAAAGGCGTGCGCCACCACGCCCGGCTGAGAATTTTTTTTAAAAAAAGAAAAGATAGCCAGGCGTGGTGGCGCATGCCTTTAATCCCAGCACTCGGGAGGCAGAGGCAGGCGGATTTCTGAGTTCCAGGCCAGCCTGGTCTACAAAGTGAGTTCCAGGACAGCCAGGGCACACAGAGATACCCTGTCTTGAAAAAACAAACAAACAAACAAAAAAAAAACAAACAAACAAAAAATTCTCTCATACTATACGTCCCAACTGTATAGCTTCCCCCCATCCCCCCCCACCTCCCCTACACATCAGATCAACTTCTCCCCTTTCTCTTCCTCCTCAGAAAGATCAAGCCTCCCAGTGACATCAATCAAACATGGCACAACAAGATGCAATAATACCAGGCACAAGCCCTCACAGCAAGGCGAAACAACCCAGTGAGAGGAAAGGGGTCCCAAGAGCAAGCAAAGGCGTCAGAGATAGCCCCACTATCAAGAGTTCCCCCCCCATCAATATTAAAAAAAAAAAAAAAAAACCAATCCAACAAACATAACATCTATTCGGAGGACCTTGCACAGACCCACGCAGGCTCCATGATAGCCGCTCCAGTCTTTGTCAGGCAAGCTCTACTTAGATGATTCTGAGGGCCAGGCTCTCCCCGTGGCCTCAACTCCCACAATTCCTCCTCTCCCCCTTTCCCAGGGGAGAGACCTGATGGAAGAGGCTGATGGAAACCTCCAACCGGGCTCTCTCTCCACTTAACATTTGCCTGGGTGTCTCTGCCCTCACTCTTGTCAGCTTCCAGAGGAAGCCGCTGTAATGACAGACAGGGTTAAGTACCTATCCATGAGTGTAGCAGAATAGCATTAGGAATTGTTTCCTTGTTTGTTTGTCTGTCTGTCTGTTTTTTGTTTTTGGTTTTTGGTTTTTCAAGACAGGGTTTCTGTGTATAGCCCTGGCTGTCCTAGAACTCACTGTGTAGACCAGGCTGGCCTCGAACTCAGAAATCCACCTGCCTCTGCCTCCCAAGTGCTGGGATTAAAGGCGTGCGCCACCACCGCCCGGCTTGTTTGTTTTAACTCATTCATCTTCACGTTTATTTTTAAGTTTTGGTTCGGTTTGGTTTTTCAAGACAGAGTTTCACTGTGTAGCCCTGGTTGTCCTAGAACTCACTCTGTAGACCAGGCTGGCCTCAAACTAGCAGAGACCCACCTGCCTCTGCCCCCTGAATGCTGGGATCAAAGGTGTCCATCAACACTATCCAGCATTATTTTTAACATTTTATCATGTTTGTTTGTTTATTTATTTATTTATTTATTTATTCATATGGTTTTTCAAGACAGGGTTTCACTGTGTAGCCCTGGTTGTCCTAGAACTCACTCTGTAGACCAGGCTGGCCTCAAACTAGCAGAGACCCACCTGCCTCTGCCCCCTGAATGCTGGGATCAAAGGTGTCCATCAACACTGTCCAGCATTATTTTTAACATTTTATCTTTTTTGTTTATTTATTTATTTATTCATATGGTTTTTCAAGACAGGGTTTCTCTGTATAGTTCTAGCTGTTCTGGAACTCCCTCTGTAGACCAGGCGGGGCTCAAACTCAGAGATCCTGCTGCGAAGCTTTCTGTGTGCTGGGATTAAAGCAATGTGCCAACACCACCCAGTTCATTTATTTCTTGTGTGTATGTACGTGTGTGGGCAAGTGTACCCCAGCACATGTGTAGAGGTTCAGAGGACCACTTGCAGGAGTCAGTGCTCTGCTTCCAACATGTGGGACCCAGGGACCACACTTGGGGCATCAGGCTCTGTAGCAACGGCTTTCACCCCTGGGAGCCATCCCACAGGCCTTTTATTTAATTTTGCACATTATTTCCCATTCAACCACAGAGATTCCCTGAAGCTGGTTCTCGTACTCTTGGGTGGGAGGAGGACAAGTTCAGTGTGCCTCGGAGCTAGAACTGAGTGTCCTAAAAACAGAATGTACACGCTGGAAAGTGCGGCAGACATGACCAAGTGCATCTTTGAGAACTGCAGGAGGAGAGCAACTGAGCCTTAGATGACACAGAGTTTGAGGTGGGCCACCCAGATGAGAGTGCAGTAGACAGGACTGGTGGCAGGCACTCCAGACAAGGACACAACAGGTTCCAAAAGCCCAGAAGGACGAGGTGAGGAAGCACCAGTTAAAAGGCAAAGCGTATCATTTAGCCAGTGAGGTTTCTTCAGCCTCCTCCCAGGCACCAACGCTGAGCAGTTTCCAGAGAAGAGCAGCTGGTGGCTGGGCTTACAGAAGTTGTGATAGAAGGGCCTGCTTCCTGTCCCTATTTATTTCCACCCAGCAAAGCGTAAAGTATTTTGTCAGCTACTCTCTCCAGAGGTTAAACAGCCTCCCTGGATAAAAAACCCACCAGCTGTATCATTAATTTCTCAGGGGACCGTCACCTCCCAAAGCTGGAGACGGGGTCACCTGACCTCAAGCCTTTCACAGATGGCTCGCCCTCTGGCTCCCCACTTCTTTTGCACCTCTAAAGACATTTGCCCCGCTCCCTGGTTATACCCATGCCTCCCTACATCTGGCCACCCACACACAAAGCTCATTTGTTCTCCACAGCTGGCCTCACATCTGGTTGCCACCCTTATTAAAGTTGACATCAGGCCACTGTCGCCTCACGGCATCCTTGCTTAGCCGACACTACGTGGGACCTTACATCATTCTCAGCCCTGAAGACAGCTGGACACCGTCTGCAGAGTGGGCTCACTCTGTCATCAGAGGTGACACACAGACCACCCCCCCTAGCCGCAAACTCTCCCCCCCCTCCTTTCTTTTAATTCCTTCTTACTATGTAGTTCTTCTGAATGTCCCTTGCAGCCCAGGCTGGCCTCAAACCACACTGTCTCTGACTTAGCTACTTGAGGACTAGGATTACAGAGGAGTACCACCGTGGCCAGATTCCTCTTCCGCTCTTGAGCAGGAAGGACCTAATGAATCCTTTTCAGGAGGCCACCGAGAGTGAACGTGAGGCTTCCAGACACTCGGGAGCAAAGCCTGTGCTTGTGTGTCACTTCTGCCCCAACCTGGGCTGTCCTCTTTAGGTCAGGGACATTGTCTACCACAAGGCTGCTGTCACCTTCTGTCCTGCCCTCACAGCGGCGCGGTTCTGATCTCTTGTCACATAGGTCCCATCTTTTTCCATTGAGGAGGATGCGACAGAGAACAGAGCCTTGCTTTCTGAACCAGTGTATCCACTCTTGGAATAGGATGACAGACACACAAAGGCCATCGTAGTGGGTGGGGTGGGGGAGGGGGCTCAGAGAGACATCAGCATCCTCTATGGCAGCTGCTGCTCCGAGGCCCCCCAGCCTCTGTGGGGCTGGGAGAGCTCTCCTCCCAAGCACCAGTGCCCAAGACGAAACCATAAAGTACACTGGAGTGATTAGGATTCTTCCTAAGAGTTTTCTAAGAACAAGAGTGCTCCAGGCAAACAGAGCTGCAGCCTCGGCTGCTGTGGAGGACATGCCCCCAGACGATGGACACCAAGTTCTGGAGCTCTGGGCCAAGGGTATCCACAAAACAAACAAACAAACAAACAAACAAACAAACAAGCAAAAATAAACAGCCTTTCTGCCTGCCCCCTCCCCCCTCCCAGTTCTAGTCACAGGACTGCCTGCCAAGGACACATCCTGGCCCCAGGGAGCAGGCTCATCTTGAGGAGCTCTGTCCTCTAGGTTATCAGGTACCTGAGGAGACACCTAGATGCACCAGGAGCGCCTTGTTCTGGAAGGGAAGGACTGGGTAATGTGGGAGAAGGAACTGAATGAAACCCTCTGGAATCCTTCCAGGTTAGAGTGTTTGCCTAGCGTGCACCGTGCACTAGGCTCTAGGTTCTAGCTCCAGCACCGAAAGGGAGGTGGGAGGCATCGTTAGTTTGGGGGCTGAGGGTGAGGCTCGGTTGGTGGAACGCTTGCTCAGCATGCATGAAGTTCTGGCTTCACTCCCAACACCTCGTAAAGCTGGTGTGACTGTAATCTCAGCGTCGTCACTCTCTGCTACGGAGTGAGTTTGAGACTAACCTGGACTACACGAGACCCTGTCTCAAAAACAAATAAATAAATAGACCCACTTCAATGGCTCTGTTGGTAAAGGCATGCGCCACCAAGCCCAAGGGCCTGAACTCATTCCCTGGAACCCACATGGTGAAAGGAGAAGCTGGCTACTGCAGACTGCCCTGCCTCTGGTCTCCTGATGTGTAAGCACACACACACACACACACACACACACACACACACACACACACACACACACACACACACAATGTAATGTATAAAACGTATTTGTCAGAAATTTAAAAAACAAAAAAATCAGCCAGGCATTGAGCCATACATACACCTTTAACCCCAGTACTTGGAAGGTAGAGGTCAATCTCTGTGAGTTCCAGGCCAGTCTGACCTACATAGTGAGACCCTGTTTCAAAAGATATTTCAAATAAATATTTAAAAAGCACACACACACAGACACACACACACACACACACACACACACACAAACAAAATAATAAAAAGCTCCGGACCTGAGTCCGTGCCTGTGCGACCTGGCTCTGTGCCTCTTCTGAGTGCTATACTTTCTCTTACAGTGTGGGCTCAGTACTTACTACATCGATTCTCCAGGATCAATTCAAGGAGAAAAAAAAAGTGTCATACAGCAGGATTCTAAACCCTGTACAGATGAAAGGGATTACAGTTAAGGCCCAGACCACTCAAATCCACTAGATAACTTCTCTTTTAAGCAGCTTGGGAGACTTCCCAGAGATGTGCCGGTGGTAATTGCAGGAAGCCGTGAAATGTGTTCCCTTATATGGCAAAAGGGACTTGTCGGACGTGATTAAGAATCTTGAGAGCTGAAGATTATCTCAGATTATCCATTGACCCCTTTAATCAGAAACTCACTAACGAGGGAGGGAGAAGAGCCAGGGTCAGAGGGGAATTGGGGTGGGGTCAGCATACAATGACAACCCAGAGCCAGGAAAAGCCACAGACTGAAGTTGAAGTAGGCCAGAACAGGCTCTTCCCAGAGCCCCTAGAACCCAGAGGAAAACAACTCTGCGACAATCTGAGCTAACCACTCCCGACCTCTGACCTCTGACCTCTGGCCTCTGACCTCTGGTTGTTAGATGAGGCATGGTGTGGTTGTTTGTCATGGCAGTAACAAGAACCATCACAAGAGGCCAGGCAAGGTGCTGCAGGCCTGACACCTCCGAATTGGAAGGAGTCGATGAAAGAAGCAGGATTTCACGGTCATTCTTAACTATGGAACCAGTTCAAGGTCAGCTTGGGCCACATGACCCCCTGTCTCAAAATAAATAAGATAAAATAATCTTAGGCCTGGAGAGATGGCTCAGCGTTTAAGAGCACATACTGGTGTTGTGGAGGGCCTGGTGCCGAGCATACACAAGGCAGCTCACAACAGACTGTAACTTCACTTCCAGGGGATCTGGGTCCTGCTGGCTCCTGCACACACAGAGCACACCAACTCATCATATGAATACACTACATTTTATTATTTATCCATTCATCTGCTGATGGGCATGGCTACTACACTAATCCTGCTGTGAACATTTGTGCGCAAGCTGTTGTGTGGTCGTATGTTTTCATCCTCTTGGGTATACAACCCAAAATAAAATTGCTAGTTTGTATAATAACTGTAGGTTTGTCTTCACTCATTCATTCATTCATTCATTCATTCATTCATTTTGAGGTAAGTTCTCAAAAGTAGCACAGACTGGCTTTGAACTCATTATGTGGCTATGAATGGCCTTGAACGTCTGCTCCTCCTGTCTGCCCCTCCCCAGAGCTTGGATTACAGGTGCTGGGGTTTGAACCCAGGCTCCTGGCATAACGGGTATGTACTCTGCTGACTGAGCCACATGCCCAGCCCTATGCTTAACTCTCCAAGGAACTGCAAGACTGCTCCCCACAGCCACCCCGCCATTGTGCCTTCTCCAGCGGAGTGTGACAAGGCTGGTTTCCTTGTGTCCCCTCGAGCATTTATTTTCTGTTTCCATGTGTGGCTGTGTTCTAACACTAAGTTATAGCCTCAGCCCTTGATTTTTGTTTTTGTTTTTAAGAGAAGGTTTCTCTATGTTGCCCTGGCTGTCCATGTAGTCCAGGCTGCCTCAAACTCCTACCTGTCTTGGCCACCTTTTTATTTGTTTGTTTGCTTGAAATAATGTTCTGGAGTGGAGTGTGTGCTTGTGAGTGCAGGTGCTTGTAGAGGCCAGGAGACCGTGTCAGATCTCCCTGAAGCTGGAGTTATAGGCAGTGATGAGTTACCGGATGTGGGTGCTGGGAACGGAGCTCGGGCCCTCTGGAAGTGCAGTGTACTCTTAACATATGAGCCATCTTTCTGGTCCCTACCGTTCATTATTTTTAATCTGAAGGAGGCTGGAAGAAGGGGAGTTTCCATGGTGACTTCTTTTTTTTTGTTGTTTTTTTTTTGTTTTTGTTTTTCGAGACAGGGTTTCTCTGTATAGCCCTGGCTGTCCTGGAACTCACTTTGTAGACCAGAGTGGCCTCAGAAATCCGCCTGCCTCTGCCTCCGAAGTGCTGGGATTAAAGGCGTGCTACCTCGCCCGGCTAGCCATGGTGACTTCCTTAATGACCAAAAGCTGAGACCACGCCTACCTTTAAGCTCTCTTCCATGTTGCCAAGCCTCAGGATTCTGGCTTCTCCCTGGGGTCTTAATTACAAGAAAGTTCAGCAAAGTGCTTGAGGCCTATGGACGTTGGTCAGGTTTGAGGGCAGCCCCAGGCTGTGTTAAAATGGCCTGAACTCTCTAGAAGGGAACCAGATGAGAGAAAATCCAGAGATTGGGATAAAGGAGAGGCATGTCCTGGAGCACCTTAGGTATCGGGGTCTAGGAGGCAGATGGGGTTGGTTCCTGCCTGGATAGATCTGCCACCTGAGAAATCGGGCCATTCCTGTCAGACCTGTTGGGGGAAGGGAAGGGACATATGTATGAGGAGTCACACAGGTGGATGCACTGGTGGCCCGAGGCCTGGAGGCTGCAGGTCACCTGGTGGTACACACCCTCTCGGCTACCCAGGAGACAAGTTCTCCACTGAGCCAGGAAGAAAAAATTTTCCAGGAGCCCTGAACTCCCTGGTGACAGAACGCCCTGTGTGTTGTCAGATCCGTGCATTGTCAGACACCAGGAATTCCAGTCATAGGGCTGCATTCCCTAGGGCCAGCACACTCAGTGTACAGTGAGTGATTATTAACATGTTGCCCCCAAATCTACCACTCTGGCATCTTGACTATTTTCATCTAAAGGCCGTCGAAAAACAGCAGGTGTAAGAGGATAAGAGGAGCACTTTGAGCTTCCTTGTTCTTTGTTGTTTTTGTTTGTTTGTTTGTTTGTTTGTTTTTGAGACAGGGTTTCTCTGTATAGCCCTGGCTGTCCTGGAACTCACTCTGCAGACCAGGCTGGCCTCAAACTCAGAAATCCACCTGCCTCTGCCTCCCAAAGGCTGGGATTAAAGGCGTGTGCCACCACCGCCCGGCAACCTTCCTTGTTCTTAAAAGTAGCCGGTGAGGGATTAGGGGAGATAGCTCAGTGGCAGAATGTTTGTCTAGCTAGCGTGCTTGAGTCCAGAGACTCAGCTTCAGCACGTATGAACCTGTGTGAGCCAGGCATAGAAACATACATACACCTGCAATCCCAACACTCTAGAGACTGAGGCAGGGGGATTGATCATTTGATCATTCAAGGCTATATAATGAGACCTTGTCTTTAACGGATAATCTTATTTGAAAAATGTCCCAGAAGGGCAGGATGGGACTGTGAAGCCCAAGGAAACCTGTATAAACCTCCTCCAGGTCGCCATTACCTAACCCCACCCAGCTCACCCTGCCAGCCTATGCCCCTTTGCCTTATGACAATTTCCTAATTTACTACGTTTGTCCAATTCAATGCCGTGTCTTCGGGCCTTCGGGTCCTTATGCATCCTCCTGTGCTACACTCAGCTGGCGTTACTTTGCGTGCCTTCTCCTGATAATCCGCCTTAGGCCACTTTCCCTCTCTGTCCCAGCCCACAAACCTCAGCACAGCAGAGGTAAACCCTTTTCTCCCCTACAGCTGTAATGACAACGGAAACACTGCTGGCGATGTCCTCCACACGTGAGCCGTGCCCACGGACACAAGGAACAGCTCGGGCTCTTTGCATCCACGCATCTGTCATTGTCATCCTTACAACAGCTCTGTAGGAAGGCCCTAAGAAGAGACAGGGCTAAGAGCTCCTGGAACCCGGCAGTCACGGCTGCTGGCCCACAGCACTGCTGACCACTCCTAGGAGTCACTGAAGATCTTGGCTTCCTGTGACTCTAAAGCAGGTCTGAGTGAGAGCTTTCAGGGGTGGGGGGGGGGGGAAGGGGTTGGAGAGCCGTGTTCCTAGATTTGGAGAGCTGGAGTCTTGCGGTCTGATGGAGCAGGCAGGAAAGTGCATCTTATGGTGTTCCTAGGCATAGGCAAATTGGAAGGACTGGGGCTGGTCCAACTCCTTTACCAGCTGGGAAACGCAGAACTCGGAGAGTGCAGAGTCAGAAAGGTGGGAAAGAGGAGGGCATTCAGACCCAAGGGGAACCTACCCATCAACGGTAGCCTTCCCTGGGAGGACCGAGCCAGCTTCTATACTGCCAAACCTCAGGAGATGGAATGGACATATGAGCCTGAGATGAGCAGAAAAAGTCACAAGGAAACAACAGATGGACTCGACTATATAAATATAGTTGAAATTTCTAGAAAACTCCCTTCCAAAAGAGTAAAAATGTATACGGGATAAAAGGGTGGCATCGAGACAAGCAGAACTATAAATTCCAGCTCATGGGAGGCAGAAGCGGGAGGATTTTGAGTTTAATGTCAGCCTAAGCAACACAGTGAGGCTCTGCCTCCAAACAAACAAACACAACAATATTGGTAGCATATTTCCAACGAGTGAAGCAGAGTTAGTATGACTGTAATTATCTTTGTGCCTGGCATTGTCTGCCCAGCTAGATATCCTGTGCCACCTCATCAAGAAAGCACCGCTTGGGGCCCAGGGTGGGGTTGAAGAAGAGATGGTGTGCTTATCCAGCATATATGAAGCCTTGGGGTTCAGATGATCTCCAGCACCACACAAACCAGGCACGGTAGCCACACCCCTAATCCCAGCACTGGGGAGGTGGAAACAGAAGAATGGGAAATCTGAGGCCATCCTCAGCAGCACAGCATGCTACACCAGGTTACATGAGACCCGCTCTCAAAACCCACAACCCCTAACAGTCTAATCCCAGTAGCAGCTACAAAGGCCCGGTTCTTCTGATGTTCTCTGTGTCTTTCTTTCACGTGCAGAAACACAGCCATTCATGTGGCTGTCTCTGCTATGTCATCGACGAGTTCAGTGAGTCAATGACGGATGAGCCGTCGGCACCAGAGGAGAGTAAAGAAACAAGAAAGCAGTGTTCCGGGGCTGGTGAGATGGCTCAGCGGGTAAGAGCACCTGACTGCTCTTCCGAAGGTGATGAGTTCTAATCCCAGCAACCACATGGTGGCTTACAACCACCCGTAATGAGATCTGACGCCCTCCACTGGTGCATCTGAAGTCAGCTATCGTGTACTTATGAATAATAATAAATGAATCCTTGGACCGGAGAGAGCAGGGACTGAGCAAGTGGGACCGACCGGTGCGAGTGGGGCCGGCCAGAGCGAGCAGGGTTGACCGGAACGAGGAGAAAAAAAAAAAAAAAAAAAGAAAGCAGTGTTCCTGGAGGATGGCCAAGAGACCCTAACAGATGACACAGGGTAGACTGTGGATGACCCCCACAACACCTCTGTCAAGATGCAGCCAGATCAGTATGACACCATGCTCTCCATGATGCAACCTTCAAGATTAAGGGCAAGGAAGAGGACTTGGGGTTCACCTTTTGGACCCCCCCCTGAAAATGTACTCTGTCAAAAAGGAGCTGATGGGAGGCTTCAGAGGTGGCTCAGCGGTTAAGTGCAAGCATTGTTCTTGCTGAGGACCCAGCTTCTGTTCCCAGCACTCATGTCAGGTGGCTCACAACTACCTGTAACTCCAGCTCCAGGACATCTACAGCCTCTGTCCTCCAGGGGCACCTGCATTCAGGAACACATACACATGTACATAATTGAAAAGAAACGTAAAGAAAAAGGAAGAAAAGGAAAAGGAGGAGGGAGAGGAGGAAGGAGAGGAGGAGGGAGAGGAGGAGAAGGAGGAGGAAGAGGAAGAAGAGGAGGAAGAGGAGGAGAAGGAGGAGGAAGAGGAAGAGGAGGAGGTGGTGGTGGCAGCAGTCAGTCAACAACAACAACACACGAGGCTCAAGCATGAATTACAAGTGAAGTGCGTCCAGCCCCTCCCTCTCAGGAGTATTGGTAGCCCCAGATCTGTCCCCTTCCCACCAGATGAGCGAGGCTGGGAAGAGGGATGGATCCTCCAGGGGATTTGGGAGTGATGCTTTGATCCCTGTTGCTGAGTCATCCATCTTCCAATCATCTTCTAATTCTTCTTGGTTTGGAGCTGACTGCTACATCCACTCCAGTAGCAACCCGCGTGACAGGCTGGAAAGTCTAGGCGCGGTCCCAGAGCAAAAAACCTGGGACTTTAGTCTCCTGGAATTGTGGCATCCTGTATAAAGAATGCTCCAAGGTCCTTGATTTAGTTAGTAAATAGATCTGTGTGCTTTTTCCCTAATATTGCTTCATTATAAGTGTTCCTAA